>JABMCL010001405.1:30000-57500 GCA_018857735.1 Alviniconcha marisindica | reverse complement strand
CGAAAGACTGATCCAAGAAGAACAAAGCCACTGTTCCTCTAAACTGTCCTAAAATTGGTTCAATGCCACTGAAAGGGCACTCCTTATCTTTACACATCTGTCAGCTGAAATCACACTGTAAAGTCTCATGCTGCCAACGCCCTCTGCAACAGTTGCTAGATGTGGAAATCACTCTGTAAAGTATCATGCTGCCAATGCTCTCTGTAACAGCTGCTAGATGTCTCAGTGAGTACTGAGACTGTGGAAGCTACAGTGTCAAAGACTCATATTATTAAACATTAGGCATGTCTATTGTGTCTGTCGTAGGGAAGGGAAAAAAGTCCCCCCTTGGTTTTGACTAGAACAATTTTGCTTTTATTTGTGCTGGTGGTATATTAAAAACAAAAACGAATCTAACAAAAACAAAAACAACAACAGAGGATGTACCTCTGGTGGACTTTATGTACCTTGTATTTACACATATGCCAGGTGAGTTACCATAGGCGACTCAGGTCTTTGTTGTTGTACTTGTGTTACTTATATTGTTAGCAGTAAAATAAGGAGAAACATGGCCTGGGCCCAAATGTATGATGAGGAAATAATCCTGATTTGCTAAAGAGTCCACAAGTCCTGCTCTCCGTCTGCATGCATAGGTTGTCAATATCCTCAAAAACAGCTACTAGCTTGTGTTTACTTTTAGGTTGGGAAAGTCCCTTGTTTTACCAACAATGCAACACACACATCACTGAATACTTGAAACTGACTGGACACCACATGACACAGCGTTACCCATTTCAAGTTCAACTGAAGGTCACTGCCACGGTGGCATGGATGTCATTTGTCAGTGACCTAATGACCCCTTACCATTCACGATTTTCCTGTCCCCTCCTCGCTGTCTGTGTTGATTAAGATGCATGAATCCAAATTTTCCTGAATAATTTGTGGTCTAAAAATGGTACATGGGACAGCATCAGTCCATCCAAGTGTTGTTTTATCCTAAATAACAGCCTTTGTTGGTAATTGCAACATCAGAGCAGCCATTTTTATATGATATCTAGACTGTTTAAACGTAGAAAAAGGAGTCTATAACTTTAAACATGATCAGGCCAAACAAACAATCCTACTTGTGCTTTACGCATGCTGTTTGTTTAATGTCATCACCATTTACAAGATAAATGTGATTGGGGGGGGCTATTTGCTCTTTGTGCATTTGGGCCCTGACAATTATGTAGATAATAATAATAATGTACATTTATTGCGTGTTTATCAACGCTCTGAGCACTCATGTGATACACATTAACCTAAATATGACATTCTATACACATGTAGAGCACAGTCCTACCAAAACAATTTACACAAAGTATTATATGGAAAAACAAACACACACACACACACTACACACACACAAGGACCGTAGCAAAAACTGGGTACTGATATTAGTTGGGATGAAAATACTGTGAGAAGAGGAAGTTTTTCAGTTTGGTTTTAAAACAATAAAAGATGAAAGGGTTGGGCAGTGTCTAAGGTCTCACGGGAATGAATTCCAAATGTGGGGTCCAAAGCAAGAGAAGGTACAAAAACCACGAGTCTTGCATTTGTACTGTTGGATTTTCAACATGCATTACCAGTGACACTGACAGTGACAGACATGCATGCCACTAAATCATGTTATTTAGGTATTTTACATATTAACAGGAACATTAACCTGGCCAAAAAGTGGCTTAGATATATAGTTAGAAAAAACAAAAACAAACAAACAAACAAACAAAAAACAGCCATCTCGGATTCAAATAAAAGATAACTCTTCAATCTTAAATGCTTCGACCAGTTGAAAAGAATATGATCCACACAAAAAACTTTCTGATTAAAAGTACTATTGATTTAATATCAACTTTATAACTTATGTATGTTGTCAGGATCACTGACACTTTATTAATATTTTTTTATCCTGGGCTCTTTCCCACATTATGTGTTCTTAGAATCTGACCTGTTTTAGTACAAAATGTCTTTAACAGCATGGATAGAAGTATTAGAAATAGAACACAAGCTCTCAAAATCAGCAGGTCACAGAAGAATACTGTAAGTATTATGGTTTTCATTTTTGACTCTTTTCATCTTTTCTTTCATTCTGTAGTGTTTATCTCTGTGGAGTGAACTTTTGATGACCCACTGCAGAGTTGTTGAAAAGTGGAGATCTGTTGGGCTAACCTCAAGCACGTATTATAGTTCACTATTTCCAACTGATAACGATCAACTATCACTTGTTGGCGTGGGCTGGTTGACGTGTACGGTACAGTACACCCTGCATGTACAGGACTTCGTTGCCGTTAGCAACGATTTATTCTTGCACTTACAGCATATATATATATATACCTACATGCACCAGACTGTTCACTGTCGTTGCCGTTGGCAAAGATTTAACGCTTGCACTTACTTTTTTCGGTTCACTGAACCAACACAAGCAATGCAAATGTAACTGGCGTGCATACGTGAATGTGTCTGAAGTATGCAAAAAAATATGCTTTCCTAACTTTTTTCTGGCGTTTACTTTCATCTTAGTGATCGATACCAGCATAACAATATTATGTGTCAGCTTCATGTGTCTCACATAGCAGCCGACAGACGTGCACAGATCAAAACATGGGACACATTAGATACTTTGACATCGAGAACTCCTTACCTCACTTCTACCGCTCACAGAACAACAAGAACGTCTTTACTCTTAGCGTTCCTGTGGTGAAAGACGAGGAACACAAGTGTTTGAACCTCATCGGCACATTCGAGTAACGCCTCCTATTCGATTACAGGACTTATCGGTAGCCATGTTGAAATGTGGCAGACGAAGAAAGTACTTCCTGTTAAAACAGAAACTTCCGGTGTTGCTTGTGGTGGGCGTGCCCTGGTGAGGTGCTTGCACTAGTAAGTACCGTGCACGTGCCGCCAACGGGGCTTAAAGTGGACATCGCACTGCCAAAACAATGAACTATAGCTATAAAATTGTTTGAAAGACTGCAAGCGGATTACCCCCAAAATTTGCATGTTGGATTTTGCCCTAATAACTTAGCAGCGTTCTTTTGAACCTTTGGTGTGTTTCAAACTATAGCTAAAAGTAATCCCGACATGGATCTGCTCTTTGCTTTAGTACCAGTGTTCTGGCTTTAACTGTCACCAGTAAATGCGTGAGTGTGTGTGTGTGTGTATGCATGCATGCATGTGTGTGTGTGAGTGAACGCATGTGTGTGTGCGCGCGCATGTGTGCATGTGTGTTGTGTGTGTTGTTAATGTTAATGTAAAGCACCCTGTGCTCCCACCTTGTGCGGTAGGTGGGCGCTCTAGAAAACATCTCTATTATTATTATATGTTCACAACATCAGCAGACCCAAAATTGTGACAACCATCAAATGCTGAATGTGGAGAAGAAAATGATGGCATGTCTTTTCTTCCTCTCTCTGTCAGGCATTTTTGTCTTATACACTCTTTTTTAAAGTCAAAACTGAAAACCCGTCTGTTCTCTTCTGCATACTAATCTGTTTTTTTTCTTTCTCACTGTACATGTACCAACCATCACCAGTAATGTATGTATTTGTAGTGCGTGGGTGGGGTGCGTGTGTGTGTGTGTGCATCAGTGTGTGTGTGTGTGCATGTGCATCAGTGTGTGTGTGTGTGTGCGCATCAGCATGTGTGTTTGTGCATGCGCATCAGTGTGTGTGTGTGTGCATGTGTGTGAGACAGAGAGAAAGAGAGAGAGATGAAATGAGTGTATCCTTATGTAAGTGCTCTGGGCTCTTACTACATGGGACGTCTATAGTTTGTATCGTCGTAATATCGTACAAAGGCAGTTCACCGGACAAACACTGAAACCCCAGACAATTCAGTCAATATCTTGCTGTTATTTTCTTCATAATGAAACAAACACTGAAACCCCAGACAATTCAGTCAATATCTTGCTGTTATTTTCTTCATAATGAACCCCCCCACACACACACACATATACTCATGAATGTGTCCCATGAACTTGCAATTTTTTGAATGGGTATAGTGCTATAAAAAAAAAATTGTTATTTCCCCCACCCACCCTGGGTTTTCAGTGTATGAATCATATAGTTCCTAGACATGACCTGCTTATTAAAAAAGAAAAGAAAAGAAGTTTTTTTGACCTGGTAATGCTGCAATGCATGATGTCACAAATTAGATATATGTAGATGAAATAATTGTCACTGTCGGACACCTCAGACATTTTGTGACGAGGCAGTTCACCACTGGACAAACACTGAAACCCCAGACAATTCAGTCAATATCTTGCTGTTATTTTCTTCATAATGAAACACACACACACACATACGCTGACGCCTCCACATGTGTATAGCTTGGATGTCAAGCCTTCGCAACATCAATGCTGACAGTCACAGCATGATGGCGTTACTGGTGGTGAATTGTCCTAAGTCTTCCGTGTTTTTTTTAAGCTAGTGAATAGTCCGGTGGTGAATTGCTCTGTTGTTCAACTTACTGTACATAGTAATAGGCAAGCATAGTGACTGATGTCTAAAACCCCATTTGACTGGATACGATTTCCAACCCTGACCTGTCCTGACCTTGACATAGTCCATTCACAGGTTTCAAAGCTGGTGAGATGATTAAAGCGATTCCTTGCATTAGCCTAATTTCCAGTTTGACAGTCTTGAGCAAATTGCAATCTGCGTTTTTGTTGTTGTTGTTTTATACTAGCCTCACATTTTACATATATGCTGAGCGTGAATCCACGTCTCAAACATTGTTTAGACAGGCCCTTAAATACTCAGCTCTTTCAGAATTGCTTCCAACCTTTTGTCCCTGACCCTCCAGCACCATCTTCTCCTGTGAATACACTGTGTGCATGTGCGTGCTTGTCAGGGTGTTGACAACAGACACACCACAATAAAAGTTGAGAAAGTGTCCAGTCCCCTCTTGGAAAAAATAACTGATATTCTGACAAAAATAAAATCAAAACACAAAAAGGTTCAAACGAACGCTTATTTATTTTAACACGGACACCAAAACAAGGTAAGTCTTTTTTCTCTCCATTTTTCATCATTTTTGACCGTTTATCTGTTAAGTGTCGTGTTGTGGCTTGATAAAGGGGATTTCCCTGAAAATTTTCATACTGTGTGTCCGTGTTAAAACAAATAAGCATTCGTTTGGACCTTTTTGTGTTTGGATCTTGTTTTAGAATGCTAGCAGTCATTCTGTTTAAGATTTTTGACAAAATAAAAACAAAACACACACACACACAAAGTCTTTTACTTTGAATTATATTATTATGGATGTTTAAACCACCAGCCATGACAAGAACACCAACACATTAAAATAATTAAATTATGTGCATTTTGAAGGAACCAGTGCCTCGGTGACAACACCCTGGTCCTTCCCCAATATCCAACAGATCACGGTAAATGGCAGTTTTCCTATGGAGAAATCATGGGTGCCTAAGTCGCCCATACCCAAAAGATCAGGACAGACAGACTGCCTGCCTGTTTGAAAAGCATGGGCGCACAAGTCACCCCCATTCAATGGAGTGTGACAGTCTTGGCATCATTCAGTGAAGGTTAAAGGTACGTCAGGGAAGTAGAACTCCAGCCTGCCTCAAGTAAATGTGTGTGTGTGTGTGTGTGAATGGTGTGAGTGGTGTGTATGTGTGTGTGTGTGAGTGAGTGGTGTGCGTGCGTGCGTGCATGTGTGTGTGTGTATCAGGAGGTTGGGGGGGGGGGGGGGGGGGGGGGGGGGGGGGAGGGAGACGATGTTTGATAACAAATTTGTGTCTAATAAATATTGTGTGTTTTGATGTCGGTTGTGTGTTTTTAACCTGAGTATGAAATGTACGCGCCTATGGCTCATTTGACAAAGGGCGTTCTACGATCCCACTATTGTTATCATTTCTTCTCGTCTTGTAGCTGTACTCTGATAATCAGGAAGTACTTTACTTATGACAAAGTTTAAAAAGCACACTTCTTTATGTATCAAAAGTAAAATCAAAAGTATGGAACATTTCCATTAACAAAGATACAAGCGCTTCATCTTCCAGATAGCTGGGCAACTTCAACACACTGAAGATGGACTACATCAACACCTGCACCACTTATACAAGTTACTGGACGCACACCTTTCACACAAACGTAATCATTCCAGAAGTACACAAACCACAAAACACATTTGAAAGAAGCACAGAAAAACTCTACCTTTTTGACAGAGCAGGTCTAGTGGTTAGTGGTATGGAACCTAGATGTAAAGCACGAAGGTAGTACATAACTGATAATGGTGCATTAAAAAAGAGAGAATCTGAAAGAAAAAAGCATCCTTCATCCTTTGCATTCATCACCAAAACACGGTATTCTACAGATAATTCCTATGAAGCGGTGCCTGCCTCCACCCCCCCACCCCCCACCCCCCATAAAAACAACAACAGTGCACCCAAACTCCAAGCACTGGTTTATGACATCCTTCCTTCAACCACTGCCGTATTTAGTTACACCATAGGGTCCAGAAAACTGTCAGCTAACGAGCAGTTTTTTGTTGGTGCTCAAACAGTAGTAAGTTTGTTACAAACAACTCAGATTAAATCAGACATTTGTTTTATAACTGACCATGTTGCTTACGCCAGCTCAAATCAAACCAAAATCATTTGAATTGAGACGGAACTCATTTTTTACCTGGGGTGGATGTGTCTCATGTTTACGTGCGTACTTGGGCGCCAGGTTCCTTCGACAGTCTTATCGGTACTCAAACCTTTCGGAGAGCGCTGACCACGTCGGTGGACAGCTGCGCGGAGAAAAAGAGTGCCCCTTCAGTGGCGTAACTAAATCTGGCAGAGTTTGGAGGAAGGTGCCAGAAAGTGATGCTCGGAGTGTGCAGTGCACCCTCCCCCTCCCCCCCCCTCCCCCCAGGCCCTCCTGACCCTAAAGGTAACAGGGCTTGTAGATACTGCCATACACTCCTACAAACAGAACAAGAACAATTACTCATCACAAACAGTTCACTGTGCAGTGATGCTCGTCACAAACAGCTCAATGTACAGTGACACTCATCCCAAACAGTTCACTGTACCGGGACACTCATCCTAAACAGTTCACTGTACAGTGACACTCCTCACAAACAGTTCATTGTACATTGAAGTCACACTCTATCTGCGGCCCTTTTTCTTCTGTGACTTGGAGCCTTGTGACTGCTGCTGGCCGCTTTGCTGGGTGGACTGTGACTGCGCCCGTGATTTCAACTTGGGAATGGTCGCACCCAGGTACAGCAAGATGGACCGCTCTGAGAACAGACAAACAACACCTGAGTACAGCAAGATGGACCACTCTGAGAACAGACAAACAACACCTGAGTACAACAAGATGGACTATTTTAAAAACAAACACCTGAGTACAGCAAGATAGACTCTTTTGAAAACAAACACCCGAGTACAGCAAGGTGGACCATTTTGAAAACAAACAACACCCGAGTCCAGCAAGATGGACTATTTTGAAAACAGACAAACAACACCGGAGTACAGCAAGATGAACTGCTCTGAAAACAGACAAACAACACCTGAGTACAGCAAGATGGACCATTTTGAAAACAAACAACACCTGAGTACAGCAAGATGGACCACTTTGAAAACAGACAAACAACAACTGAGTACAACAAGATGGACTATTTTGAAAACAGACAAACAACACCTGAGTGCAGCAAGATGGACCGCTCTGAAAACAGACAAACAACACCTGAGTACAGCAAGATGGACTATTTTGAAAACAAACACCGGAGTACAGCAAGATGGACCACTTTCAAAACAGACAACACCTGAGTACAGCAAGATGGACTATTTTGAAAACAGACAAACAACACCTGAGTACAGCAAGATGGACCATTATGAAAACAGACAACGCCCGAGTACAGGAAGATGGACCACTCAAAAAACAGAAAACAACACCTGAGTACAGCGAGATGGACTGCTCTGAAAACAGACACCTGAGTACAATGAGAAGGACCACTCTGAAAACAGACAATCAACATCTGAGTACAGGAAGATGGACCATTCTGAAAACAGATGAACTCAGCAACACCCAAGTACAGCAAGATGGACCAGTCTCAAAACAGATGAACACGCAAGTACAGCAAGATGGACCACACTGAAAACAGACAAACAACATTCCTGACAAAAGACCACCCTGGCGAAAGACCACCCAGATGAAACTTACGGAAGGACCACCTTGTTGAGAGACCATCCTGATGAAAGACCACACTGGTGAAAGACCACCCAGATGAAAGACCATCTTTTTGATGAAAGATCACACTGGCACTGGTGAAATATCACCCAGATGAAAGACCACAAAGATGAAAGACCACCTTGTTGAGAGATCATCCTGGTGAAAGACCACCCTGATGAAAGACCATGCTGGTGAAAGACCACCCTGATGAAAGACCACCCTGGTGAAAGACCACCCTGGTGAAAGACCACCCTGATGAATGACCACCCTGGTGAAAGACCACCCAGATGAAAAACCACCCTGGTGAAAGATCACCCTGATGAAAGACCACCCTGGTAAAAGACCACCCAAATGAAAGACTAACTTGATGAGACATTATCTTGTTTAAATACCATCCCAATGAAAGGGCAACCTGACAGGCAATCACCCCTCTACTACTATTAGTATTACTATTAGCGTGTGTGTGTGTGTGTGTGTGTGTGTGTGTGTGTGTGTGTGTATGTGTGTGTGTGTGTTGTGTGTGTGTGTGTGTGTGTGTGTGTGTGTGTGTGTGTGTATGTGTGTGCGCGTGCATCTTTTGCAGTTATGCTCAAACCCTTGTCTACATTATGTGTTAGCTTTTCTATATATATATATTTTTGTATTATTTTTATTGCTGATAACATTTCCATCTCGACGTACATTATGTGTGTCACACTATGCCTGTTCAGTGCTCTGAGCCGCAGGGTAGGCGCTTTACAAATTTGTATTATTATTATTATTATTATCAGACCTTTTTTTCTGAACATTTTCGCTCCAGATTTTCTTGTAAATCGATTTCTGATCAAAAACCACTCCTCTTTAGTCTTTTAAGCCCATTACGGTATGTTTTTTGGGTGCTCTTAATAAACAATAATAATTATGAAAATTTGTAAAGCACTTACCCTGCGGCTCAAAGCGCTGAACAAGCATAGTATAACACACATAACGTACATCATGATGGAAATGTTATCAGCAACAAAAAGAAGAAAGAAAAAAGAAGAAGAAGCTAACACATAATGTAGACAAAGGTTCAACTTCAAGTGTAACTATGCAAAAAATGCACACACACACACACACTGTACAGACTGATCGGGGGTGCTGGACAATGTTGCTTAGCTCAAATATTCTGAGAAGAGAAATGTCTTGAGTTTGCTTTTGAAAAAGAAAAGAAAAATCAATAAAAATTAAAAAAAGAAAAAAGAAAAAAAAAGAGGTGGGGGTGGAGGGGAGGGAGGGTCTCCAATGCAATACTAACTGGTTGGAAACTGCTCCTTCATTGGGGTACCATCGACTTTTTTCAGCTGTATGCGGATTCGACCCCGGAATTTGATGTCCCGGTGATCCAACTCCCGTGCATAGGTCTTGTTCTGAAAACAAGGGGAAACACTAAAATATTCATTTAATTAGAACTAGAAAATTTAAAAAGGCAATTTACCAAATTTGCACATTTTTTATTTCTGCACATTCATTCCCACCCGGAAAGGGGGGGATGGCTCAGTGGTTAAGCCCGGCTCTGATCAAAAGGTCTGGGGTTTAAACCCCTGCAAGCGGCAGGAGAATTTTTCTTCCCCGGGGGCCTTTTTTCTGGCTCTTTTTTGGATCCTTTTCCACCCCTGTGTTAGCAGTAGCAAAAAAAAGACCCTTTTTTGCAAAAAAGTCGGGTGGCAGGTTACAGCTACAAAATATCCCCTTTACGTATGTGGTTTTGCATGAATGACAGGGTTGCGGGTTGTAGGGTTACACAGAAGCGCAGAGAGGGCAGCAGTTTCTGGCACCAGCCATGCCAGCGTGTAATCCCCTTGTGGATTTTTTAAAAATGCGCTATAAAAAGCTATACACCAGTAGAACCACACCCAGCGCAGTGAGGCTTGACAGGGGAAAAATAGGCTATAAAAAAGCAATAAACATCATCAACAATATAATCACTATGTGAGCAAGTGCTCTTTTACGTTTTAATAATCCCCCCCCGGTTTACAGATCCATGAAATTTTTCATTACTGTACTGTTGAACCCGGAACCGAGCAGGCGCTTTTGTTTGGCGCTCGTTTGCGTCCCCAACAGGGCCCCACCCCCGCCGGGCGTACCGCGGTCGCGCCATTTTCAAATCTGTTTACCCCCTTAATTAAAGCCCGCTTTTTTGTTTCCCACTCTTTGTTCCCCTAATCTTTTATGCACTAAGTCATGTGTAATATAATTTTGGCATCTTAAAATTTTATTTAGATCTTTTTTTAGCCCCAGGACGAGCTTAATCAGTAGCTTTCCATTTGGTCCTCTTTTTAAGTGTCGTTGCATGGGCGTTCTGTGTAGTACGTGAATAGTAGTAAATGTTGTTTTGACTGATTGAAGTAATTCTGTGTCGAAAATGCTTTGTCTATAGTTTTTTCTTAGCTGCCATGTTTAGTGTTTATTTTGGGTTAAAAATTAACTTATTAATATTTGTACTGAAAACTAAGTTATATTCATAGACTACTTGTATCACTATAGCGCTGCTACTAAAATAACCGGCCCCAGGCAAAAGTTCGCACCGTTTTTTTAGTACTAGTCTTTGGTGTGTTTGCTTCTCTTATAGAGCGTTGATTGAAATTTTTATGTACCATTTAACCGTGGGAGCGGCATTTTATTCTGTTTAAGTTTTATTGACTTTTATATTTTGTACATTGGTTAGTTTGATTTATTTGTACGGAAAAGGTGCAACCCACGTTTCCCACTCTTGTTGAAAATTTAAAATAAGTCATGTGTGTCCTTTTTGTTTATCGGTTTAAAATTTAACTGTGCTTTTATTTGAGTTTTCATTTTTTAAATTTTAGTTTTTATTGTTGAGGAAACTGTTTTTGTGCGGGGCCAAGGAAACACAATATCCCATTTGTGGCCCGGGGGCTTTTTCATTGTAGCGATAGCGTTTTCCCTTTGGGGGGTTTTTTATCTATGGGGCGCGTGGGGTTTTGGGGTGCTGAGAAAGTTGTCTGCTGCTGTAGAAAAAAACCTTTTTCCCGTCCCCGCCTGCTGTGGCTCCTTTTTGACGACTCCGCTGCCTGTGTCCGTCCTTCTACCACTCCCTCCATTACAACTATATGGTACGCTATAAGTCTTGGAACATTGTTACTATCAAAAAAAAAAAAAACTCACATAATGTATGCAACAGTTACAAGTGTAACTATGCAAAAAATGCACACACACACACACTGTACAGACTGATCGGGGGTGCTGGACAATGTTGCTTAGCTCAAATATTCTGAGAAGAGAAATGTCTTGAGTTTGCTTTTGAAAAAGAAAAGCAAAATCAATAAAAATTAAAAAAAGAAAAAGAAAAAAAAAGAGGTGGGGGTGGAGGGGAGGGAGGGTCTCCAATGCAATACTAACTGGTTGGAAACTGCTCCTTCATTGGGGTACCATCGACTTTTTTCAGCTGTATGCGGATTCGACCCCGGAATTTGATGTCCCGGTGATCCAACTCCCGTGCATAGGTCTTGTTCTGCAAACAATGGGAACACATAAAATATTCAGTTTAATTAGAACTAGACAATTAAAAGGCAATTATACCAAATTTGCACATGTTCTGTATTGTCTGTTTCTGCATTCATTGTGTCCCACTGAGTACACAGGGGGGGCGGGGATGGCTCAGTGGTTACAGCGCCAGGCTCATGATCAAAAGGTCGTGGGTTTGAATCCCTGCAGGAGCGGCAGGAGAATTTTCTTCTCCGGGGTCAACTTTCTGTGCTGGCTCTTATTTCGTCATCGTTCTGACCCCTAATTACAGTAGCTGGAAAAATCTCCGGTCACTCTGCCAAAAGCGCATGTTGCAGGTTACAGCAACGTCTCTAGTATGTGGTGCATGACAGTGAATGTGCTAGTTTATGGAAAACTGTACCTCCGACATCAGAACCATTTCTGTGGCACAGCCAGACCACTGCTAATACAACTTGGTTGATATTCAAAAATGCGCTATAAAAAGCTATTCACTCATGTAGAACCACATGCCAGTGCAGTGAGTCTGCTTGACAGTGGAGAGTAGCGCTATATAAAAACGATCAACATCATCAACAATATAATCACTATATGGTATGCTATAAGTCTTGGAACGTTGTTACTATCACAAACTCATGTAAATGTATGCAACAGACAGCTTACCTTCACCCCCAGAACCATGCCTGCTGCTACGCAGATGTCTCTAATTTCTGACTATAACTTAAGTCTTAAAATGATGTCCCCATCACAGTCGTGTAATGTATGCAACAGAAAACTTACCTCCACTCCCAGAACCATTTCTGCTGCTGCACAAACGTCTTTAATTTCTGACAATAAGTCTTGGAATGCTGTCTCTGTCCCAAACTCAGGTCACGTAAGGCATGCAAGTTGCAACAGACAACTTACCTCCACCCCTAAAATCATTTCTGCTGTTACACAGATGTCTCTAATTCCTGACAAGCCTTGGAATGTTGTCCCGGTCACAAACTCATGTTTTTGTCCTGGAATGTATGCAACAGAAAACTTACCTCCACCCCCAAAATCATTTTTGCTGCTACACTCACGTCTCTAATTCTGACCATAACTTAAGAGTCTTGGAAAATTTACCTCCACCCCAAAACCATTTCTGCTGTTACACAGACGTCTCTAATTTCTGACCATAATTTAAGTTTTGGAAAACTTACCTCCACATCAACCATTTCTGCTGTTATACAGACATATCTAATTTCTGACCATAACTCAAGTCTTGGAAAACTTACCTCCACATCTAGAACCACTTCTGCTGTTACACAGACTTCTAATTTCTGACCATAACTTAAGTCTTGGAAAACTTACCTCCACATCTAGAACCATTTCTGCTGCTATACAGACATATCTAATTTCTGACCATAACTCAAGTCTTGGAAAACTTACCTCCACATCTAGAACCACTTCTGCTGTTACACAGACGTCTCTAATTTCTGACCATAACTTAAGTCTTGGAAAACTTGCCTCCACATCTAGAACCATTTCTGCTGCTATACAGACATATCTAATTTCTGACCATAACTTAAGTCTTGGAAAACTTACCTCCACATCTAGAACCATTTCTGCTGCTATACAGACATATCTAATTTCTGACCATAATTTAAGTCTTGGAAAACTTACCTCCACATCTAGAACCACTTCTGCTGCTATACAGACATCTTTAATTTCTGACCATAACTTAAGTCTTGGAAAACTTACCTCCACCCCCAGAACCATTTCTGCTGCCACACAGACATCTCTGATTTCCGTGTAGGATGGGTTGTCAACTGCCTGAAACACAGCACACAAAAACACAGCATTCAGAAATGAGTGAACAACTGCTGGTGAGGCTGACAAAATAGAACAGATCTAGGAAAATGTACCCACCTATATGACAAAACACAAGGAACAATGAAGCATTCAGAGATTCACTTACAATTTATGTACACTGAGAAACCCATATACCTGCCCCCCCCCCCCCCCCCCCCCCCCTATACCATATCTATAAAAGGGTTAATATTAGGTATTTTTACCATGGTATAAAGTGTGACTGTGAGACTGACTGACTTTGCAGTGTTGATCTGTGACTATTAAGGGCCTCGGCAGTTGTTTAATACAGCATTCAGAGTGAACATGATAATACTACTGCTAATTATTAGCAATAGTATTACCATGTTCACTCTGAATGCTGTATTAAACAACTGCCGAGGCCCTTAATAGTCACAGATCAACACTGCAAAGTCAGTTGGTCTCACAGTCACACTTTCGCCCTGATATAACAGTACCGGTTAAATGGGTGTAAAACACCAACTTACTTACAGTCACACTTCCAGAAAGCACTGCACTAACATAAATTTACTGATATAAATTAAACCTTGTGTGAAAGTCGAGGTGGACGTCCTGGGCTCCCGTCCCTAATAAGCCTACGGTTTCTGTGGACGTAAAGCAACACTTCAACAATATCATTTACAACCACTTACCATGCCATGCCATGCCAGTGCTGTAAGTAAACCACTTTGTTGGATATTCAAAAACACGCTATAAAAAGCTAGTCACTTATGTAGAATCGCATGTGAGCACAGTGAGTCTGCGCGAGAGCGGAGAATAGTGCTACATAAATTACAAAAGCGATCAACACCAACAAGAACAACCATGGGAATACCTTGTCTTTGGGTATTCTTCTTCCCTCTTTGACAGTTTTGCGACTGTTGATGTAGGCAGGGTAAATACAGATCCATCTGAAATCATATAATATCTATATAATTTTTTTAAATAAAATTATAGATTTATATCACCATAAAAAGTTCAGCTTTGCCAAACCCAGCACAGCAGTTCAAGGTCAGTCAAGCTTAATTTAGTCAAACACTATTAATAAACTGACTCTTGTTACAGGAATACAGGCCTGATAAAATACAGTAAGATCCAAGTGAAATTACACTAATTAACATCAGAGAACAAAAATCATTAAAATGTATGGGGACATTTGATTTATACTTAATTATATTTATAGTAATTATTATTAATATAATGCATCAAGTCCATAAGTATTCAACTATAGTTATAGAGTCCCCAAAATTGGCAGGTCAGATGTTTTTAATTGATCCCTACTAGTACTACATGCATATTATAAATATAATTCACAATTGTTATAATGTCAATTTTTTTAAACTGCAAGTGCAAAAAAAATGCAAAAAACTTTCTTACATAATTCTTACATAATTCTATATTAATATTATTACTATATTAGTCATGAATATAACTTGTCACTGGATAGTTGGGGGGTACCAGGAGTCTAATGAATGAACTGAATGGGTCTTTTTAGTAAATTAGTAAATTACTTTTATTAGTTTAGGGGCAATGAGAAATTTGCACTGTTATTTTGAATTTGATGGCAACATTGTGTTTGTGTGTGTATGTGTGTGGTTAATGTTAATGTAAAGCGCCCTGTGTTCCCACCTTGTGTGGTAGATGGGCACTCTAGAAATCCTCTTTAGTATTATTATTATTAATATTTTCATTAATACTCAATGGTTGTCCTTGGTGGAACTGGAAGTGGTGATGGTGGTGGGGGGAGTTTTGTACAGCAGTAAGGGGTCACTAGATGTTCTTCCAAGTTCCTTTTTTTGTGTGTCTAACTTGAACACTTTGAAGACTCTGAAACATTTTACTTTTAGTAATACTAATACTAATAATAGTACATCTGCTAGATTACTTTGGTGTTTCCATGCATATTTATATTACAATTGATTATGGCTTGATCTTTTTGCATATATACAAGGCCAGGGGGACCTTGGATAAAATTATAGTCTCATCCAAAGGACTTTCGTGGTTTCTGCACAGAATTTGACTTTTTATTTTTTACTGACAGCATTTAATCATCATACTGATAATTCAAATATTGCACTACTACTAGTACTACTGTACTACTACTATTATGGAGTAAGCACTAGACATAGTACTAATTATACTATCAGTTACTAAAAAGTACACTACAGAGCACGTGGTATAAACTTGTGTGCATTATTATTATTATTAATGTTGGGTCCAATAATGCTAATAGTAATACAGTCTTCAGATTGTTGAAGCTGGGTTTTATACTTAAATATAGTCTACGGAAGAAGAAGAAGATGGATCTATCATTCTATGACTGATTTGTAATGTCCAGTCAACCATGGCGATTGAATTAAGGCAAAGAATTTTGGAATTTTTCAGTAGATTCCAACTTTACAAAATGAACTTTATGAACTACGATGAAGAACTTAGAAGGGATCAGACATAGTTCAGGAGCTGTGTGAGAGTCGAGGTGGCCGTCCTGGGCTGTCCGTCCTAACGAGCCTTCTGGTTTCCGTGGACGTGAAGCTATATTGAACCATGCTTTGGCACTGGTCTCAGCTTGTCCCTAATATGTCAACTGACATCTGAGAACATTAAGCAACACTACCTACCCGAAGGGATCAGAAACAGCTGGTGAAGTTAAACACGACAATGAGTTACCACGCAACTAAGAACAGAAAAAAAACACCTACATGGCGCTCCTAGAGTGCCTAGTTTACTTAAGCATTTCACACGAAACAAACAATAAACTATCACCTCTCACGGTCTTCGTAGGTAAAACTTGGGTTCCATGGACGTGCCTGTTGTGGAACTTGTGCCTGCGCCATGTTGCCACAATTGTTTCCCTTCCCGGATGTGGTGCGAGTAACGGGTCTTAGGCAGACAGTTTGCTGTTAGCCGAGACAAAACTGTGTCGTCTGCTAAACTAAACGTTACCTTTTTTTAAATTGATAAGTATACCAAGTAAACGCCAAATTTACCTACAACAAATATCACTCAGGTACTAACATATTTTGCGCCAGAAAAAATGTCTTTGGAAACACATAATGTAAATTTTATGCCATTTCACCGGCCAGATGGTAAGGGAAACAACTCATTTCAATTCAGAAGGAGTAGTCTTTGCCGGGCACATCCAATCAAAAGATATCTTACAAATCGTTCAACCAATCACAAGCTTTTATAGAATCAACGCGCAAGGCGTTTCGAAAACTGTTTACAATGGTGACTGCGGAACCGTCGACTAATTATTAGAGGTATTTTGTTTTTCTTTCTCCGTTCATTGTGTACGCAGCAACAGTGCTGCATCACATTCATATTTTTATCAAATTGTGAACTAACCTGATGCATATTCTTTGTAGTAACGGCAAGTGTCAGACGGGTTTCATGGTATCCAAATAGAACAAGTTTCAACTTGCACTTTATTCTTCAGTTAATTCCACAGTGACAGTAAGCTGAATAACACTAACAGTTAACACTATAGACCATAGTAATAGTTATTCGCGCAGTTGGAAAATGGGGTGAGCACAACTTTGATCACTGCTGCCTCGGCATTGATCTCGAGGGCCTTTCACTCACATTCACTTGTCTAGATCAAATTAAAAACAAATTTTACAACAACAACAAAACATTCACGTTGCAGTGTTCTTCTTCTGTATTGTGTCCACCGTCACCATTATGAAGACTTTGACACTTTTAGTGCATGCTGGGTTATTTTGGTGTTTCCATAATCCACCAAACTCTGACATGGACTACAGGATCTTTAACTTGCGTGGGCTGTGATCATTTTCCATGCGTTTACAGTGATCACTCTAGAAATTTTTCAAACTGGTGTGTCATCTATTAGGTGACAAATGTGGTTCACGGAAACCAGTCAGATAATCACTGTGACTGGTCAGATGCACAGCAGTCTACACTACTGTTAGAGCTATACTACTACTGTACTAGTACTACTAGTACTAGCAAACACCCTCTCCTTTTCCCATCTGGAACACAACACACACACACACATACACACACACACACACATAGAGTCACACACACAACACAGAGTCACACACACAGTCACACACACACACACACACACACACACACACACACACACACACACAGAGTCTAACACACACACACAGCAGAGGTAGGCCAATGGTTGTAGTGCCAGGCTCATGATTGAAAGGTTGTGGGTTTGAGTCCGCGCAGGAGCAGTGGGAGAGAAAAAAAATCCCAGTGTCAACTTTCTGTGCACTGACTCTTATTTTCGTATCCGTTCGTCCTCCTTGTTACCACAGTTACAGTAGCACGTAACACTAAAAGATCTAGGTCAATCTGCCGGAAATGGAAGTGGCAGGTTATGTCTAAACACACATGCACCCCACATATAATTATAGTAGCTTTGATTAAGTCTGAATGAGGTGATGCTATAAACTTATGCATGGTTGTATGCCGTATGGTGAACTCAGTCAGAACATGTGCCGAAACAGCAACAGTTTCATATGGCACTGGCCATGTAATGACCAAAGTACACTGCTTTGGCTGATATTTAAGAAAAGTGCTATGAAAGGCTACAGTTGTGAGCCGGTTTGGCCTAGTGGCAAGGCGTTACGCTGGTAAGCGGAAGGACCTCGATTCGATACCACTTCGGTTCTCCTTTCTCTTCAAAAAGCTTGTGGTTTGTGGACAATGTCTTGCGACTTTGTCCATCACTTTCTATTGAAACATTAAAGTGGCTCTCATCACTGCCCATCTTAATGCAGAAGTCATTCTGGTTGTGACAGTGTAGCGATAGGTATATAATCTCTCTCTCCCCCCACCTCCATACCCACTTCCCCCCCTTCTCACCATCCCTAATAAGCCTTATGGTTTCTGTGGACGTTAAGCACCATGTTTACTTACTTACTTAAGGCTGCAGTCACTCATTCAGGATTACATGCAGCTTGAGCACTGTGAGTCTGCTGTCAAGAAGAGAATGATGCTCTGATTCTGCCTCCTCTTTGAAAGCCGCCCTCAAGACGCACCCATTTAATCTTTATTTCTAAACTGTTTTTCACAGCCCTGCCTATCCCCTTGTCCCATGCTTGAGTGAGTGAGTGAGTGTGTGCATGTGGTTAGTGTTATTGTAAGGTGCCCTGTGCTCCCACCTTGTGTGGTAGATGGGTGCTCTAGAAATCCTCTTTATTATTATTATGATGATGATGATTTGTAACATTAAATCTATTTCATTTTGGTTTTGCTTTGATTTTATTTGTTTCAGTTTGAAATTTTCGTGAGCTTTCTTTGGGATCTGGTGTGCTTTGTGGACTTCCGGAAGAAGTTCTGCTGGTCAGCCAGACTGGGAGTAACGTCAGCACCAGCGCAGCCAGAGCTGTTGCCGATGCAGAGATGAGTCAGCCGTCCAGTTCTAACGCCAGTCTTGAAGGCCCTCCTTCCCTGCCGCCCGACTCGCCGGGTAGTTCCGTCTCCACACGACTGCAGGTTTGTCTAAAGTTACTCCTGATGGCTGATTGTTCTGCTCCACACGACTGCAGGTTTGTCTAAAGTTACTCCTCATTGTTCTGCTCCACATGACTGCATATTTGTCTAAAGTTACTCCGGCCCTGATTGTTCTGCTCCATGCAATTTCAGGTTTGTCTAAGTTGTTCTTGTTGCATTGGTGGTGTTTGATGACTAAGTATTATTGTCATGTTCACAAGAGGTATATATGACGAGCTGCTGAAGTATGAAGTTGTGGTGCCCGACTACTAAAGTACTGCTGGTTTTACCCTGTTCACAGGAGGAGTATGACAAGCTGCTGAAGTATGCAGTGGTGATGTATGGCTACTATTGTCATGTTCATAGGCAGAATATGATGAGCTGTGGAAGTATGCAGTGATGGTGTCCAACTGCTCTCTGTTTTTGTGTGTGTTCACAGGAGGAGTATGGCGAACTGTTGAAGTATGCAGTGGTGGTGCCCGACTACTAAAGTACTATTGGTTTTACCCTGTTCACACTTCACCCTGATATAACCATAATGGTTGACTGGGCGTAAAACACCAAGTTACTTACTTACCCTGTTCACAGTCAGAGTATGATGAGCTGTTGAATTATGCAGTTGTGGTGCCCAGCTACTAAAGTACTAGTGTTTTACCATGTTCACAGGAGGAATATGATGAACTGCTGAAGTATGCAGTGGTGATATCTAACTACTGTTGTCATGTTCACAGGAGGAATATGATGAACTGCTGAAGTATGCAGTGGTGACATCTAACTACTATTGTCATGTTCACAGGAGGAATATGACGAACTGTTGAAGTATGCAGTTGTGGTGCCCTACTACTAAAGTACAGTTGGTTTTACCATGTTCACAGGAGGAGGATGAACTGTTGAAGTATGCAGTGGTGGTGTCTGACTACTATTGTCATGTTCACAGGAGGAGGATGAACTGTTGAAGTATGCAGTGGTGGTGTCTGACTACTATTGTCATGTTCACAGGAGGAGGATGAACTGTTGAAGTATGCAGTGGTGGTGTCTGACTACTAAAGTATGTGACTTTTATGGTGTTCACAGGCAGTAGGGGATGATGAACTGTTGAAGTATGCAGTGGTGGTGTCTGACTACTATTGTCATGTTCACAGGAGGAGTGATGAACTGTTGAAGTATGCAGTGGTGGTGTCTGACTACTATCTGTCATGTTCACAGGAGGAGGATGAACTGTTGAAGTATGCAGTGGTGGTGTCTGACTACTATTGTCATGTTCACAGGAGGAGGATGAACTGTTGAAGTATGCAGTGGTGGTGTCTGACTACTATTGTCATGTTCACAGGAGGAATATGATGAACTGTTGAAGTATGCAGTGGTGATATCTAACTACTATTGTCATGTTCACAGGAGGAATATGATGAACTGTTGAAGTATGCAGTGGTGGTGTCTGACTACTATTGTCATGTTCACAGGAGTGTGATGAACTGTTGAAGTATGCAGTGGTGGTGTCTGACTACTATTGTCATGTTCACAGGAGGAGGATGAACTGTGAAGTATGCAGTGGTGGTGTCTGACTACTATTGTCATGTTCACAGGAGGAGATGAACTGTTGAAGTATGCAGTGGTGGTGTCTGACTACTATTGTCATGTTCACAGAGGAGTATGATGAACTGTTGAAGTATGCAGTGGTGGTGTCTGACTACTATTGTCATGTTCACAGGAGGTATGATGAACTGTTGAAGTATGCAGTGGTGGTGTCTGACTACTATTGTCATGTTCACAGGAGTATGATGAACTGTGAAGTATGCAGTGGTGGTGTCTGACTACTATTGTCATGTTCACAGGAGTTGATGAACTGCTGAAGTATGCAGTGGTGGTGTCTGACTACTATTGTCATGTTCACAGGAGTATGATGAACTGCTGAAGTATGCAGTGGTGGTGTCTGACTACTATTGTCATGTTCACAGGAGTATGATGAACTGCTGAAGTATGCAGTGGTGGTGTCTGACTACTATTGTCATGTTCACAGGAGGTATGATGAACTGTTGAAGTATGCAGTGGTGGTGTCTGACTACTATTGTCATGTTCACAGGAGTATGATGAACTGCTGAAGTATGCAGTGGTGGTGTCTGACTACTATTGTCATGTTCACAGGAGGATATGATGAACTGTTGAAGTATGCAGTGGTGGTGTCTGACTACTATTGTCATGTTCACAGGAGTATGATGAACTGCTGAAGTATGCAGTGGTGGTGTCTGACTACTATTGTCATGTTCACAGGAGTATGATGAACTGCTGAAGTATGCAGTGGTGGTGTCTGACTACTATTGTCATGTTCACAGGAGTATGATGAACTGCTGAAGTATGCAGTGGTGGTGTCTGACTACTATTGTCATGTTCACAGGAGTATGATGAACTGCTGAAGTATGCAGTGGTGGTGTCACTACTAAAGTACTAGTTGGTTTTTACATGTTCACAGGAGTATGATGAACTGCTGAAGTATGCAGTGGTGGTGTCTGACTACTATTGTCATGTTCACAGGAGTATGATGAACTGCTGAAGTATGCAGTGGTGGTGTCTGACTACTATTGTCATGTTCACAGGAGTATGGTGAACTGCTGAAGTATGCAGTGGTGGTGTCTGACTACTATTGTCATGTTCACAGGAGTATGATGAACTGCTGAAGTATGCAGTGGTGGTGTCTGACTACTATTGTCATGTTCACAGGAGTATGATGAACTGCTGAAGTATGCAGTGGTGGTGTCTGACTACTATTGTCATGTTCACAGGAGTATGATGAACTGCTGAAGTATGCAGTGGTGGTGCCCGACTGCTATCTGTTGTTTTGTGTTCACTGGAGGAATAAGATGAACTGCTGAAGTATGCAGTGGTGGTGTCTGACTACTAGTACTAGTTGTCTAGGAGTAGCACTATTGTCATGTTGACAGGAGGAGCATGAGTTGTTGAAGTATGCGTTGCCATGGTGATGCCTGACTACTAAGTACTATTGACATGTTCACAAGAGGAATATGATAAGTTGCTGAAGTATGCAGTTGTATTGCCCAACTACTAAATTACTATTGTTTTACCCTGTTCACAGTCGGAATATGATGAACCGTTGTAAGTATGCAGTTGTGGTGCCCAACTACTAAAGTACTATTGTTTTTACCCTGTTCACAGTCGGAATATGATGAGCTGTTGAAGTATGAATTTGTGGTGCCCAACTACTAAAGTACTATTGTTTTTACCCTGTTCTCAGTCGGAATATGATGAGCTGTTGAAGTATGCAGTTGTGGTGCCCAACTACTGAAGTACTATTGTTTTTACCCTGTTCACAGTCGGAATATGATGAGCTGTTGAAGTATGCAGTGGTGGTGTCTGACTGCTATTGTCTTGTTCACAGTCGGAATATGACGAGCTGTTGAAGTTTGCAGCAGTGATGCCTGACTGCTAAGTACTATTGTCATGTTCACAGGAGGAGCATGATGAGTTGTTGAAGTATACAGTTGAACTGTACTAGCAAACACCCTCTCCCTTTCCCATCTAGAACACACACACACACACACACACACACACACACACACACACTTTCCCATCTAGAACACATCTAGAACACACACTCACACACATACATACACACACACACACACACAGTGACAGTTGTGGTGCCCAACTACTAAAGTACTATTGGTTTTACCCTGTTCACAGGAGGAATATGACGAGCTGCTGAAGTATGCAGTGGTGATACCAGAGTACAACCCTACGAACCTACGAAGTAAGCTGGCGGACGCCAGAGGTGCTTTCAGTCGCGAGGATGACATTGTCACCATCCAAGCTTCGCAGCACTCTGCTCTTATTCACGGTGAGTGGCCTCCTGAATTTGTTTGAGGCACCTTCATAGCAATAGGCAGACAGCACTGTGCATCTGAAGCATGCAGAGAACTAGTTCCTGCGCTTCAGGCTCACGTTAGGTGTAAGCGCCTTATAATACTCGTTTTTACAGGTATGTGTGTGTATGTGTGCGCACATATGTGTGGGTGCGTATGTGGGTGTGTGCGTGCATGTGTGTGGGTGCATGTAAGTGTCATTCATGTGTACACACACACACACACACACACACACACAGGTGCGTGCACACACACATATGCATGCACACACTCACACATGCACACATACGCACACATGTATGCATGCACACACTCACACATACACACACACTCACATGTGCACACACACACAGGCGCGCGCGCGCTCAGACACACACGTATGCATGCACACACTCACACATGCACACACACGTATGCATGCACACACTCACACATGCACACACACACACACATGCACACACACACAAAGGCACGCACACACACACATACACCATGACAAGCCATAAGTTAGGTTGGAAGAGAACTGGTTGTTGACAGAGAACCTTGTCTGCAACAGCATTTTGTAATGAAATAATATTTCTGCATCAGATTGGTTCATTGCAGCCTTAAGTTTTCCTTGAGGTTGAAAGAGTACCCTGAGAACTGGTTTTTAACTTGGGACTAGTAGCAGCAGACCACACGCATCCTCCCTGTATTTTCCCTGTATTAATCAGTTGCTTATTCATACTTATTATATCTGTTTGTGGCATAGTCATCCTTGTTTTTGTCTGTAGTATAGCGAGGACTGGCTGTTAGATAGGTCTAAATGGACCTAACGCTACTATCCTTGACCATTAAAGTTTTTGAGTTTGAGTTCCCATTGTGCTGTTTCATTGCCTTTGCGTTACACAAAGTCATTCATTGCCTCTTTGCCTGCAGAAGTGGCAAGAGCCCAGAGAAGGGAGGAGGAAGACGAGGAAGGGGAGAACACTCCAAGGGCAAACGGCTCTGGCGGAGGAGCGAAACGCCTGCCTGACTTTGGTCAGAGTCCCATCGACTCACGGTCACACGTCCACAGCTCCTTCAGCGAGCAGTTGAGGGCCGAGTCTCCAGGTGGGTCACCGTGTGTGGTTGTTGAGGTGAATTTATGACAAGCTGAGGGGCCTCATGGACTGAGGGGTCTATGTTGTTGACAGCTTTACTGTTGCTTAGAGGTTTGTAGAGTTGAACTAGGTGTGTGGTGAGCTTGGTTGGGGGGAGGGGGGGGGGGGGGGGGGCCTATATTCGTACAGAGTGTAAACGGGCCTACATGGTTCCCTATTGTAATTCATCTGTCTGTTATTGTCACCATTTTGAGCATCTATTTTTACTGGATCAAATTAATTTTAATGTTTATATTTTGATGCTTTGCCTGTTGGTTGTTAATCTTACATACACATTTTATATTTATTCATTGTTCGGCCAGTTTTACTCTTACGTGGGTGCCAAAAGGCTTGGGGGCGGCATATGCTTCTGATCATGTATGGAAGTGAGAGTTTTATTTATTTTAATTTTATTTAACTGCCTTTTATAGTTTTTGATTTGCAAATGATGTATCTAGATACCTCGACACAACGATAGTTTCCCCTGTCTCTGACATGACCTCTGGGTCAACTGCACTATACGTAGTCTTACCCTAAAGTTTGAGTTCTAGTGTTTATTTTAAATCCTTTACTTACGGACAAAGAACATGCACTGTATCCATGGTACTTAGGGTGTCCAAACACTAGCTCTTTTTTTGTTTTTAAATTTCGCCTTCGAATGCCATCTGCTTCCTCTGTGGTTTTGTCCAGAGTAGTTTCCCCTAACCGCACGCACGTGTTGTGTTGTTGCTCGAGGTGGAGGGGCTGGGTGTAACAGGCTAGTGATATCGTGAGCTTACACTAGGCCCTGTGTCAATTGAGTCCAGGCGGGGATGTTTTTAGTGCGTAGGATCATGAATGGGTCAGGGTGATAGTGGCCAGCAAAGTAAGCCAGCGGGATTAATTAATTAATTTGTTGTAGATAATGCTTATAATTGCTTTTATTAGGACAATAACTTTTAAGAGGGGGTCCTTGGGAAGTGGCAATTTTATGTGATATGCACAGCTTGATGCCAGTGGGATTTTTCATGTTTTTATCTATGAATGACTTTTTACCAGGATGTTTATTTTCTGTTGTTGTAATTAAATGTTTTATGATTGGAGTGAACCACAAAACATTCCTCGTGCTATCAGTGTATTGACACTTGGCAATAAAGTTATATTGTATATATTGTTCACAGCACAGCGGTTTAAAGGGTCGGACTAGGTGTGTGGTGAGATAGGTTGGGGGCCTATGTTGTTCACAGCATAGAGATTTATGGGGTGGACTAGGTGCATGGTGAGCTAGGTTGGGGGCCTATGTTGTTTACAGCATAGAGGTTTATGGGGTGGGGCTAGGTGCATGGTGAGCTAGGTTGGGGGCCTATGTTGTTTACAGCATAGAGGTTTATGGGGTGGGACTAGGTGCATGGTGAGCTAGGTTGGGGGCCTATATTGTTCACAGCATAGAGGTTTATGGGGTGGGACTAGGTGCGTGGTGAGCTAGGTTGGGGGCCTATATTGTTCACAGCATAGAGGTTTATGGGGTGGGACTAGGTGTGTGGTGAGCTAGGTTGGGGGCCTATATTGTTCACAGCATAGAGGTTTATGGGGTGGGACTAGGTGCGTGGTGAGCTTGGCTGTAGAAATCCCAGAGGGTCCCAGCCTTCCCAGACTTTGAATATCACATTGCATGCACATGTACGTGTCCCCACACTTAGTACATGTACACAAGCTAGTATATGTACACACAGACATGCTTGCACACACTTATGCATGTGTGAACACGCGCACACACACACACATGCACACACACACATACAGACACACACACACATGACACAACTGAGAGTAATACTGACTAACCTGATGCACTGACCAGTACCACAGCATGTACAGCTACATTTCAGAGCATCTGGGTCAAACCATATATATGTATGAATGACACATAGGTCAGAAGTCTAGTGAGTCAGGCCTCAGCTTAATGCATCTGATGTGAATATTTGAGCGTAGCCATTTACAGTACACTGATTGAAATGAGGTTGAGCATAGTGATTTACAGTACACTGGTTGAACTGGGGTTGAGCTAATATCAGTACCCAGTTTCTGCTACAGTCAGTGTGTGTGTGTGTTTGTAGTGCATTTAAAAATTATTTTTTTATACTTTACGTCAATTGTTTTGGTAGGACTATGCTCTACATGTGTATAGAATATATTTAGGTTAATATGTATCATGTGAGCGCTCAGGGTGTTGATGAGCGCATGATAAATGTACATTATTATTATAGTGATTTACGGTACACTGATTCAACTGGCATTGAGTATAGTGATTTACAGTACACTGGTTCAGCTGGGGTTGAGCATAGTTATTTACACCAGTTCAGCTGGGGTTGAGCATAATGGTTTACACTGGTTCAACTGGGGTCGAGCAGTGATTTACACCGGTTCAACAGGTTGAGCATAGAAATTTACACTGGTTCAACAGGGGTTGAGCATAGTGATTTCCACCAGTTCAGCTGGGCTTGAGCATAGCGATTAATCATTTACACTTACACTGGTTCAACAGGGGTTGAACATAATGATTTACGGTACACTGGTTCAACTGGCATTGAGCATAGTGATTTACAGAACACTGGTTCAGCTGGGGTTGAGTGTATTGATTTACGCTGGTTCAACTGGGGTTGAGCATAGTGTTTTACACTGGTTCAACTGGGGTTGAGCATAGTGATTGACACCGGTTCAGCTGGGGTTGAAGATAGAGATTTACGCTGGTTCAACAGGGGTTGAGCATAGTGATATACACCAGTTCAAATGGGGTTGAGCATAGCGATTAATCATTTACACTTACACTGGTTCCACAGGGGTTGAGCATACTGATTTACACTGGTTCAACTGAGGTTGAGCATAGTGAGGAATCATTAACAGTGGTTCAACAGGGGTTGAGCATAGTGATTTACACTGGTTCAACAGGGGTTGAGCATAGTGATTTACACTGGTTCAACTGGGGTTGAGTGTAGTGATTTACACTGGTTCGACTGGGGTTGAGTGTAGTGATTTACACTGGTTCAGTTGGGGTTAAGTGTAGTGATTTACACTGGTTCAACTGGGGTTGAGTGTAGTGATTTACACTGGTTCGACTGGGGTTGAGTGTAGTGATTTACACTGGTTCAGCTGGGGTTGAGTGTAGTGATTTACACTGGTTCAACTGGGGTTGAGTGTATGTAGTGATTTACACTGGTTCAACTGCGGTTGAGTGTATGTAGTGATTTACACTGGTTCAACTGGGGTTGAGTGTAGTGATTTACACTGGTTCAGCTGGGGTTGAGTGTATGTAGTGATTTACACTGGTTCAACTGCGGTTGAGTGTATGTAGTGATTTACACTGGTTCAACTGGGGTTGAGTGTAGTGATTTACACTGGTTCAGCTGGGGTTGAGTGTATGTAGTGATTTACACTGGTTCAACTGCGGTTGAATGTAGTGATTTACACTGGTTCAGCTGGGGTTGCAGGGAAAGGCTGGTTCTTTTTCAGTGGTGTTTTTACCGCATGATAAT
>JABMCL010001405.1:2500-27500 GCA_018857735.1 Alviniconcha marisindica | reverse complement strand
ATATATATAGTGTGACTGCGAGTGAGCGTCAAGTTCATCAGATTAAGTATGAAAGTGGACACGCACAAAAAAAAAATCAAGAGCCATAATCCCAGAAAACACAAAACTGTATATATATATGTATCTTGTAAACTGTTGTTCGAACACAGAAGGAGCATTCCTTTGTGATTTTGAGGATTATGACTTGGTGTTTTTGTGCATAGTCCATTTAAATACTGGCTCCGATGACCCTGATGCTCACCCATTTGCTGTTATATCTTTAATTTGTCAAGACTATTTAAATTTCCCAGAACTCTAGGGAGGTGTTTGATGACCTCAGATAGAAAAAAAAGTACATTGGCTGCTTTCTAGTTCTACAACTGTACATGCTACACACTTTGACCCCAAAATTTTATTAGAACATGTTGGTGACTGAGTAGAATTTCATAACTCCAGATTTCGTGTTTTGAGAAAACACACAAAAACATGATTTTGGGGGGATTTTTTTCATTCTTTCTTTCTTAGCATGTATTTGCAACATTTTTTTTTTTTTAATTTAAGGGGGGGGGGGGGGGGTGTTAGTGACTTTTGATTGCAAGCCAAAAAAGGGGAGGGTTGTTTTGGGATGCAGCTCTGGGTATATGCCTCTAATTCAACTGTACTGAACCAGGTGAAAGAATGCATTGAGTGCAGTGTAATGTGAAGTGAGTACTCTGTGATATCACTGTCTTTCTGTTTTGTTTCTCCTCTTAGGCTGAGTTCTCCCAGGCGAAAGTTTCCATTGAGCAGAAATGTCGCCAGGAGCTTTTCAAAGAAACAAGCAGGTGAGGAGATTCAGTTTTCTCTGAATGACAGCTCTGCCGCTTCTTTGTGTCCGTGCCATTTTATGCCAGAATTGTTCAACTGTGTAGAAAATACATACCTAAACAAATCAGGTCTTCAGGAGCCGTGTGAAAGTTGAGGTGGCTGTGCTGGGCTCCCGTCCCTGATAAGCCTGTGGTTTCTGTGGACATAAAGCAACCTGTCACCAACAACAACAAAGGCATAAATATTTCAAAACCTGTAGAAATTGACTTAAGAGGTTTCAATTGGCCACCTACGGTATGGCATGTGCTGTCGACTGCAGTCACTATTTTTCAGTAAAAGAACTTTTTTTTTTTTTTTTTTAAATACGTTTTTGTTTACATCATTAGTCTTTGACAGGGCATTCTTGTGTCGACTGTACACTGTTGTCATGATATAGCCAGTGGAATTTGCCTTTGATTGCATTTGTGACTCATGGGTGTGATGTTATTTTGGTTGTTGTTGTTTGTTTGTTTTTTCTTTTGGGTCGGGGGGAGAGACGTCATCCATAAAAAGTCATCGCAAATGACAACTTGATCCTTACTTTGAGTGATTGTCAGATAGCCATCATGGAGAGCAGTAATAATAATACTAATACTAATAATAATGTACATTTATCATGCGCTCATCAACGCCCTGAGCACTCACATGATACAATTAACCTAAATATGACATTCTATACACATGTAGAGCACAGTCCTACCAAAACAATTTACATAAAGTATGATACAGAAAAATAAACATACACACACATGCACGCACACACACACACACACACACACACACACACACACACACACACACACACACACACACACACACACACACACACACACACACACACACACACACACACACACACACACACACACACACACACACACACACACACACACACACACACACACACACACACACAATGACTGTAGAAGGAACTGGGTACTGATATTAGTTGGGATGAAAACACTGTGAGAAGAGGAAGGTTTTCAGTAAGCCACTCACATCGAGTGTTCAGGGCAATTTTGCAGTCAGCTTAAACCACATTGTTCCGTGTGTGTGTGTGACTGTGCCATGGTGTGTGTGTGTGACTGTGCCATGGTTGTGTGTGTGTGTGTGTGTGTGATATTGTTTTAATTGTTGTGTGTGGTAATTTCATTAATTGTTTTAATTATATTACCTTGTCAAAGTAAGACTCTTTTGTTGGTGGTGCTGTGTTTGTTGTATTGTTCTCTTAACTTTATGTATTATTATTTTACGAGCCCGCCATGACCACAACAAAATTGCCCCTTGTGGGATGCTTCAAGTTTTTTTAAATTGAATTCCAGACATGCCTCAGAGAAAGCGGCGCTGGTCAAGGAGCTGGACAGTCTGAAAGAGTTCCTGCACACCTATGAGCAGTCGATGGAACGCAAGGACAACATCATCTCCAACCTCACCAGCGCTGTGTACCGGCAGCGCGACAAGATCGAGCTCATGCGCAACTTCTGCAACTGGCGCATCCAGCACAATGACGCCAAGAGAGAGGTGGGTTTACAGCACAATGATGCCAAGGGATAAGTGGGTTTACAGCACAATGATGCCAAGAGATAGGTGGGTTTACAATTACAGCACAATGACACCAAGAAAGAGGTGGGCTTACTTTACAGTGCAATGACGCCAAGAGAGAGGTGGGTTTACAGCACAATGATGCCAAGAAAGAGTTGGGTTTACAGCACAATGACACTAAGAGAGAGAGGAGTAGGTTTACAGCACAATGACGCCAAGATAGAGGTGGGTTTACTTTACAGCACAATGACGCCAAGAGAGAGGTGGGTTTACAGCACAATGACAGCAAGAGAGAGGTGGGTTTACAGCACAATGACGCCAAGAGAGAGGTGGGTTTACAGCACAATGACGCCAAGAGAGAGGTGGGTTTCCAGCACAATGATGCCAAGAGAGAGGTGGGTTTACAGCACAATGACGCCAAGAAATAGGTGGGTTTACATGCAGCACAATGACACCAAGAAAGAGGTGGGTTTACAGCACAATGAGGCCAAGAGAGAGGTGGATTTACAGCACAATGACGCCAAGGGATAGGTAGGTTTACAGCACAATGACGCCAAGTCAGAGGTGGGTTTACAGCACAATGACACCAAGAGAGAGGTGGGTTTACAGCACAATGACGCCAAGGGATAGGTGGGTTTACAGCACAATGACGCCAAGAGAGGTGGGTTTACAGCACAATGACACCAAGAGAGAGGTGGGTTTACAGCACAATGACGCCAAGGGATAGGTGGGTTTACAGCACAATGACACCAAGAGAGAGGTGGGTTTACAGCACAATGACCAAGGAAGGTGGGTTTACAGCACAATGACAAGAAAGTGGGTTTACAGCACAATGACCCAAGAAAAGTGGGTTTACAGCACAATGACCCAAGAAAAGGTGGGTTTACAGCACATGACCCAAGGGAAGGTGGTTTACAGCACAATGACCCAGAAGGGTGGGTTTACAGCACAATGACCCAGAGAGGGTGGTTTACGCACAATGACAAGGGGGGTGGGTTTACAGCACAATGACCCAAGAGAGGGTGGGTTTACAGCACAATGACCAAGGGAAGGTGGGTTTACAGCACAATGACCCAGAAGGGTGGGTTTACAGCACAATGACGCCAGGGAAGGTGGGTTTACAGCACAATGACCCAAGGAGAGGTGGGTTTACAGCACAATGACACCAAGAGAGAGTGGTTTACAGCACAATGACCCAAGAGAGAGGTGGGTTTACAGCACAATGACGCCAAGGAAGGTGGGTTTACAGCACAATAGCCAAGAGAGAGGTGGGTTTACAGCCATGACCCAAGGGATAGCCAAGAAATAGGTGGGTTTACAGCACAATGACGCCAAGAGAGAGGTGGGTTTTACAGTGCAATGACGCCAAGAAGAGGTGGGTTTACATGCAGCAAATGACACCAAGAAAGAGGTGGGTTTACAGCACAATGACCCAAGAGAGAGGTGGTTTACAGCGCAAGGGTAGTGGTTTACAGCACAACACCAGAGAGGTGGGTTTACAGCACAATGACGCCAAGAGAGGTGGGTTTACAGCACAATGACGAGGGGGTTTAAGAAAGTGGGTTTACAGCACAATGACGCCAAGAGAGAGGTGGGTTTACAGCACAATGACGCCAAGGGATAGGTGGGTTTACAGCACAATGACACCAAGAGAGAGGTGGGTTTACAGCACAATGACGCCAAGAGAGAGGTGGAGTTTACAGCACAATGACGCCAAGAAGAGGTGGGTTTACAGCACAATGACCCAAGGAGAGTAGGTGAGGATTTTACAGCACAATGACGCCAAGAGAGAGGTGGGTTTACAGCACAGTGACACTAAGGGATAGGTGGGTTTACAGCACAATAACGCCAAGAGAGAGGTGGGTTTACAGCACAATGACGCCAAGAGAGAGGTGGGTTTACAGCACAATGACGCCAAGAGAGAGGTGGGTTTACAGCACAATGACCCAAGAGAGAGGTGGGTTTACAGCACAATGACGCCAAGAAGAGGTGGGTTTACAGCACAATGACCCAAGAGAGGAGGTAGGTTTACAGCACAATGACGCCAAGAAGAGGTGGGTTTACAGCACAATGACAGCCAAGAGAGAGGTGGGTTTACAGCACAGTGACACCAAGAGAGAGGTGGGTTTACAGCACAATGACGCCAAGAGAGAGGTGGGTTTACAGCACAGTGACACCAAGAGAGAGGTGGGTTTACAGCACAGTGACGCCAGGAGAGAGTTGGAATTACAGCACAGTGACACCAAGAGAGAGGTGGGCTTATAGCACAATGACAGTAAGAGAGAGGTGGGCTTACAGCACAATGACAGTAAGAGAGAGGTGGGTTTATAGCACAATGACAGTAAGAGAGAGGTGGGTTTACAGCACAAAGTTGCCAAGAGAGAGGTGGGGTTTTTGAATGGTTAAAGTTAAATGCTTAATGCTCACTTTGTGCAGAAGCGCTTGAAGTACTCATCATTATTATAATACTTTAGTTGTAATGGTAAGTTGTGGTCATTCGGTCTTTGATCAACACACAAGGGAGGTAATTAGTGCTCAAATTGCGTAACACAGGTACAACCTGAGTCACCTACAGTAACTCTCACCTGGTATGCATGTAAATACAAGGTACATAAACTCCACCAGAGGTACATCCTCTATTCGTTCATTCAGTCTTTGTTCAACTTGCAGACATTACAAGCAGACAGTGAATTGCTGAGCGGTGTTCACCAAATTCCCTGTGTGTTGCAGAGCTTTTCCTTTCAGTTGGCTCGCAAGCACTACGAGCGGTCGCTGAGGCGTCGAGTTCTGAGCGCCTGGTTCTCCACCATCCACAGCAAGTGGCGCCAGCGCGTGGAGAAAGCCTGCCAGGTCAAGGCCCAAGAGATCTGCATGCAGGTCACCGCCGACTATGAAGCCAAGATTGCTTCAGTGAGTCCCTCATCCACTGTTTCTTGGGGGGGGGGGGGGGGGGGGTGCTATCATTTATTGACTTCTGAGCCAGTGTGTGGAGTAAGCCTGCCAGGTCAAGGCCCAAGAGATCTGCATGCAGGTTACCGCTGACTATAAAGCCAAGATTGCTTCAGTGAGTCCCTCATCCATTGTTGTTTTTTTGTGTGTGTTTTTTATGGGGGGGGGGGGGGGCAGTTGTCATTTGTATTTAGATTTTCGAGGTAGCATGTGGAGAAATCCTGCCAGGTCAAGGCATGCTGGTCACTGCCGACTATGAAGCTTAGATTGCTTCAGTGAGTCCCTAATACATTTTGTTGTTGTTGTTTGTTTTGGGGTTGTTGTTTTTTGAAGGGTGCTATCATCAGACCTGTTTTCTCATACAATTTGGGCACACACCTACATTTTCAGCATTTTTTATTTTCAGCATTTTTGTTTGTTTGTAATGATTGTAATTATTTCTACACATGCTTTGCAGTTCATTTGTTTTCCAGTCCGGAATATGCCCAGTTCTGGGTTTTCAGTGGCGCATGTGTAAGTCGTGCAACCTCTTGCTGCTGTAGTGTCAGTTTCTGTATTACGCTTTGTGTCATCTCGGCACTGAATTCTTGGGCCATTCAAACATGGTCCGCACGGTCTTTGGAGGTCTTTGAAAGTTTGGGATAAGATTTTCAAGGCCTTGAGTGTGTGAAAACTGAGTGGGGATGTGAAAGTTTGTGAATTTTGTGGTCTTCAGAGCACTAGGGGAGAACTATCAGCTTATCAATCAGAAACTGCATTTCCCAAGACCGAATAGTTGTTTAAAAACAACAACATTTGCTTTGTGAAATCACAAAGAACGCACTGCCTATTTCAGTATCCATTAGCGCGGGTGGCAGGTTACAGCTAAACATGCATGCACATGACGTATGTGGCTTTGCATGAAGTGACATGGTGCATGGTTGTATGGAGTACACAGAACAAGCCAAGACAGCAGCAGTTTCATGTGGCACCAGCCATGTCAATGCTGTAAGTACACCACTTCAGTGGATAAATTCAAACATGTCAGCGCTGTAAGTACACCACTTCAGTGGATAAATTCAAAAACCCTCTACAAAAAGCTAGTCACTTGTGTAGAATCACATGCAAGCGCAGTGTGTCTGTTCGAGAGTGGAGAATAGTGCTATATAAAGGTGATCATCAACACTATTATATCTATAACGCCTTGTCTAACAGCTGAACGAGGCACAGGAGGCTGCGAGGGAGGAGGTGCGACGACTGCACATCCAGCGAGAGCACTATGAGGAGGCCATGAAGAAGGCGTTCATGAGGGGCGTCTGTGCTCTCAACATGGAGGCCATGTCCATGTTCCACGGGGATGAGGGAGCCGGTAAGGATGGCTAACCCTTTAAGCCCGTTCTTAATTGGGCGAATATTTCTTCGTGAACCAAGTTGGAAGTATGCGGTGAAGCTAGTTGGTTCTTAATTGGGTGAACTTTTCTTCGCGAACCTAGTTGGAAGTATTCGTCAAAGCTATATTCGGGGTCCAAAAAGCTTCGCTCAACATGTTCTGGGAACATTCGCCCTATTCGACGATCATTGCCTCTGATTGGCTGAGAGCAGAGCTCTCCTGTGGATGAAAGAAAAAATGGATGACGATGTCACTAGGTTCTCCACTCGCTTCGGAGGGAATTTGTTTATTTGTTGACTTGTGGGAGGCACAGCCTTGTCTCGGAGACCCAGAATGAGATAGTAGTTAGTTGAATTACCCTGTGAGGGATGATGAAAGTATATTGACTTGACTTGACTTTAGTCTACATTTTTGATCATGCTGTCTGCTGCTCATATGCCGCAAGTTCAGGCCGAAGCTTGCATCTCATTACAAGCCAGTTGAGAACGAAGTAAAGTTTGGACTGTCCGAACCATGTTCGGCGAACTAAAAGTCCAATTAAGAAATGAATCATAGTTCGTCGAACTGTCCAAAGTATGTTCGGCGAACAAACATTCGCCCAGTTAAGAACAGGCTTTAAGTGCTGTGGAGCCGAGGTAAAGCAAAGTGAGTTTGCTCGAGAGCAGACATAACACTATGTAAAACTGATACACAATATTAAATAATACTTGAAGAAGACGAAGGCGTTGATGAGGGGTGTCTGTGCTCTCACCATGGAGGCCATGTCCATGGGAACGAGGGAGCCAGTAAGGATTGTTAACCCTTTAAGTGCCATGGAAGTCGAGCATAGCGAGTTTGCTCGGGAGCAAAGGATAGCACTATGTAAGTAAAAGTGATCCATAATAATGCTAGAAGAAGGCGTTCATGAGGGGCGTCTGTGCTCTCAACATGGAGGCCATGTCCATGTTCCATGGGGATGGAGCTGGTAAGGATGGTTAACCCTTTTAGTGCTGTGGAACTAAGGTAAAGCATAGCGAGTTTGCTCAAGAGCAGAGGATAGCACTATGTAAAACTGATCCATAATATTAAATAATACTTGAAGAAGAAGAAGAAGGCGTTTTGAGCTCTCAACATGGAGGCAGCAAACGGAGACTTGACCATGACACCTGTCAGTACAGTGATGGTGCACTCACTTGTTTCGTTTTGTTTTCCCAGAGGCTGACCCCCGGAGGGGGGACAGGGACAGCAGTGACGATTATTACTCGGACAACCTGGAGAACCATGTCCCAGAGAAAGGGCCTGCCACCTCCAAGGCAATCCCACAGGATGCTGTGCGATCGTCCATGCCGGCCGATGCCCCACCGCCCAAGGTCGTGACCTCACAGGGGTCAAGGTCAATGCCAGCCAACACAATGTCCCGTCCGGTAAGGTGGAAAGTCCAGAAGCTGTAGATTTTTTGTCGTTGTTTGTTTAAATCTCATTTGCGTTTGGAAACTTTGATCAGTGTAGATTAAATTGATGTACATAAAACTGCGCCGAGACGGCAGCAGTTTCTTGTGGCACCAGCCATGCCAGCACTGTACGTACACCACTTTGGTGGATATTCAGAAACGCTCTATAAAAAGCTCTTCACTCATGTAGAATCACATGCGAGCGTAGTGAGTCTGCTCGAGAGCAGAGAATAGCGTTTATATATAAAAGCGATCAATAATAACAATAATTAAATGGGGTGGGGATGAAGGTCTGGTGGTTGAGCGTTACAGGACCTGCACGCTGCTGGTGATGGTTTGATGCCCCAGTGTTAGCAAAGGTTTTTCTTCTTTTTTCTTCCCCATCTCATTTGCAGTTTGAAACCCTAATTGTACATTAAATGGGGTGGGGGTGTAGGCGTGGTGGTTTGGCGCCACAGGTCCAGCGCGCTACTGATGATGGTTCGATTCCCCTGTGTTGGAAAGAGTGGGGTTTTTTGTGTGTTTTTTCCCCCCCATTTCATTTGTGGTTTAAAATCTGAATTGTACATTAAATGGGGCAGGGGTGTAGGCATGGTGGTTAAGCGTGGCGGGTCCAGTGTGCTCCTGATGATGGTTCAGTTCCCCTGTGTTGGCAAAGGTTTTTTCTTTCTTCCCCCCCCCCCCCCCCCCCCATCTCATTTGTGGTTTGAAGCCCTAACTGTACATTAAATAGGGCAGGGGTGTAGGCATGGTGGTTAAGCGTGGCAGGTCCAGCGTGCTGCTAATGGTGGTTCAATTCCCGAGTGTAGGCAAAGTTTTTTTTAATTCTTCTTCTCCCCCCCCCCCCCCCCCCCCATCTCATTTATGGTTTGAAACCCTAATTGTACATTAAATGGGGCGGGGGTGTAGGCATGGTGGTTAAGCATGGCAGGTCCAGCTCGCTGCTGATGATGGTTCAATTCCCCAGTGTTCGCAAACCCCATCTCATTTGGTTTAAACAAAGTGTTATTCATTCATCGTAATCATAAGTTCAACAAATAAGTACAGGAAACTCAAAAGCAGTATGTTTATTTGAGTGTTACCTATCACTGTACATCAAATGGGGCGGGGGTGTAACCACGGTGGTTGAGCGTCACAGGTCCAGTGTGCTGCTGATGATGGTTCAATTCCCCATTGGTTCGATCCCCCCCCCCCCAGTCTCATTTGTGGTTTAAAATCCTAATCATTGTACTGAAGGGGCAGGGGGGGGGGGTTGAGTACAGGTCCTCCCCCCCCCCCCCCCCAGTTCATTTGGGTTTAAAATCACTGTACATAAATGGGGCGGGTGTAGCGGTGGTTGAGCTCACAGGTCCAGTGTGCTGCTGATGATGGTTCAATTCCCCATTGGTTGATCCCCCCCCCCCCCCCCCCAGTCTCATTTGTGGTTTAAAATCCTAATCATTGTACATCAAATGGGGCAGGGATGTAGGCGTGGTGGTTGAGCGTCACAGGTCCAGAGTGCTGCTGATGGTTCGATTCCCCGGCGTGGCAAAGGGATTTGTTTTCTCCCACAGTGAGCTTTCAGTTTCAGCGCCTGCACTCTTGCAGTGTTCGTACATGTAACCGCATGCAGTCACATGCATGAACATCAGTGCATGTAATATTCCCAAGCAATGGCACTGTGTGGACACAGGAAAATAAAATAAGCGCAGGCTAGGTCAGCCTGTGAGTACAGAATGTGGCTGCCCAAGCTAAAAGTGGCACGGGAATGAACTATAAGCTTTCAGAGTTTAGCGGTGAAAATCGTGGCGGTGCTGTCAGAAACGCCAAGGGTTGGGAACCGCTGCCGGTCGGCCAGAACAGCTGGGAGTGAAAGGCTTAATAAGCTGTTTGGGTCAGTCTTAGGACTTAGAGAACAGACAAACAACATTTTAGTCTTAGACTTAAGGAACAGACAAAATGTTAGTCTTAGACTGAGAGAACAGACAACATTTTAGTCTTAGACTGAGAGAACAGACAAGCAAGAGACAAACAACATTTTAGTCTTAGACTTAAGGAACAGACAAAATGTTAGTCTTACACTGAGAGAACAGACAACATTTTAGTCTTAGACTGAGAGAACAGACAAGCAAGAGACAAACATTTTAGTCTTAGAGAACAAACAGCGTTTTAGTCTTGGACATGGAATAGATGAACAACATTTTATTGCTAGACTTAGAGAACAGACAAGCAACATTTTAGTCTTAGACTTAAGGAACAGACAAACAACATTTTAGTCTTAGACTGAGAGAACAAACAAACATTTTAGTCTTAGACTGAGAGAACAAACAAACATTTTAGTCTTAGACTGAGAGAACAAACAAACATTTTAGTCTTAGACTGAGAGAACAAACAAACATTTTAGTCTTAGACTGAGAGAATAGACAAGCAAGAGACAAACAACATTTTAGTATTAGACTGAGAGAATAGACAAACAACATTTTAGTCTTGGACATAGGGAACAAACATTTTATTCCTAACTTAGAGAACAGACAGGCAACATTTTAGTCTTAGACTTAGGGAACAGACAAGCAACATTTTAGTCTTAGACATAGGGAACAGACAAACAACATTTTAGTCTTAGACTGAGAGAATAGACAAGCAACACAGACACGCAATATTTTAGTCATAGACTTAAGGAACGGACATTTTGGGTGTAAGAGACAGCTGAATGACCACGGGATGTTGACACAGAATTATCTGCTTCCTCTTGCCAGGCATCGGCCAAGCAGGTGTCAGCATCCGCGTCCACCTCACAGAAACCTCGACTGGTGACGAGAGCGACAGGCAAGGGACACGACTCTGGGCGCACAGCAGTGCGATCGTCGTCTCCCACCATGCAACCCCCCATTGCCTCCGTGGTGGTGGAGAGACACCACCCTGTCACCAAGGTGGGCATGCAGTCTCATTTTAGCGCCAACAAAAAGCAATGAAAAAAGCTGAGAGTTTTTGGAGACCTGGACCATCCCAAATACTAGTAATAGGCCTACTTGCCTCCATGGACATTACGCAACATTATTCTTTAGACCTGTGGCATACGAATGAAGGATGCTGTTGTAAAAAGATATCTGGAGTTTGATTATCATGCAGATGTCGTCTTGGTGGAATTAATCTCCCTTGTATTTCGTTGCTCATGTTAGTGTCGGTTCGCTGACGGACGGGCTTTGTTTGTTTCCACCTGCAGCAGACAATCGGTGGAATTGATCTCCCTATAGTGTTGGTTCACTGACGGACAGGTTTTGTTTGTTTCCACCTGCAGCAGACAATCGGTGGAATTGATCTCCCTTGTATTTCGTTACTTGTGTTAGTGTTGGTTCACTGACGGACAGGCTTTGTTTGTTTCCACTTGCAGCAGACAATCGGTGGAATTGATCTCCCTTGTATTTCGTTACACACGGTAGTGTTGGTTCACTGACGGACAGGTTTTGTTTGTTTCCACCTGCAGCAGACAATCGGTGGAATTGATCTCCCTTGTATTTCGTTACTTGTGTTAGTGTTGGTTCACTGACGGACAGGCTTTGTTTGTTTCCACTTGCAGCAGACAATCGGCCCTGCCACAGCCCTCAGGTTCACCAAAGCTGCAGGAGAGCAGGAAAAGTTCCGGCGGCTGGCGGGCCAGGAGACCCTTGGGAAAAACCCACCCGTGCAAACCGTGCGAGTGGTGGAGTAGGACGGCCAGGAGAGCATTGGGAAAAACTCAACCATGAAAACTGCGAGTCATGGAGTAGAACAACCAGGAGCAGCTGATGGGGTGCCCCCCCCCCCCCCCCCCACCCCCCCCACCATGTGACTGAACTGAAGAACCCTCCTACAAACGAAATGAAGCAGTGTGTGGATGTCAAGCATCCCACAAACGAAATGAAGCAGTGTGTGGATGTCAAGCATCCCACAAACGAAATGAAGCAGTGTGTGGATGTCCAGCATCCCACAAACGAAATGAAGCAGTGTGTGGATGTCCAGCATCCCACGAACGAAATGAAGCAGTGTGTGGATGTCCAGCATCCCACGAACAAAATGAAGCAGTGTGTGGATGTCAAGCATCCCACGAACGAAATGAAGCAAGTTATCGACTGTTCCCAGTTTGCCTGCAGCGAGTGAACCGAACAAGGATTTTTGTTGACGTCCATTTCCCTGCCTACAATGAGCGGACTGAATCGATGAGGATTTTAGTGACGGCTGTTTTCCCCCACCCACCCCAATCAGTCGTGCTGAGACTGTGCGGTCGTGGGTTGGTCCTGGTCAGGTTCGGATACCCATTTTCAAGTGTTGCATGCCGTTTTTTTATGTGGACCTGTACAGGCCCCAGTGTTGCGATGATACATCAACACAGGGCGGGTGGGGTTAAAAAAAATAATTTTTGCATGATTGAAAACCCCAAAATGCCCAGAAATGTTCTTACCAGATGTATTATTGTCAGTATGACTGTCAGCCACCCTGTTAGTGCTAATATAGATATATATAGATATATATATATATATATAGCTGGTAACTGGTACAGTATATTGCTGATACCTTCGGTCTTTGTGCCTGCACACATGAAAACCTCACCTCGTCAGGGACAAGGGCAAGGCTCACAGATTGCTGTGTCGACACCACTCACAGCCAGTAACTCCTGACCTGGTACAGTGGTGCAACAGTCCTGACCTGGTACAGTGGTACAACAGTCCTGACCTGGTATAATAGTACAGCAGTCCTGACCTGGTACAGTGGTACAACAGTCCTGACCTGGTACAGTACATGGTAGAAGTCCTGACCTGGTACAGTGGTACGACAGTCCTGACCTGGTCCAATGGTATGACAGTCCTGACCTTGTACAGTGGTGCAACAGTCCTGACCTGGTACAGTATGTGGTAGAAGTCCTGACCTGGTACAGTGGTACGACAATCCTGACCTGGTACAGTGGTATGACAGTCCTGACCTGGTACAGTGGTACCACAGCCCTGACTTGGGACAGTGGTACCACAGTCCTGACCTGGTACAGTGGTAAAACACTCCTGGCATGGTACAGTGGTACAACAGTCCGGGGGGCTTTTTAGAGATATGGGGAGAGTTTCAAGTTGCATTTTATCAAAAATCTTTTAATTGATAAATATTAACGTTTTTTTGTTTGTTTCTTTAATTTTTGGCCATTGTTCATTGCTACCAAGATGAAATTTGTTCTTTACATTTAAAAATAAAGAAATTCTCAGTTGGATTTGTTTATAATAAATAACATTTTTTTTTTAAAGCCAGTTGGTGGTGGGGTGTGTTCGGTAGTTTTGTTGTTGAAATTAGCACAGACAAAGAAGACCCATTTTCAGGGATTGGTGTTGTCAAAGTATTTTTTTTAACTGTCATTGTTTTATTGGATTTTTCTTCCCATAAACACGGAAACTCTACATTTAGACACTTCCAGGAGATTGCAAAGAATCGGGTTGAAAATAAAGAAACAACCAAACACAAAACGTCAGAAGAGGGTTATGCAAGTACTTGTATTTTAACCCCTTCACTGCCCCAGCCTGTAAAACTCCGGGGCTGAAAGATGGATGGACACGTCTGCAAGCAGTATATTTTCCAGCCCTATAACACATCTGCTTTCAATGCTGAGCGTTTTGATGAAAATCCTTTCACATGCCAGTGTGAAAAAGATAACAAAAAGGCTTGTGGGTTTGAAATTTCATACTTTTAATGGCCATTTTCAAGTGGCATCACGGCAGTGAAGGGGTTAATGTCCAGTCAACCACTCAGGGTCATCTCAGATGAAGAGACGGATAGATAATTGGATTTTAATGCCCAGTCAAGCATGACGGTCATATCCTGGGAAATGGAGGAATAGAAATGAATATGATTGTGAACAGCTACTGCGCATCACTGCCTTTGCTGTGCATGTCTGCTGTAACTGAATTCCTTAACTGGCTCAGCCAGTACATATGCCCATGAATTGTTTTAAAAGCTACACAATGCCAATGGCAGCAACATGTCCGCAGTGTATAAACATGTAATTAAATTTTGTCTGAGTTTTGTGTTTCTGTGTCTTCTTGCTGCTACAGCTGCCCATTTTTTAATTAGGTTTTAAAAATATGCATAATTTAAATTTGTACGTTTTGTTATTTCATGCGTTATCGTTGCAGCTGCAGCCATTTTCCTTTGAAAGTCTTATGAACCTCGCTATGTATTATTTCGGTCTGTAAATTATATGGCGTCAGCTTTGTACACTTGAAGCATTTGTGATACATACATGTACATACATGATTGCGTATTACGTAGACTAGACCTTGCTGGTCACTCATCATTGTGAAGTTTCTATGAAAAATGTCAACCCAGATGGTGGAAGAATAAAGATGAATATGAAAAGCTGGTCTGCGTAATGTTTGCTCTTTGATGAAGGTCTTCCGCTTTGCACATTGTCTGCTTTAAACTTTCCCCAAAATTGCCACAATTGTTGTAATAGTTAAGTCAGCTGTAGAAAGTGTAGTGCGGCACTCTGATGTGATTTTGTTCCCTTGGAAGAGTAGATGCCCTGTCTCAAACTGCAAGTACTGGTTTACGACGTCCTTCCTTCAACCACTGCCGTATTTAGTTACGCCAAAGGTTCCTGAAAACTGACAGCTAACGAGCAGTTTTTTTGTTGGTGCTCAAACAGTAGCAAATTTGTTACAAACGACTCAGATTATATCAGACGTTTGTTTTATAACTGACCATGTTGCTTACGCCAGCTCAAATAAAACTAAAATTGTTTGAATCAAGATGGAACTTTTTTTTTTTACACGGCCTCATGTGTACATGCATGCTTGGGTGCTAGGTTGCTTCTACAGTCATATTAGTACCCGAACCTTTTGGAGGGTGCTGAATGCGTCAGTGGACAGCTGTGCAGAGATAAATGGTGCCCCTTCAGTGGCATAACTAAATCTGGCAGAGTTTGGAGGAAGGTGCCGGAAAACGATGCTCGGAGTGTGGCCCTGTCTGTGTCTCTGACTAAAATCTGCACAAAGTCGACATGGCAGAAGTTCTGTCTCGAGCCTTCTCTGTACTGCACACGATCTCCTCTTAGTCCACATGGCAGAGGTCCCATCTCTGTACAGCCTTCATCTCCACTAAGTCCACATGGCAGAGGTCCCATCTCTGTACAGCCTTCATCTCCACTAAGTCCACATGGCAGAGGTCCCATCTCTGTACAGCCTTCATCTCCACTAAGTCCACATGGCAGAGGTCCCATCTCTGTACAGCCTTCATCTCCACTAAGTCCACATGGCAGAGGAATGAGTGAACAACTGCTGGTGAGGTTGACAAGCTGGTGAGGTTGACAAAATGGAACAAAATAAAATGTTGCTCAGCAGGCGGAATAGGTCTGTGTGTACGTGCCTGTGTGTATTTATAATTACATGGGTAGATCATGCTCTTCCTAATATTTGGCAGAGGTCCTGTCTCTACAGCATTCTCTACATCTATAGATCTTCACTAAGACCACATGGCAGAGGTCCTATCTCCATGCAGCCTTCTCTACATCTATAGATCTCCACTAAGACCACATGGCAGAGGTCCCATCTCCGTACAGCCTTCTCTACATCTATAGATCTCCACTAAGACCACATGGCAGAGGTCCCATCTCCGTACAGCCTTCTCTACATCTATAGATCTCCATTGAGACCACATGGCAGAGGTCCCATCTCAGTACAGCCTTCTCTACATCTATAGATCTCCACTGAGACCACATGGCAGAGGTCCCATCTCCATACAGCCTTCTCTACATCTATAGATCTCCATTGAGACCACATGGCAGAGGTCCTGTCCCTACTGCATTCTCTGTACCTCTACAAGATCATAGTCCACACAGCAGAGGTCCTGTCCCTACTGCATTCTCTGTACCTCTCCAAGATCATAGTCCACACGGCAGAGGTCCTGTCCCTACTGCATTCTCTGTACCTCTACAAGATCATAGTCCACACGGCAGAGGTCCTGTCTGTACATGCAGAGCCTTCCCTCTATAGATCTATAGCTCTGTACCAAGTCCACATAGAGCCTTCCCTCTATAGATCTATAGCTCTGCACCGAGTCCACATAGAGCCTTCCCTCTATAGATCTATAGCTCTGCACCGAGTCCACATAGAGCCTTCCCTCTATAGATCTATAGCTCTGCACCGAGTCCACATGGCTTCAACTTTATGTGTGTAGGTATACTGGGAATGCTTCACGTTTTCAGGGAACCCTTTGTCCACACTCCCATCTCCCCAGCAAAGGTCTCTCTGACCAGTGCCATTTAGTAATAATTTACACTGGCGAAAAGATCTGGGGTAAGAGCAGGATTGTGTGATCACACTTGGCCATCCCGAGAGGGATACAAGCCATGCTTGGCCTGGCTTTGAAGTGCGGTTGAGAACCCTACTCAGTTTGGCTTTGGCTGGGTGTGCATGGCCTGCTGCATTTAACCGACATATCTGTAACTCTTGAGTGTCCAGCTGCATTTAATTTACATATTCATAACTGTGGCCTACTGCATTGAATTTACATATTCATAGCTGTGTGGCCTGCTGCATTTAATTTACATATATTCATAACTGTGTGGCCTGTTGCATTTAATGTACATATATACATAACTGCAGCCTGCTGCATTTAATTTATATTCATAACTGTGTGGCCTGCTGCATTTAATTTACATATTCATAACTGTGTGGCCTGTTGCATTTAATTTACATATTCATAACTGTGTGGCCTACTGCATTTAATTTACATATTCATAACTATGTGGCCTGTTGCATTTAATTCACATATTCAATCACTTCACCATCTGAACAAGACTGGAATCACAGGCTTGGCCCTACTATTGCTCGCATGTGTCTGCTGTCCTTCAAGACTAAAGCCCTGAGTTCTGGACAGCAGATGACGCACAACGGAATGTGAGCGGCGTTCAGCCCTGCTCCAAAGCCGAGTTCAGCCTGGCTCACATCTGTCCCAGGACAACTAAGTGCAGACGCAGTATTCTGCACTCAGACTGAAAATCTTTGCTGGTGTCAAACAAAAGGTCCCATTTAGTCCCAGAGCTTTAAACAAATCTGAAACAAGAACGCCTGTTAACATTCTAGAACAAGATCCTAACACACACAAGGTTCAAAACAACATTATTTATTAGGACAAAACACAGTATGTGAATTTTCAGGGTAATCCCTTTTATCATGCTACAAAACAACATTCAAAGAACAGTTAAATGGTGAAAAATGACAATGAGATGGAGCATAGATCTACACAACATGCACTTATCTCTTTTTCGGTTGAGCTATGTTGTTTTCATGTCCAGTCTGTATTAAAAGTAATACAAAATATTAATGTATCATTTTTATTTTGTCTGGACACAAAAACAACAGCTCAACCAAAAACAGACAAGTGTGTTGGCTCTCCATCTCATTTTTGGGTCATTTTTCACCATTTAACTGTTAAGTGTCATTTTGTAGCCTGATAAAGGGGATTAACCCAACAATTTGCATGTCATGTTTTGTCCTAATAAATAATGTTTTTTTGTTTTTTTTTAACCTTTTAGTTTTACCTGTTTAGACCACTGTGCTTTAACTTTGAGCTAATAAAAAAGAAATATTGGAAAATTTGCCCAGTTGGCAAAATAAAACATAGAAAGGGTCAAGACTGCACACAAAGGTCAAAAAGAATTGCCCTTTTTTAATGGGATGGTACAAAGCATGCTTGTTTTTTTCTTGTTTTTCTTTTTAGCAACAAATAGTTCAGGTAGAATGACAATGGAGAAAATGAAAAGGTAAAATAGAAATAACAAAAAAGGGCCTGTAAAGTGTAACGCAGTGGCAGTGACCTTGGGCTGATATATTATGGGTGACTGGGTATGAGAAAGCAATGTATTCATTAATTAATGTATAATTTTTACAACCTAAAGCTGGTTGTTAACAGGTGAACAGTCCTTGAGAACACTGTATGCAAATAGTACTCGTGAAGAGGGTTTGCAGAAACACTTCCACTGGTAAACCCTATAGATATAATATTACTTTTATTACTTTTATTGATTGTGAAGCTGGCTTCCCTGATAGTGATACTTGTGATCGATTCAGATGACAAAGTAAATGCCTGCTCAAGAGCCAATTGACCCAAAACAAACAAAAAACAAAACAAAAAACAGAAAGATGGGAGAGTCTTTGGCATCATGTTTTCGGTTGTTAAAAAAAAAAAGTTCATGGCACTTGTTCAAGAAATAAACATGCACTGACCTGGTCAACATAAACAAAACACAGTAAATTAGATGTGTGTGTTTCATTAACATGCTTTGTGTGATTACAAAAATAAATTAAAAAAGCCCAATCAACCATGATCGTTATATGAAAGCAAAAGGTGTATTTTTATTTTTTAAATATATAATACAGCTCACAATGAATATATATCTACTATAGGTAGTATAATATATATATCATGTACGCTATAGGTAGTATGTCTGCAACTGAACTGACAGTGACCCTTGTATTCACCTTTGAAAAAAAGTGAGGCCCAAGCCCGAACATATAGAGGTAAAAGTATACATGGTATCAGAGTATGTCAATACTGAATACATGCACAGTTATGCGCTACATCAGTACATGTGTACTTGTATCAGATTTAAGGTCAGATATTTCAGTCCAAGAAAAACTAAATCTAAAGCATAAACCATAAAATTTATATAAAAAAACACACACACCACACAGTAAAAACCCTGCAGAACTCACACATGTATACATCATGCATACAAAATAATATGATCTATTCTGTAATTTTATCGAAGAGAAAGAAATTAAGAAAACTAACACTTGAGGCCTGCAGTGGAAGTGACTGCCAGTAATCACAAAGATTTTCTTTTTCTTTTTTTTATAAAAACTAAAAATATATGAAAGGTAAAAATATCAGAACCTCCACCAGACTGGCATATATTATACATCAGTTTTTACTGGTAAATGTTCCCTTTGTACTGGTAAAAAATACAGTAGCTGGTACCGTGTACCGGCTAAAACTGAGCGCTTTGTGCGATTTGCTGGAGAGTCTCTGTACCCTGGGTTCACAAGCAAGTGAAGCTCTGGCTAAAGATCACTTCCAATGTTGATCAGCAAGCAAAACAATGAATACTCACTGTCAACGTCACACCAGGCGCATCACATGCTAGAAGTAGAAGGGAAAACTACAAACTTTCACTGCCTGGACCCTCCAGAACTCTTACACCTTTTTGTTCTTTTTCACACTGGCATGTGAAAGGACTTTCATCAAAACACATAGCACTGAAAGTAGATGTTACAGGACCAGAAAATATACCATTTGCAGGCACATCAGTGCATCTTTCAGCCCGGAAATGTTACACGCTGGGGCAGTGAAGGGGTTAATATCAGAATTTTCTTGGACACTATTATTTTCACTGAGCCAATGATGACACAACTTTGCATGGTGATTAGTACTCACCAGGCTCAGCCCAGTCACACAGTCAGTTGATGACTGACGTGGCCCTATTTTAAGGTCGAACTGGCATGATGCAGTTCAAACTAAAGGTCATAATTTAGTAATTAATCAATATTAATTTTATAAACAACTCAAGAGTGATCAAATTGAAACTTACAAAGTTCTGACTGCTAATGTTATGTAGGGCATAACCATTAACTGACAGGTTTCCATTCTGCAACAGCATAAGCTGTTCCCCGGACAACGTTTTTAGAGCAGACTTTTTAGGCTTTAAACAGACTTACGCAGTCGTATTATTACACTCCTCTGACTCTGAGCAACTGCTTCCTCATTTAACCATTTTAATAAAAGCATTCACAGATATATATCACAATCATATTTTTAACTTTTGTATCCACGTTTTAATCCGGTATAGCCCTATATCACCAATGACATACCATGATCAACATGCAAGCACATATATATATATATATATATATATGTATACCAATTACTCTCTCTCTCTCTCACACAATACATGCACACACCAAGCACACACACACACACATATGATCACCAATGACATACCATGATCAACACACAAGCACATGTATACATACCAACTACTCAATCTCTCACACAATGCATGCACACACTAAGCACACACACACAAAAGCAAACACACACACACACACACACGTACACTCACACACACACCAAAGCACACACACGCATGCACACACACACGCACGCACACACATAAAACTTCTTTTTCTCTCCCCTGATTCTCTCTTACTTATGACTGGACTGGATTTTCACCAAGCTTCTCTTCCCCGTGTATCTTTGTGTGGCACGACAAATGCGTCATCAGTTTAAAGGAGGCGCAGCAACGATCGCACTTAAAGGGCCTCTCGCCTGTGTGGATCACCTTGTGTCTCTTCAAAGTGGTGGCGTCCCTGAAGGCCGCGGGGCACATGCCACACTTGAAGGGCTTTTCCCCCGTGTGCGTCCACTTGTGCTGACTCAAACCCGCAGACGACAAGAACTCTGCCGAACACTCTTCGCACCGAAAGGGCTTCCTCGTCGCCTCGTGCGACTTGGCGTGCTTCCTCAGCGCCTCGAGGGCGTTGAATGCCGCCGGGCACACCTCGCACTTGTACGGTTTCACCAGGCAGTGCGCCTTGTAGATGTGGCTCTTCAGGCTGCTCTTGTAACGGTATGTCAAGGAGCACAGCTCACACCGGAAGGGCTTCTCACCGGTGTGGATCCTCTTGTGCGTCTCTAGGTGCAACGCCTGGTTGAACTCGGCCGTGCACTGGTCACACTTGAAGCGCCGCTCACCCGTGTGGATCTTGCGGTGGAGTTTGAGGTAGGAGGCGCTGGTGAAGTGCACGCGGCAGATGTCGCACTGGTACGGCTTCTCGCCCGTGTGCACCCTCTTGTGGGCCTTCAGGTGCGAGGAATGCTTGAACTCGGCCGAGCACTGGTCGCACTTGAAGGGCCGCTCGCCCGTGTGAGTCTTGGTGTGCTCCTTCAGGCTGGACGCCTTGGTAAAGGTGGCCTGGCACTCCTCGCACTTGTGGTTGCGCTCGCCTGTGTGCACGACGGTGTGCTGCATCAGGTCCGAGCAGTACCTGAACACCTTGGCGCACGCTCCGCACCGCAGCGGCCTCTCCGTGCTGGAGGTGTTGTGCCACATCATGTGGTTTTTCAGCTGCAGCGGCTTCTCAAAAGCCTCCAAGCAGAGGCTGCACTGATAAAGTTTGGTGGTGCTGGTCGGGGTCAACACGAGATTGGAGCCAGGTGCTTGGCAGCGTTCCGCCAGCTCCACCCCAGTCTTGGAGTTGCAAGGGAAATAAACCTGAAGTGATTCCATGTCCTCCTCGTCCGTTTCAGCTGCGTGTTTTCTTCTTGCCCCTCCAGCAGCACCACGATGACAGCTCCTTTCCCTGCTCTCCCCGCTGACTTGTACTCCATCAACTGCAGGCTCCGGACGACCAAACGACCCCGGATGTGTCGTCTCCAAGGCGTTTGGCACTGAGGAAATGGATTTTGGTTCTGTTTTGATTTCCGCTAGTTTTAATTTGATCTTGAACCTGTGCGCCGCCCCCGATGCCTCTGTCTGTGACTGCGCTTCACATTCATAGGAGGAGGTGTCTGGCTCCTGTTTTATTGTAACGCACATTTGTGGGGTCGGCTCTACCACGGCCTCCGGCACTTTGGGCAAGGATAAATCTTGCGGCTGATTGGTTTCTGATCCAGAGTCGGAGTCCTGCGTCTCATCTCCTCTTTGCATCAGTGGACACATCGTCTCCGCAACGTCGATCTCAACTTTCACTTCTGGCAAAACCTTCACCGGGTGCGCGTGCGACTGCACACTGCCGAGATCATTCTCCACGCTTTTGTGCCAGCTCATTTTTGCGTTGCTGTGGCTCCCATTCTCCTGGGCAGCGTGCCTGAAGGCTCGGCCTTTCATGGCTTCTTGCATGCTGTGAAGGATGCCAGGAATGCCTGCTGCTGTGATGCTGTCGTGTCCACTTGTGTAATCGACCACATCACTGTTTGGCTCCAGCTTCACCTGTGCCAAAGCAGGCATTTCCATGTTGCGTAGTGGAAAAGGATAATCAGCGGCCAATGTCTGTTTGAGTCTCACCATTCATACTCATAGGAGTAAAGCGTCTCTCACAGACCATTCCAGTGGCATTGTCAGGTAATGTATTATGTCTGTTCATGCTTCACCATTCATACTTATAGGAGTAAAGTGTCTCTCACAGACCATTCCAGTGGCTTTGCCAGGTACTGTGTTCTGTGTGTTCACGTTTCACCACTCATACTCAAAGGAGTAAAGTCTCTCTCACAGACCATTCCAGTGGCACTGTCAGGTAATGTATTCTGTCTTTTCACATTACACCATTCATACTCATAGGAATAAAGCATCTCTCACAGACCATTCCAGTGGCTTTGCCAGGTACTGTGTTCTGTGTGTTCACGTTTCACCATTCATACTCATAGGAGTAAAACATCTCACACAGACCATTCCAGTGGCACTGTCAGGTAATGTATTCTGTCTGTTCACGTTTCACCACTCATACTCATAGGAGTAAAGCATCTCACACAGACCATTCCAGTGGCATCATCCAGAAACGTATTCTGCCTGTTCGCATTTCCCCATTCATACTCATAGGAGTAAAGCATCTCACACAGACCATTCCAGTGGCATTGTCAGGTACTGTCCAATCTGTTGTCCAGACTGCTGAATCAGTGGTGGAGTGGACAGACACCTGGGACTGCCTGGTGATACCCTGTTTGATGTGCGGACTGATGATGCTCGGATGAAAGTGGATGGTCACTCCATGACAGCTGGGAAGGTCTGACGATTCCTTGAGTCAAAGCCTGTCAAAAAGCAAAACGAATAATCACTATCAAGAAATAATAATAATAAAAGTATTTGTAAAGCACAAAGTCTTGTCCATAGAGACTATTCTAAGGGCATACATCACACGTGCGCGTGCACGCGCACACACACACACAGGCACCAGCACACATAGGCATTCTGAGTTTGACTATGCAAAGTTCAGTGTTTAATTTACACAGCTTAAAACAGGCGCACAGTCACAACTGCCCCTTTTCTCAATACTCATCTTCATCACCTTTCACTAGTTTCAGTTTCACTGATTAGGAAATGATCCCAATTTGATGTTAACTGGAAGGAGGGTACATGTGCATGCAGTCTCTTCCCTCATCTAGAAGTAGAAGCAACCATCACATTTTAACAGTTAAACTGCCAATGCAAAATCTGGGATTTAGAAGGGTGCAACTTGTGCACTATGACTATGCTTTGTGCACTATGCTTATACTTTTTATAGCACTTCAGCAGCACTTTCCACCAAAGGTGATCAATACAACACTTATTGCCATACATTTAATGATTTATGTGTGCAACTGTAAGGCTAAGAGCATGGACTAATTTACAGATTAGTATTATATTACATGTAAATCTGTGGTTTGGACTAATACTATAGGACTAGAGTGTGACTTTTAATTTTTATTTTTATTTTTTTATTTCAGTTAAGCTGTTACAACATGAGGAGAAAAAAAATGATTTTTTTTTTTTTAAACGACAGAGAGAAAGAGGCAGATTCAATGCTAGTTCTGCATCATTAGTGCTCAGTCTCAGTCACGTACATAGACTCACATTATATGTCACACTAACAGAACCCTGCAGCTTTGTGATCTGATTCTGAAAAGTCGGGTCAATTTATAAACTTGATTCCAAACAAACACGTCTAAAAGAGATTCCGAAAGGAATTCAATTTCACGAATTGTGTCTAAAATGTATCAGAGCTTTGTTCCCCTTATGGTTCGTCGCCGGTCCAAACGCAACGCGACTTCAGTGTGACACTGAACTCCGCTTATGATGCGTCGTAAACGACAACTTCGCTACAAAACAGCAGAAGCGAACAGTGAAGTGTGACACTAGAATGCGTGCGCAATGGACATAGTGCATCATAATACCTCAAAATCATACTCGGTTTACCACCAGTGACGGTACAACCTCCGCTGTACTTTTCATCAGAACTTTCGTTTGTCGAAAGTCCTGCACTAGGCTTGGTTTGACTTGATTTCTCAGCATTGGTCATTATTTGTTTTCACTTACAGAAGAGCGCTCTTTGTGTGAAGCATTAGGCTTAACTCCCTTGGCGTTGCAGCCTGCTTAGAGTATCTGACTCAGGGACAAAACTTGATAAATGCACCTTAATGTGGGATGAGTGTTTTAAAAATACTGATTCCGAATTAGCGCCGTCAATTTTTATGTGAGTGTAGTCGAAATGAATTTAATTTCTAAAGCAGTGACTTATGGAGATTAAAACACTCAAATGGTTAAAGAGAACTATGATTTTATTGTTAGACTGTCGACTGACTAGTCAGACTGTGATGTCAGTGTGTGCCTGTGGTGTGTGTGTGTGTTGTGTGGGGTGTGTGTGTGTGTGCGGTGTTGTGTGTTTCATTTGTATGGTGTAGCTCCTTCGCCGGCTGTGACCGTACAGTTGATATAAGCATCGCGGGCCCAGTCAGTATCCCGCGGCACGGTACTGGAATGGATACTACGCTACTGACTACTCGTGCTACTGCTACTCTGCGGGTTTTGTAGCAGACGATAGGTCATATATATATATATATATACACTCACTTTTGGCATGAGATATATATATATAGTATATTAAATATATAATTTCCACTTTTGGCACTAGGCTCAGAATTATCGAGTATATATATATATATGTAACTGCAGTAATGGCGCAAAGAAACTGAACTGGCAAACGGTAACTTTGACCGGCGGCCATGCTTTGTGCAGTCGCCGGGATGTGTATCTTCCAGTCGTACGCTTCTCATTGAAGTTGCCATCGACGGGTGGAATAAGCCCGCATGCAGTGTTCGGCTAAAGTGTGCGCGTTTGATGAGTGGATGTGTACACTGC
>JABMCL010002118.1:70000-96055 GCA_018857735.1 Alviniconcha marisindica | reverse complement strand
GATTCTTGTCGATTCTGAAAACTACATGTTGAAGAGATCCAACCAAAGCTTCGTTGTCACCTTTGCCTCAGGTATACATACAGGGATGGTAATCATGTCTTAATGATGATAATAACTGTAATAATCACGTGGACTCGTGGGCGTTTTAGCTAAGCTAGTCTAACGCTAGAAGGTCACATTGATGTGTATAATGTTTGCTATTGACAGCGCTGTGTACAGAAGTATGAACCAGATTTTCATTCATGGTTTGATGGCTTGAGTTATGGCCTGGTATCAGATAATTGTGATTGTGTTATTCGTTTTGAGGTGGCCCTGTGTGGTTGACGGGGCGTTAATATCTGAAAACTCACCTGTGATCATTTGCATCAGTTACAATGCGGTCGCAGAATGTCGTTTGTCGCTGGTGCAGAGATCAATCTGACCATACCCAACACCTACCACCACGCCAGTCAGTGAATGTGCAGTGTCCTTGTACTTGATTCAGAGATCCAGCTCACTATCTCCATCGGCTACAAGGCTCTGGACATCTCCATTGGCATGCCGTTGGACTACAGAGGCATGACCCGTGGGTTGCTTGGCAACTTCAATGGGGTCACTGGAGACGACTTCGTTCTTCCCGATGGCACCACTTTAGCCTCTGACCTGACCGACCGACAGATCTACGAAGACTTTGGACCCCAGTGTAAGTTATTTTTGGCTTTAGTCTTTTTTCTTTCGTTTTTATAGCACAACAAACACATGTCGTTTTATGTTTTGTTCACTGACGAAGGGTGCTGCCAGAAGCATACTTCCTTTCTTCTTTCATTCCAATGTGCGTACTTCTTCCTTCATTTAGAGGATTTTACCTTTCATTTAGTAGGGTAGATACGACTACCCTGACCATGATGTGACACAGGTTGTGCTTTCCACATAAGGGATTTTACACTCAGTATAATTTCTTTACCTGCCTTTGAGCACAAGCAACACGATTTTGCTTTACACAGACTGAGTATGACTTTTACATTTAGTATAGTTACTGCTTCTATCCTTCTTCACAGTGAAGAGGACATTTCTCTGCCGAGCCAGAGAAGGCCTTTCACATTCAGTTTAGCTGCTGTTTCTGTCCTTGCTCAGAAGCAACACGGCTTTTGTTTGCATAGCTTTCGCCCTGATGTGATCCACTAGATCCAGTGAGAGTTAATGACCATCCTCATCTTTCGACATAACCAGAGAAAGAATTTTGTCCTTTATCAAAAGCAGCATGATTTTGCTTACCGTCTCCAGAAACGGGCCTTTACGCTGAGCAGGGTTGGTGCTTTTGTCTTTGATTAAAAGCAGCAGCATAGCCAGAGAGGGTAGTTTACACGGAGTAAGGTTGATGCTTTTGTCCATGATTAATGCTCAACATCGCCAGAGAAGGGCGAGTTAACAGTTTGAATTGGGTGTTTTCTGTCTTGTCAATGGGTCATGACATGATGGTTCTGTCAGCAGGGTTGATGTTTCTGTCCTTGTCCAGGGATGGTGACATCATAGTTCTGTCAGTAGGGTTAAAATGTGTCCTTGTATCGGGCGGTGACATGATGGTTCTGTCAGTAGGGTTGATGTTTCTGTCCTTGTCCAGGGATGGTGACATCATAGTTCTGTCAGTAGGGTTAAAATGTGTCCTTGTATCGGGCGGTGACATGATGGTTCTGTCAGTAGGGTTGATGTTTCTGTCCTTGTCCAGGGATGGTGACATCATAGTTCTGTCAGTAGGGTTAAAATGTGTCCTTGTATCGGGCGGTGACATGATGGTTCTGTCAGTAGGGTTGATGTTTTTGTCCTTTTCCTGGGGCGGTGACATCATGGTTCTGTAAGTGGTGTTGGTGTTTTTGAGTTCTGTCAGTAGGGCTGCTGTTTCTCTTCTTGATCAGGGACGGTGACATCACGGGTGTGTCAGCAGTGTTGATGCTTCTGTTCTTCACGAGGCGTCACGGTTCTGTCAGTAGGGTTGATGTTTCTGTCCTTGTCCATGGGCCGTGACATCACGGTTCTGTCAGTAGGGTTGATGTTTCTGTCCTTGTCCAGGGACAATGACATCACGGTTCTGTCAGTAGGGTTGATGTTTCTGTCTTTGTCCATGGGCCGTGACATCAGAGTTCTGTCAGTAGGGTTGATGTTTCTGTTCTTCACTAGGGGCTGTAACATCACGGTTCTGTCAGTAGGGTTGATGTTTCTGTCCTTCACTAGGGGCTGTGACATCACGGTTCTGTCAGTAGGGTTGATGTTTCTGTCCTTCACTAGGGGCTGTGACATTACGGTTCTGTCAGTAGGGTTGATGTTTCTGTCCTTCACTAGGGGCTGTGACATCACGGTTCTGTCAGTAGGGTTGATGTTTCTGTCCTTCACTAGGGGCTGTGACATCACGGTTCTGTCAGTAGGGTTGCTGTTTCTGTCCTTCACTAGGGGCTGTGACATCACGGTTCTGTCAGTAGGGTTGATGTTTCTGTCCTTCACTAGGGGCTGTGACATCACGGTTCTGTCAGTAGGGTTGATGTTTCTGTCCTTTACTAGGGGCTGTGACATCACGGTTCTGTCAGTAGGGTTGATGTTTCTGTCCTTCACTAGGGGCTGTGACATCACGGTTCTGTCAGTAGGGTTGATGTTTCTGTCCTTCACTAGGGGCTGTGACATCACGGTTCTGTCAGTAGGGTTGATGTTTCTGTCCTTCACTAGGGGCTGTGACATCCAGCAACACCGTTCTGCGCTACGGACCCAGAGAAGGGCCTGCAGACTTCGCCCACCCGGAGTTCCGACCCATCTTTCTGGACGAGGTACCCGCCGCCACCCGCCAGGCTGCCGATGACCTGTGTGGAGCTACCAACGTCGCCTGCGTCTACGACTACGTCGCCACCGGCAGCACCGCCATCGCCAACTCCAGCAAGGCCACCGCCGACAGTGCAGCGGAGAGGGAGAGTGTCACCCGTGAGTGCGCTGGCGTCTTTTTTTCCTGCATGGGTCCTTCTCTCTTTATCGTTCTCCTCCTTCACCTTATTGAGCACCTGTGAGAAGTAATAACAATAATAACAATGCTATCTTTCACGTCCTGTTTCTTCAAACTGGAGCACAAGTCCCATTACGAAGCAAAGAACAAAGAATCAAAACATCAAATTATAGTCACAAAGGGTTTCAAAGATCTCTGATTTTCTTTGGACAACACAAAAAATGCATATATTTTTGGGTCAGAGTCTTTTTCAAAGTGACGGACTGACAGCTATATCGTGAACGATGATTAATGAAAAAAATAAATTATCTACTTACCGTGTGCCGGTTCTCGCTGCCAGCGTGTCCTTTTTCCTTGAAGAGGCAGCAGAAGAGTGTGCCTGTGTGTGGCAGTTGACTGTAGATGGATGCATATGGATAGGGAGAGGGGGGAGGGAAGGAGATGGATGCATATGGATAGGGAGAGGGGGGAGGGAAGGAGATGGATGCATATGGATAGGGAGAGGGGGGAGGGAAGGAGATGGATGCATATGGATATAGGGAGAGGGGAAAGGGAAGGAGATGGATGCATATGGATATAGGGAGAGGGGGGAGGGAAGGAGATCGATGCATATGGGTAGGGAGAGAGGGGAGTGAAGGAGATCGATGCATATGGATAGGGGGGGGGGGGGGGTTGGTGAGGAGATGATGCATATGGATAGGGAGAGGGGGGAGGGAAGGAGATGGATGGATAGGGAGAGGGGGGAGGGAAGGGGGGAGGGAGAGAGCATGAGAGATCTAGGCAAGAGAAGGAGGCACGGTTGGGTGGGTGAAAAAACAGATTCAAATTGGTGTCGTTGTTTGAGATCATTGATATTTTGTTAATTGTTGTATGAGTGGACGAGCGGAGACTGGTGTGCGCATGGAATTGTGTGTGTGTGTGTGTGTGTGTGTGTGTGTGTGTGTGTGTGTGTGTGTGTGTGTGTGTGTGTGTGTTTGTATGTGTGTGTGTTTTGTTGTTGTTGTTGTTTGATAGGCGATAATGATAATTAGAGCTACAATAATTAAGGTTTTGTTTGCTGAAATGTATGTTAATGTGGTTTTTGTGACAAGATGTTTGTACAGCGTAGTGAGTTTAACTCTGGTTAAAGAATAGCGCTTTATAAGAATTATTATTATTATTATTTATTATTATTATTATTAAGAGTAGAACATGGTCTGGGGCTAGTGGTGTTGTCTGACACGGGCAGTCTTCGGTAAGTGGCAGCCCCACTTGGCACATGATGCAGCAGGCGGCAGTGTCCATCACTGCATTTAATTCAGTCAGTGTCAATGTGTGTTTCATCTCTAATTGTCCCCTGTCTGTCTAGTTTAGTTCATCGCTTTTATATTCGGCTGTTCTCCGCTCTCGAGCAGACTCATTGCGATCGCATGTGATTCTATGTAGGTGAATAGCTTTTTATAGCGCGTTTTTGAATATCCACCAAAGTGGTGTACTTACAGGGCTGGTATGGCTGGTGCCACATGAAACTGCTGCCATCTCAGAGCGTTCTGTGCACACAATACAACCATGCACCATGTCACTTTATGCAAAGCCACATACGTAAGGTGCATGCGTATCTAGCTGGAACCTGCCACCTGGACTTTTGGCAGAATGACCGGGATCTTTTACGTGCTATTGCGGTAACACGGATGCCGATACCGAAATAAGAGTCAGCACAGAAAGTTGACCCCGGAGAAGAAAATTCTCCGGCTGCTACTGCAGGGATTTGAACCCGTGACCTTTTGATCATCGGTCGGGCGCTCTAGCCACTGAGCTATCCCCGCTCTAGATATTTCTCTTCCGTTCTCTTCCTACTGACCTTTGTCTTGAGCAGCGAAAGGTCATCATGCTGTAACACAAGCTTCACTGAACTGAGATCTATGAACCAAACTATTTTTATTTGTCAGAATGGGATCAGCTTTCCATTGCCAGTGTACCTTTCAGAAAACACGGTGCCTGTTCTGACGTTCAACACAACAATTAGCGGGACATCCGGAGAGACCTTGAACTTCAACCTTCAGGGTCATGACCCTGACACCAAGGACGTACTGACCTACCACGTGGTTGACGATGGAAACGGAGCTGTACAAGTCAACTCAGCAACTGGTGACGTCGCGCTCTCCGTGGATTCTGCCCAACCTGTCAGCTACAGGTAAGACCTACGGTCTGTTGGAAAATGTTTTGCGTGGAACCTGTTTCAAATATGCACATAATCATAACCGTTTGAAACTAGAATGATGGGATGTCCGTTTTTGCTGCTACGCTCTACTGAACCGTCGAATCTTTAATCGTTACAAATAAGTACCGTAGTGGAAACGATGAAACTGGCACGTGTCATGGTATGTTTGCTGCATACTGCGGCCTATTTATTTAGCCTTGAACAGTGCCCGCACGTGGAATGCGTACTGGGTCATTGGCTACCCAGAGTAAAAATACAACACAATCGTCGGTGTGTAACGAAATAGGTCACACACCAACATGGACATGCACACAGACACACGTGGACACACACACGCACGCACACACACACACACACACACACACGCACGCACGCACGCACGCACGCACGCACGCACGCACGCACACACACACACAAACACACACACACAAACACACACACACACACACACACACACACACACACACACACTCATTCACTCACTCCCCCCCCCCCCCACGCCCCCTTCCCTATTTCCCCACCCCCTCCCATTAATCACCAGTAAAAACGTCAGCAGCATATGGACAAGAAAGTACTTGTACAGCTGCCAGTGTTTGTCTGGTGGTTTATGTAGTTCACAGCAGGCAGGAATCAAGACACGGATTTAACCACGCAACCACGCCAACTCCTGCGTCTTGTTTGTTTCAGTTTCTACGTAAAGGATTCCGGCAACGCACAGTCGCCCATTCGTCAAGTCACGTTGATCGCCTGTTCAGGCTGCAGCGGTCACGGGACGTGTGACTTCACCAGGACCACGACTTCCACCGTCATCAGGGGATTTCAGGTTGCTGCCTGTGACTGCCTGCCAGCCTGGACTGGTGAGTGCATGTATTATGGTCACCATGAGTCACCAGTCACTGAGTCACCAGCGTCATCATGAGTCACCAGGGTCACCATGAGTCACCAGGGGATTTTAGATTGCCGCCTTTGACTGCTTACCTGGACTGATGAGTACATGTATGGTCACCATGGGTCACCATGAGTCACCAGGTGATTTCTGACTGCTGTCTGCCTGCCTGAACTGGTGAGTAGATATACAGCCACCATGAGTCACCAGGGGATTTCAGATTGCTGCCTATGACTGCCTGCCTGGGCTGGTGAGCACATGTACAGTCACCTTGAATCACCAGATTTATCATGAGTCACCAGGGGGTTTCAGATTGCTGCCTATGACTGCCTGCCTGGGCTGGTGAGTACATGTACAGTCACGCTGAGTCACCAGAGTTGTCACGAGTCACCACCGGGTTTCTGACTACTGCCTGTGACTGCTTGCCTGCCTGAATTGGTGAGTACATTTATGGTCACCACGAGTCACCAGTGTCACCATTGGTCGCCAGAGTTACCATGTGTCACCAGGGGATTTCAGACTGCCACCTGTGACTGCCCTCCTGTACTGCTGAGTACATGTATAGTGACCATGAGTCATTTCTGACTGCTGCCTCTGACCGCCTGCCTTCGTGGACTGACGAATGTATGCAACCACCAGGGCATTTCCGACATGTGAGTACATGTTGTGGTCACCGTAAATCGCCAAGGCATTTCCGACTGCCACCCCTGACTGCCCGACTGCTTGGCCTGGTGAGTACATGTAGTCACGGAGAGTCAGGGGATTTTTTACTGTCACCTGTGAATATCTGCTGGGATGACTGTGATACTTGTGATGAGGGTCCCTGTAACATTACGTTCTATGGTCACAGGCAGTGACGGCCAGGATGTCAATGATGTTATGTTTAATCGTCACAGGCAATGACTGAGAGGGATGTCAGTGACATGTTTTATTGTCACAGGCAGAGACAGCCAGGATGTCAATAACAGTATGTTTTATGGTCACATGCAGTGACGGCCAGGATGTCAATGATATTATGTTTTTCGTCACAGAAAATGACTGAGAGGGATGTCAATGGCAAGTTTTATTGTCACAGGCAGAGACAGCCATGATGTCAATGGCAGTATGTTATGGTCACAAGCACTGACAGCCAGGATGTCAGTGTCATGTTTTATCATCACAGGCAGAGAGGGCCAGGATGTCAATGCTGGTATGTTTCATGGCCATAGACAGTGACAGCCAGGACATGTTTTATCGTCAAGGGCACAACAACCAGGATGTCAGTGACGTTATGTTTTATGGTCACAGGCACTGACTGCCAGGATGTCAGGGACGTTATGTTTTATGGTCACAGGCACTGATTGCCAGGATGTCAGTGACGTTATGTTTTATGGTCACAGGCACTGACTGCCAGGATGTCAGTGACGTTATGTTTTATGGTCACAGGCACTGACTGCCAGGATGTCAGTGATGTTATGTTTTATGGTCACAGGCACTGACTGCCAGGACGACTATGATGCCTGTGACGAGAGTCCCTGTGACGCCTACCAGACCTGCACGGATCTGACGCCTGAGCAACAGGGCGGAAGTGACGTTGGCTACACGTGTACAGGATGTCCTGATGGGTTTAACGTTCACCCTGATGATCCTACGAGGTTTGACAACTTTGTAGACTATGTACTTATCACAAAACATCACTTAGTTCTATATTAAGGGCATAAAGCTGAGTTTTGTTCAGTTACATGTTCTTTTCTAATGTTCTCTATAGGCTGGTTTTTAACTGTGTGCTTATCACGTTTACTTGTTTAGTCATTTTGTGTGTCTTTCATTGGTAGGGGTTGTGGGTGGGGGCGGTTACAAGTTGCTTAAGGCAATTCTAAGAATAATATCTGTCATAATATCTGTGCGCTTGACAATGGAACTAAGCCAGTAAAAATCGCCCAAAGAAACAACATCGATCAGCAGGCGGGCAGTGAACCCATCATCTGTTGATGATAAGGGTACAGCAAACCAAATGAAACAAGTTGCAGCGAGTCGGCCATTACCAGTGGGGAAATGCAATAATGACGTTGCCAAAGGCTTGGACCATGTTTTGGTTTTGGATTTTTGAAAAAGTAAGTAATGTACAATAAAGTACCTTTAGTAGAGCTGTGTGTGTGTGTGTGTATGTGTGTGTGTGTGGTGTATATGTGCCTGCGTGTGTGTGTGTGTGTGTGTGTGTGTGTGTGTGTGTGTGTGTGTGTGTGTGTGTGTGTGTGGTGTACATGTGCCTGCGTGTGAGTGTGTGTATGTGTGTGTGTGTGTGTGTGCGTGCGTGCGTGCGTGCGTGCGTGCGTGCGTGTGTGTGTGTGTGTGTGTGTGTGTGTGTGTGTGTGTGTGTGTGTGTGTGCAGGTGTATGGACATTGACGAGTGTTCTCAGCAACACAACTGCTCCATGCTGTGCATCAACCTGCCAGGCTCCTACAGATGTGACTGCCGTGACGGGTACCGACTCAGTGGCGATGGTGTCAGTTGTGGTGACGTCAATGAGTGTGTAGAAAAGACCGACTGGTGTCAGCAATTATGCGTCAACAACGAAGGCAGCTTCCAGTGCCGGTGCTTTACTGGCTACACGCTGTCCCAGAAAGGTTGGGTGCGCTGATGTTAGTGTTTGCTTGTTTGACTGCTTTACTGGCTACACGCTGTCCCAGAAAGGTTGGGTGCGCTGATGTTAGTGTTTGCTTGTTTGACTGCTTTACTGGCTACACGCTGTCCCAGAAAGGTTGGGTGCGCTTGATGTTAGTGTTTGCTTGTTTGACTGCTTTACTGGCTACACGCTGTCCCAGAAAGTTTGGGTGCGCTTGATGTTAGTGTTTGCTTGTTTGACTGCTTTACTGGCTACACGCTGTCCCAGAAAGGTTGGGTGCGCTGATGTTAGTGTTTGCTTGTTTGACTGCTTTACTGGCTACACGCTGTCCCAGAAAGGTTGGGTGCGCTGATGTTAGTGTTTGCTTGTTTGACTGCTTTACTGGCTACACGCTGTCCCAGAAAGTTGGTGCGCTGATGGTAGTGTTTGCTCGTTTGACTGCTTTACTGGCTACACGCTGTCCCAGAAAGGTTGGGTGCGCTGATGTTAGTGTTTGCTTGTTTGACTGCTTCGGTTGGGAATTGAGTTCTTTTCAGCTACGCTGGCAGAAATACTGTGCATCATTAATTCGTGCCAGAGATGTCCGCTGCGTGTTTTTTTCATGATTTCAGGCAATCCTGATCCGGCTTTATAATTGCTGGGTGTTCCTTTGTTTGTTATCGGTGGTTGCAACTGCTTCCCTTCTTGTATTGTTTGGTATCCGACAATTAAGGTGTACCTATGTTCTTTGTTGTATTGCAAGGTATCTGTGAATTATGGTTATTACCTACTTCCTTCATTGCTGAGTACATTTGAATTACGGTATTACCTACTTTCCTCATTGTATTGCTGATACCGTTGAAATAAGGTATTGCATACTGTCCTCATTATGTTGCTAGGTGTCTGTGAATTAAGGTATTACTCCCTGCTACCCACTTTGTATTGCTAGGTATCTATGACTCCAACTGCTGTCCTTGTATTGCTGGGTACCTTTGAATTAAGGCATCACTTAATTCCTTCATTATGTTGTTAGGTATCTGAGAATTAAGGCATTACCGACTTTCATCCTTGTATTGCTAGGTATCTGTAAATTAAGGTGTTACTGACTTCCATCCTTGAATTGCTAGGTATCTGTGAATTAAGGTGTTACTGACTTCCATGCATGCATTGCTATAGGTATCTGAGAATTAAGGTGTTACTGACCTCCATGCATGCATTGCTATAGGTATCTGAGAATTAAGGTGTTACTGACTTCCATCCTTGTATTGCTATAGGTATCTGAGAATTAAGGTATTACTGACTTCCATCCTTGTATTGCTAGGTTTCTGTGAATTAAGGTGTTACTGACTACCATCCTTGAATTGCTAGATATCTGAGAATTAAGATGTTACTGATTTCCATCCTGGAATTGCTAGGTATCTGTGAATTAAGGTGTTACTGACTTCCATCCTTGAATTGCTAGGTATCTGATAATTAAGGTGTTACTGATTTCCATCCGTGCATTGCTATAGGTATCTGAGAATTAAGGTATTACCCACTTCCATCCTGGTATTGCTAGGTATCTGAGAATTGAGGTGTTACTGATATCCATCCATGCATCGTTAGGACATCTGTGACTTGCCGGCATTGTTTTTCTTCCCTGCATTATTAGACGTCTCTGAATAATGTTATCTTTGAATAAAGTGATCTTCATTCTTTGCATCGCTAGGTACCTGTGAGGCAGACAACACCACCACGGGCCTGTGCAGCACTGCTGGCTGCGACCACGGCTGTACCTCCACCACAGACCCTGCGGGCAACCCCGTCGCTCAGTGCTTCTGCAACAGCGGTTACAAGCTGGACCCCAGCAACAACAGCTCGTGCGTGGACCGAGACGAGTGCCAGGAAGGCGTGTGCAGTCAGTCGTGCGTGAACACGCAGGGCAGCTTCGTCTGCACGTGCTATGTGGGTCACGTGATGGGCAGCGACCAGCGCACGTGCAACCCGTGTCCCCGTCTGCGGTACGGCGTCGGGTGTCGCGGGATCTGCTCGTGCAACGGCCGCATGCGGGCCTGTGACCCCGTCACCGGCTGCGTCTGTCAGAAGGGCTGGACCGGAAGTGAGTGCCAGCGTGACGTGGACGAGTGTGCGGAAGACCCGGATGTGTGCGGTGAGGGCAAGCTGTGCTTCAACACCGACGGCTCGTACACGTGTCGCTGTCCGCAAGGTTATGCCGAGGACTCGCAGGGAGCCTGCACAGGTGAGTGGGAGCCTGAAAAAGGGCTGATCTCTTGAGTACAGATCTGCAAAAACGTGATTGTCAGTGTTTTGTACACGTATCAGTCGGTGTCTTGTACACGTATCAGTGTTTTGTACACGTATCAGTCAGTGCCTTGTACACGTATCAGTGTTTTGTACACGTATCAGTCAGTGTTTTGTACATGTATCAGTCAGTGTCTTGTACACGTATCAGTCAGTGTTTTGTACACGTATCAGTCAGTGTTTTGTACACGTATCAGTCAGTGTCTTGTACACGTATCAGTCAGTGTTTTGTACACGTATCAATCAGTGTCTTGTACACGTATCAGTCAGTGTTTTGTACACGTATCGGTCAGTGTTTTGTACACGTATCAGTCAGTGTTTTGTACACGTATCAGTCAGTGTTTTGTACACGCGTCAGTCGGTGTTTTGTACACGTATCAGTCAGTGTTTTGTACACGCGTCAGTCAGTGTTTTGTACACGTGTCAGTCGTGTTTTGCATATGTGTCATGAGTTGACATCACCGTCGACAAATTATGTTTTGTACTGTATGTTACTTTCTTTTGACATTTTGTCCATGTTTTTGTTTGTTTTGTTTTTTAAATTAATGAGCCTTTAGTAGTTAGCTCAATTACCCTGTGAGAGATAGTTAAAATACGCTGTTGACTTGACTTGACCTCAGTTTTGTGTGCTGTGATGTGTGTGTGTTCTTTATGTGCGTTTTGTATGTGTATGGAATGCTTTCTGAGAGGGTTTAACACTAGCAATGCCAACAAAGCTGATTAGTCGACTGTGGCTTGATTATCGTTGAACGTAAGGCACATAGATTGCGGCGATGGTTTCTCAAATCTGAGTTCAGTGTAAGACATCTGTGCACGTAAATCTCATGTCTATGCATTCTCCACGAGCAAACCTCAGGCAGCTGCAGCCGTTCTCTTCGGGTGCTTCAAGATGTATGTGCTCCTTGATATTTCTTGACAAATTCATGAATTGTTGGCTTCTTTGCCGCCTTTGTTTTCATGGTAATGCAAAGCTGCACAATGCAAAACAAAACAGTACAAAACCAAGAGCATATTACACACAGTAGATTACAACGCAATACATTACAACACAACACATTTCAAAACACGCCTACCTATATACAGCCAACACAACACAATATAACACAATGCATTAGAACACATTTCGAAAAAACATCACAACACACAACACAATGTAAAACAGCTGTCCTGTTGTCAGAAATTGTCTTGGGTAGCAGGAAGAACACGAGAAGCGTCGTGACATCAGCGGGTGGACTGTTGCAGACATTGACGAATGCAGTGAGGAGTCGGTGTTGAACACGTGTGGCGAACTGGAACAGTGTCACAACGTGCCCGGCTCCCACTACTGCACGTGCAACAAGGGGTACACTCGCCGCAACGGACAGTGTACAGGTGAGTGTTGTACACGTGTGATGAACTAGAACACTGTCACAACGTGCCGGTCCCCACTACTGCACGGAGAACAAGGGGTACTCTCGCCGCAACGGACAGTGTACAGGTGAGTGTTGTACACGTGTGATGAACTAGAACACTGTCACAACGTGCCGGTCCCCACTACTGCACGTACAACAAGGGGTACTCTCGCCGTAACGGACAGTGTACAGGTGAGTGTTGTACACGTGTGATGAACTAGAACACTGTCACAACGTGCCGGTCCCCACTACTGCACGTGTAACAAGGGCTACACTCGCCGTAACGGACAGTGTACAGGTGAATGTTGTACACGTGTAATGAACTAGAACAGTGTCACAACGTGCCGGTCCCCACTACTGCACATGCAACAAGGAGTACACTCGCCGTAACGAACAGTGTACAGGTGAGTGTTGTACACGTGTAATGAACTAGAACAGTGTCACAACGTGCCGGTCCCCACTACTGCACGTGCAACAAGGGCTACACTCGCCGCAACGGACAGTGTGCAGGTGAGTGTTGTACACGTGTGATGAACTAGAACACTGTCACAACGTGCCGGTCCCCACTACTGCACGTGCAACAAGGGATACACTCGCCGCAACGGACAGTGTGCAGGTGAGTGTTGTGCACGTGTGATGAACTAGAGCAGTGTCCCAATGTGCCGGTCCCCACTACTGCACGTGCAACTAGAGCCACGCTGGCTGCAATGGACAGTGTGCAGGTGAGTCACTTCATCTTGCGGTCCCTTCATGGGGACCTGGAAGTACTTGTGACCCCTGGATAGGGACTGGGTAGTATTTGTGACCTCTTCGGGCGACTTGGTAGTATTTGTGATCCCTTCATGGTTACTTAGTAGTAAGTGTGATCCTTCATAGGGACTGGCTAGTATTTGCAATACTGTGTAGTACTGGGACTGTGTAATACTTGTAATCTCTTCTGAGAGACTGTGTAATCATTGTCATTCCTTCAGGGTCTGGGTAACCCGCTCATTGAGGTCTGTTTATGTACCCGTGGTATGTTCATGGGGACTTTTTAATATTCTGATCCCTTTCATTGCTTAACCCCTTCATTGCCTCAGCGTGTAAAAATTCCTGGCTGAAAGGTGCGCGCACACACACACACACACACACACACACACACACACACACACACACACACACACAGATTCTATTTTCTGGTCATATAACAAAACGATGTGGTGTGCGTTTTGATGGAAATCTTTCACACATATATATATATATATATATAATATATATTATATATATATATATATATATATATATATATATATATACTAATAAAAACAAACAAGAACCACAAAAACAAACGAACAAGAACAAAACAAAACAAAAAAAGAAAAGAAAAAAAGGCATAAGAATTTCAAACTGTGCACTGTCTTTGCTTGTTTTCAAGTCATATCCCAGTAGTTTAATACTAGTATCCAAAATCCATTCAGTGTTGACTATTAGTGGTTTTGCTCCCTTCACTGGTATTACTGGGACCAGTATTTGTGGCCCTCTCTCTCAAACTGGTTGAAAGTCTGCTTCACAGAAGCGTTTGTCAATATTGGTGGTCCCTCCAGTGGGAATTAAAAAAAAAAACAGGCATTGGAAGCTGTACCTGTAATTTTCATATTTTATTTGGGGTGCTAACGTCTTTAATGGTGATGGGGGTGGCGGGGGGGGGGGGGGGGGGGGGGAGGATAGTGAGATTGTGCATGTGTGTATTGAGTATATGCCTGAGGGATAGAGTTGCAATGTTTCATATGTAGCGCTTTGAGCCTTACACATGTATCACAAAGTGATTCAGCGCATTAAAAATGCATTTAGTATTATCATGATTATTTGTTTGAATGACTATTATGATCCTTCTATTCTTCTTCTTCTCCTTCTTCTTCTGATTATTATTCCATTCGTGTCCAGATATCGACGAGTGTGAGGGCAGCCAGAACCAGTGCCAACAGCTGTGTACCAACGTCCCCGGCTCCTACAACTGCGACTGTTACTATGGCTACAGACTGGACCAGAACAGGAAATCATGCAGCCAAGGTAATGCCCGACTTGTGTGGTGTTTTACTGGGGTTACAAGCAACGGTTTGCAGGAACGGAAAATAATCATTCCTGGTCTTGCAGTAGAAGGTTGCGGTAGGCAGCAATGTCCGTTTTCACAAGTCCCTCACGCAGTCTTTTCACCCTATGGAATGCATTTGTCGATAGACAATTATTGCATATAATAATAATAAAGAGGATTTCTAGGGCGCCCATCTACCACACAAGGTGGCAGCACAGGGCGCTTTGCAATAACACTAACCACACACACACACCACACACACACACACACACACACACCACACACACACACACACACACACACACACAACACACACACACACACACACACACACACACACACACACACACACACACACACACACACACCACACACACCATACACACACACACACACACACACACACACACACACGACACACACACACACCACACACACACACACACACACACACACACACACACACACACACCACACACCACACACACACACACACACACACACACACACACACACACACACACACACACACACACACACACACACACACACACACACACACACACCACACACACACACACACACACACACACACACACACACACACACACACACACACACACACAGAGCGTCGGACGAGGGGATGGGCAGGGCTGTGAAAACAGTTTAGAAATAATTATTAAACAGGTGCGTCTTGAGGGCGGCTTTGAAAGAGGAGGTGGAATGAGAGTGGCGGGGTGTTTGACCCCCAGAGTGCTCGGCTACAACAACAGCTTTGCCAGTTTTTATTGAAGATGTTGTCTAGTGTTGCGTTAGTAAAACACAGTGTGTGCCCAAAGACAATATTTTTAAATTGTTTATTAACGTAAGTTTTGAGCCAACATTTATTTTAACTGAGCTGAATTTAACACATTTTCATAATTATGCTACTGAAAAATGAGTGGAGATGCAGTCATATCAACAACAACAACAACAACAACAACAACAACAACAACAACAACAACAAAAAGTAGACCTTCAGCTTTGCTGTAACCTTTCTTCTTCTTTTCTTTATTTTTAAAACAGATGGTATCCGAGAAAACGAAAAAAAGATATTACAGTTAACCAGTAGCATACAATTTTGCGGTTTTACGGATTTTTGTTCCACGCCTTTCGTCTTTCACGCCTTTCGCCTTTCGTCTATTTATGAAGCATAAATCAGTTAATAATCCTACGATTATGTGCTGCAGTTGCCGACGTGTGCAAGGACTTTGAGGGTCTGGAGTGTGACCATGGCTGTTCACTGGACGACTCTGACAGAGCCTTCTGTTTCTGCCGACCTGGTTACAAACTGGCCACTGATCTTCAGACATGTCTAGGTGAGTATAGTCTGGCCACTTCTTGTAGTCTGGCACTTGTTGTCGACCTGTCACTCGTGGTTCTGTCACTTGTTGACCTGTCAATCGTTGTAGTCCTGTCACTTGTAGTCTTGCCACTCGTAGTCCTGTCACTCGCTGTAGTCTTTCGTTGTAGTCCTGTCACTCGTTCTAGTCCTGTCACTCGCTGTAGTCTTTCGTTGTAGTCCTGTCACTCGTTCTAGTCCTGTCACTCGCTGTAGTCTTTCGTTGTAGTCCTGTCACTCGTTCTAGTCCTGTCACTCGCTGTAGTCTTTCGTTGTAGTCCTGTCACTCGTTCTAGTCCTGTCACTGCAGAGCCTTCTGTTCCTGCCACCTGGTTACAGTCCTGGCCACTGATCTTCAGACATGTCCCGTTGAGTCCTGTCCCCGGGGTACTTCTTGTAGTCCCGGCACTTGTTCTCGACCTGTCACTCGTGGTTCTGTCCTTGTTGACCTGTCACTCGTTCTAGTCCTGTCACTCGCTGTAGTCTTTCGTGTAGTCCTGTCACTCGTTTAGTCCTGTCACTCGCTGTAGTCTTTCGTTGTAGTCCTGTCACTCGTTCTAGTCCTGTCACTCGCTGTAGTCTTTCGTTGTAGTCCTGTCACTCGTTCTAGTCCTGTCACTCGCTGTAGTTGCTCGTTGTAGTCCTGTCACTCGTTCTAGTCCTGTCACTCGCTGTAGTTACTCGTTGTAGTCCTGTCACTCGTGGTCCTGACGCTCATAGTCTTGGCACTCGTTGTAGTCCTGTCACTCGTTCTAGTCCTGTCACTCGCTGTAGTCTTTCGTTGTAGTCCTGTCACTCGTTTTGTCCTGACGCTGTAGTCTTTCATTGTAGTCCTGTCACTCGTTTTGTCCTGAAACTCGCTGTAGTTGCTCATTGTAGTCCTGTCACTCGTTCTAGTCCTGTCACTCGCTGTAGTTACTCGTTGTAGTCCTGTCACTCGTGGTCCTGACGCTCATAGTCTTGGCACTCATTGTAGTCCTGTTACTCGTTGTAGTAGTCCTGTCACTCGTGGTAGTCCTGTCACTCGTGGTAGTCCTCTCACTCGTGGTAGTCCTGACACTCGTGGCAGTCCTGACTCTCGTGGCAGTCCTGACACTCGTGGTCTTGGCACTCGTTATAATCCTGTCCCACGTTATAGTCCAGGCACTCTTTGTAGTCCTGGCACGTACTCATTGTAGTCCTGTCCCACGTTATAGTCCTGGCACTCTTTGTAGTCCTGGCACTGTCACTCATTGTAGTCCTGGCACTTGTACTCATTGTAGTCCTGTCACTCGTTGCGGTCCTGTAATATTGTCACTCGTTGTAGTCCTGGCTGATTGGACAGATGAGAAAATAAACTGGTTGAAACGTGTGGGGAAACTAACAGATTTGGTGAATAAGTGGATTGGTAAACGAACAGGTAGATGGATCGATTGATACAGGGGATTGATAGAGGGTTGAACGATTTGGTGGGTAATCGAGTAGGTGGACTATATACTTGGGTGAGTTATCGACGTGTGGGTGGATCAGTCGGTGATTGAGCAGATTGACTGATTGATTGATAGATCGGTTGAATTATAGCTGGACTGACTTGTGGATGAATAATAATGGTAGCTGACTCAAAACATGTATGCCTGATAGATCGGTTGAATTATAGCTGGACTGACTTGTGGATGAATAATAATGGTAGCTGACTCAAAACATGTATGCCTGGATGAGTGTCACTTGTGTTTGGCAGTGATGGTAACACATCATATCTATACTTGGTGGATTGTAAGTAAGGTTTAACAGGTTGGATAGATAGCTGATGAATGTCTGAATGCTGACTGCGTAGCTCTTTAAAGCTGATTCAGACATCAACGGAGTGAGCAACTGGCAGACGTTCTTGTGGGCAGAATAGGCTTTGAGGAGGTTGGGGGCCAATGCAACATTGATTCCTTGCAGCCTGTTTGTCAGTGTTGGAATATCTGGCCATTATTTGTGACACTGGAGCAACTGTTATCTCCAGACGAAGACGAGTGCAGCCTGGGTACATCTGGCTGCAGTGACGTCAGCCTGTGCGTCAACACCGATGACGGCTACATGTGCGTCTGTCCTACTGGTCAAATGCTGGACAATGATGGAAAAACCTGCCTCCGTGAGTTGTCTTGCACTTACGATCTCTTTGTCCCCTCCCCTTCCCCAGCCATCGTTTCACCACGTCTCTGGGTGTCCGTCTGAGGTGGCCATAGCACCAACCTTAACGTTAGAATGCGTTTGAAGATCTAACTGTCAAAAGTGTTCATATTTCTTGCCGGTAGTAGTACTTACTGATCATTATCTACAATGCGTACCATTCTTGGTGATGTTGATTGCCGTCCTTATCTCATGTGTGTTGTGTTGAACGGTTGAAATAGAAGATGGTATTTTTCAGCAGTTTTTATTTAGATTGAAGTACGTATAATTGTTAGTATTTTGTGACTTATTATTATTATTAAGTGGTCATGCCCCCATTCGTGACCAGTTTTTTTTGTGACTTCGCCGCATTTTGAAAGAGGGCCGTTAATGTGCTTCCTGCCTTGGCATCAACCTTATTACTGAGCTTTTATAAGACAGCGTTTCCGAACGTCTTTGAAACAGGAGTTCATCCCATACACCAGTTTCGTTCGCAGCAGCATCGGAAATGTAGAATCGAAAGTTGGAAGACTTTTTCTGCAAGTTGTTCACAAATTCAGTTCAGACCCTGCACCCTTATTGTATCATTTTAGAAGATAGCCACATGGCAGTATTTTCACTGTTGGCATGTACACAAAGGGACCGCTGAGACATTTTATGCCTCTGCAAGAATTTTTTTTCTTTTTCCTATCTCATATTTTGGAGCACACTACTCATATCTTCCCAAATTTGCATGGTAGAAACCCTTTAAAATTTTAAGCATTAGCTATTAATTTCTGTGATCTTGACATATTTTCAAGGCTACAGCTCCATGGCGGTAAGCGAAAAATGAAAAATATGCTTTCTCGATTGAGTTCTTGTTGATGTAGTTCACAATCTACACAAAGGGAGTTTATGTGTTGAGCCAGTTTCGAGATTAAAGGATTCTTGAATAAAAATTGTTTCTGTCTTATGCCTGTGCACAGCTGTGTCGGCAAGTGTGCCTGAAATGAAGGGTTATGTATGTCACTGGGGGGCGTCCTCTTTTGAGGCTGTACCTGGTGAAGTTTATGTACCCTGTATTTACTCACATGCCAGGTGAGAGTTACTGTAGCCAACTCCGGTCTTTGTTGTGTTTGTGTGACGTCTTTCGAGCGCTAATTAACTCCCTTGTGTGTTGATTCTGTACACGCACTCTGGGCCTCGTTCAGTTTCAGACTGATCTTGTTCACATTTTGTGGGCCAGCGATAGTTCATGGTACATAATTATTATAAATAATAAGTATTTAAATAAACTAGCAGTGATTTTGAGTCAATTTGAGTCAATTTCGTAGTTGCTGCTGCAATAGAACAAAAACAAAAACAAAACTGCACGCATAAATTGTCCTGCGTTTGAGCCTGTATCAAACATGGTTTATTGAAAGGCCTTTTGTTGTTTTGTTGTTGTTGTTGTTGTTGTTTTTTGTTACAAGAGTACGTAAGCATGCATCCAGCGATTCTCATGGATTCTCATTTCTTTCTCCCAGCATGCCCTCCTGAAACCTACGGAGAGAACTGTGCCAAGTCGTGTGCCTGTGGCATAGGCGCCAGCCACTGTGACGTCATCAGGGGCTGTGTTTGCGAATCGGGTTGGTCAGGAGAGCGGTGTGACCGGGACATTGATGAGTGTCAGACGGTGCAGACTCAAGCGGAATGCCTGGCGCAAAGTGCCCGGTGTGTCAATTCTCAAGGGGGATATGCCTGTCGCTGTGCACCTGGTTTCACGAAGAACGCCTCAAACAGTTGTGAAGGTGAGCTTTGTGCTGTGTTAATAATAATATTAATAATAATAATAATATAATAATAATAATAATAATAATAATAATAATAATAATAATACATACACTTTCTATAGCGTTATTCCCCGCTGACCGAGCTCAACGCGCTTGTTCACGTACATGTACATAATATATACCATTTACATTTACTAACATATCATATACAAGCAGTCTCATAATACATACTTAATAAATTACACTAATATAAAACAAGTACTTGTAAAATGGCGCATAAAATAACTGTTATAAAACATAGAGACGTTACAATAATTTAAAACAGGTACATAATTATAAAGCTGTGTTCTAAGTAATTAGCATTATTACTACGCTTAAACACACACACACACACACACACACACACACACACACACACACACACACACACACACACACACACACACACTATTAATGATAAAAACAAATAGTGATCTCCTATATTTTGAACACTTATTAACATTTAAAAAAAAAAAATGGAAGGAAAGGCAGAGCTAGTCACTCATTTCTGCTGATTTTGTGAAAATGTGGCAATCCATGAACCCACCATCAACGGGGGGAAATATAAATTACTGCAATACATTCGACACAGACTTGAGTCACGTAAGTCATTAATGATACTTATGATAGCCAGTTGGTTGCCAGGATCTGTTGAATACAGACCTGTGTAGAGGCTGACGGACTTTTGGTGTCTCTGTTTGCATTGCTGTTTTCAGACGTGAACGAGTGTGACAGCAATCCATGTGAACAACAGTGCGAGAACTCCCCTGGTAGCTACCGTTGTCTGTGTAACAAAGGATACACATTCAACACAGACACAGGGACTTGTGAAGGTAAGGCAGTCAACAGTGAAAACTCCCCTGGTAGCTACCGCTGTCTGTGTAACAAAGGATACACATTCAACACAGACACCGGCACCTGTGAAGGTAAGGTAGTCACAGTGTGAGAACTCCCCTGCTGTGTAACAAGGGGTACTCTTTCAACACAGACACTTGTGGGGGTAAGGTCGTTACAGTGTGATAACTCTCCTGGTAGCTATACCACTGTCTGTGTAACAAGGGGTACTCTTTCAACACAGACACTTGTGAAGGTAAGGTAGTTACAGTGTGATAGCTCTCCTGGTAGTTATACCACTGCCTGTGTAACAAAGGGTACTCTTTTCAACATAGATGCAAGCACCAGTGAAGATACGATGACCGTGCAACTGTTATTTACAAGGGACTGTTACAGTCGCCATTGTGAGAAACTCCCCAGGTAGTTTCTGCTGTCTGTACAGTAAGCAGCACTCATTCAAATCAGGCAGAGGTACTTGTGAGGGTAAGTTAACCGAGAGGCTTTTGGGATGCGAAGTAACCTACGGGCATTTGTAAGAGTAAAATTGCCAACATCCATTAGTGAGAATAAGTTAGCCCACGGGCGTTTGTAGGAGTAAGTTAACACTCACGGACTCGTTATGTAAAATAAGCAAGAAGGGTGTGCGAAGGTAAGATAATCAACATGCATTAATTTTCTGAGAGTAAGTTAACCCACAGCCACCCGTGAGGGTAAGATGACCAACATACTGACACTTCTGAGGGCGTTGTGACCAACATCCAACTATGAGGAAAAGGTAGATACCGGCTGTTGTATGTTCAGTTAACCACGAAGGCCGAATCAGCATGAACCAAACCTGACTGTATCACAAGTAAATGTTACATTCACTGTGTATGATTTCCCACCACAAGGGGTTAGGTGTGAAGATGATGTGTGTGCGTGTGTGTTTCCCAGACGTTGACGAGTGCTCACTGTTGGTGACCAACCTGTGTGTGTTCACTGTCCAGACATTGACGAGTGCTCACTGTTAGTTACCAACATGCCTGTGTGTGTTCACTGTCCAGACGTTGACGAGTGCTCACTGTTAGTGACCAGCATGTGTGTGTTCACTGTCCAGACGTTGACGAGTGCTCACTGTTAGTGACCAGCCTGTGTGTGTTCACTGGCCAGGCGTTGACGAGTGCTCACTGTTAGTGACCAGCATGTGTGTGTTCACTGTCCAGGCGTTGACGAGTGCTCACTGTTAGTGACCAGCATGTGTGTGTTCACTGGCCAGGCGTTGACGAGTGCTCACTGTTAGTGACCAGCATGTGTGTGTTCACGGGTCCAGGCGTTGACGAGTGCTCACTGTTAGTGACCAGCATGTGTGTGTTCACTGTCCAGACGTTGACGAGTGCTCACTGTTAGTGACCAGCATGTGTGTGTTCACTGGTCCAGACGTTGACGAGTGCTCACTGTTAGTGACCAGCATGTGTGTGTTCACTGTCCAGACGTTGACGAGTGCTCACTGTTAGTGACCAGCCTGTGTATGTTCACTGTCCAGACGTTGACGAGTGCTCACTGTTAGTGACCAGCCTGTGCGTGTTCACTGTCCAGGCGTTGACGAGTGCTCACTGTTAGTGACCAGCTTGTGTGTGTTCACTGTCCAGACGTTGACGAGTGCTCAGTGTCAGTGACCAACCTGTGTGTGTGTGTTCACTGTCCAGACGTTGATGAGTGCTCAATGTCAGTGACCAACCTGTATGTTCACTATCCAGACGTTGACGAGTGCTCAGTGTCAGTGACCAACCTGTGTGTGTTCACTGTCCAGATGTTGGCGAGTGCTCAGTGTCAGTGACCAACCTGTGTGTGTGTGTTTTGGGTGTCACTGTCAGTGCCCTAACCGTGTGTGTTCACTGTCCAGATGTTGACGAGTGCTCAATGTCAGTGACCAACTGTGTGTGTGTGTTCACTGTCAGTGACTAACCTGTGTGTGTTCATTGTCCAGATGTTGACGAGTGCTCAGTGTCAGTGACCAACCTGTGTGTGTTCACTATCCAGATGTTGACGAGTGCTCAGTGTCAGTGACCAACCTGTGTATGTGTGTGTGTGTTCACTGTCAGTGACTAACCTGTGTGCGTTCACTGTCCAGATGTTGACGAGTGCTCAGTGTCAGTGACCAACCTGTGTGTGTGTGTTCACTGTCAGTGACCAACCTGTGTGTGTGTGTGTGTGTGTGTGTGTGTGTGTGTGTGTGTGTGTGTGTGTGTGTGTTGTGTGTGTGTGTGTTCACTGTCAGTGACTAACCTGTGTGTGTTCACTGTCCAGATGTTGACGAGTGCTCAGTGTCAGTGACCAACCTGTGCACACAGCGCTGTGACAACACACCCGGTTCCTACCGCTGTTCCTGTGACGTCAGTGGTTACTCGCTGGACAATGACGGCTTCACCTGTACCGGTGAGTGGACACCGGCCGCCACAGGCACTGGAACCACAGACTGTTTATAACCACGTGCTCGGATGCACGCACGCGCGCGCACGCACGCACGCACGCACGCACGCACGCACGCACGCACGCACGCACACACACACACACACACACACACACACTCCTCTGTTTCTCTGTCTGTCTCTGTATTTCTCTTTCTCTCCCTCAGTCTGTTTCTTTCGCTCTCTCTGCCCCTGTCTCTTTCCTTCCCCCGTCCCCTCTCCCTCAATCTCTTTCTGTCTCTGTCTCTGTCTCTCTCTGTCTCCCTCTGTCTCTCTGTCTCTGTCTCTCTTCCCCCCCCCCTTTCTTCCCCCCCCCCATCCCTGGCTACTCAGTGTCTGTTTCTTTCTCTGTCCGTCCGTCTGTATGTCTGTCTTTCCTCCTCCCTTCCCTCCTGCTATAATACCCCCTCTTTCTCAAGCCACTCTCTGTGCCCTTCTTTTACATGCTTCCTTTTCTGTCAGTATTATCCTTCTGTCCTTCTCCATATATCCTCACTTTTCGCCCCCCTCTCTCTCTGTTCTGCCTTACACCCCCTTCCCCCGTCCCTCCCTGCTTGCCCCCCTTCCTCCTCCCCCCCCCCCTCCCCCAGGTCCCTCCTTCCCCTCTTCCGCGTGGTCGCTAGCGTTAACTTCCTTGTTGTCTGCCTTTTTCTTTCCTCACCCGATGACGTCTTTCTTTCAGCCACGGCTGCGTGCAGCAGAACAGACTGCCCGACAGAGAACGGTGGCTGCAGTCAGGAAGACTGCTTCTGTAACAGTGGCTACCAGCTCAAGGGCAGCGCCTCAATGACGTGTGAATGGATTGGTGAGAATGTCTTGCTGATCGCTTATGTTCAGTTCATATGGTAGAGAAGGTGCCTGGTGTCTGTATGGGCATTATATGTTTAGATTGTATGCACGAGGCTTATATTATACAGAGAGAGAGAGAGAGAGAGAGAGAGAGAGAGAGAGAGAGAGAGAGAGAGAGAGAGAGAGAGCAAGCAATAATTTAGAGAATAAATGTACATGTGTGCTGTGTGTGTATCAGCATTGCTGTGTGTGCGTTGCCTGTGTGTGTGTGTGTGTGTGTGTGTGTGTGTGTGTGTGTGTGTGTGTGTGTGTGTGGTGTGTGTGTGTGCGTGCGTGCGTGGTGTGTGCGTGCTGCGCGTGCGTGCGTGCGCGTGCGTGCGTGCGTGCGTGCGTGCGTGTGCGTGTGTGTGTATCAGCATATATGTGCGGTACGTTTCTTTTCTCTTTTCTTCTGGCCGATGCGAGTTCTTTGTTTATGTTCGTTTACCTGGAGTTCCTTCTATCCTGTTGGCCATTTGCTCTTTGTGTATGTCCCCCACCCTCCCCCAACCCCCTTTGTGCTATAATGATTATGTGTTCTTTCTCCCCCTTTTTTCCTCCTGTGTTCTTTTGTCTTTTCGTTTACCCTGTGTATCAGTTTGTTTCGTTTGTGTGTTCTTTTTCAGTTTGTTTGCCCTGTGTGTCTATGTTCTTTCGATTGCACTGTGTGTTCTTGTCCTTTCGTTTGTCCTGTGTGTTCTTTGCCTTTTTGTTTGATCTGTGTGTTGTTTGTCCTTTCATTTTCCCCAGTGAGTTCTTTGTTTCTTTGCTTGTTCTTTGTGTTCATTGTCTTCTTAGTTGCCCTGTGTGTGTGTTTTTCCTCGGAATTTCAGTTGTTCGGTTACCATATAAGTATTGTTTCGTCACATTATATGCCCTGTCTTCTTTGTCCCTGTACTTGCCATGTGTGCTCAGTGTCCTTTTAATTGCCCTGTGTGTCTTTTTCTTTGTGTTTGTACACTGTGTTCTTTGCCTTTTCATTTGCCCAGTGTGTCCTTTTCCTTATGTTTACACTGTGTTCTTTGCCCTTTCATTTGCCCTGCATGTCCTTTTCAGTGTATTTATCCCGCATGCCTTTTTATTTGCCCTGTGTGCCCTTTCCCGTGCAGTTACCCCGCTTCTTTTCCCTTTCATTTGCCCTGTGTCCTTTGCCCTGTGTCCTTTGCCCTGTGTCCTTTGCCCTGTGACCTTTGCCCTGTGTCCTTTGCCCTGTCCAGACGAAGACCTGTGTGCGGGCAATGTGTGCCAACAGACTTGTTCAGAGAGCAGCGACGGCAGGTCGTTCATCTGTAGCTGTCAGGATGGCTATCTCCTCAACGAAGACCAGCGGACCTGCAGAGGTACAGTGTCGTTGTTGTTGTTGGTGGTGGTGGTTGTGATTGCGGCAGCAGCGGTGGTGATAGTGGGTGGGGGAAATGTGGAATCGGGGGTAAACCTGTCCACAACTTAACGTTCATGCCATTTTTCTTTCTCGGGCAAGGACTAAATTGGAAGTCTTTGGCTCATCTTAGCTGAGTCTATAATTATACATTGCGTTCTCCTTCGCTTTTCAGTTGAAAAGATTTTAAATTCCAGCTGTACTGGTGTCGCTTGCGTGTTTGCTATGGGCGTATGCACCTATCATACATTATAGTTAATGTTAATGTCATTGTTTGTTGCCTGTAACCTGCATTAATTTGTTAAATCCTTTACACTTTGGAGAAGGCGCTGGACGACCAGTCGTGCATCATCCTACTCTCTTCTTCTTCGTCTTCTTCTGTCAACATGTGACCTTCTTCTCGTCGTCTTGATTGACTGACTGTTACAACTAGTTATTGATTGATCCTTCTTCTGATTTCGTCGTCGTTGTAGTAGTACCAGTAGCGACAGTTGCGCCTCCTCCACCGCCTACAACTGAGACGACTACTGCCGCTGCTGTGGCAGTTTTTCTATGTAGGGAATGCCAGACTGTTTCCAAATCCAAATTCAGATTCAGAAACATTTAATTATCCCACAAGGGGATATCCAGCAGATTTACCTGGTGTGGTGGGTTTCACTGTGGTGGACATGGAGCTGTAATGTATCAGGGTGGCATGGGACTGAAAATACGAACAGCCCCTCCCCCTCCCCTCCTCGTGTGTCAGTCCTCCCTGCCCTCTTTCCGCCTGCCCCCCCCCCCTCCCTCTCCCCCCTCCCACTCTTTGTCCTGTAATCATATGAGGATAGTTGTTAAGCAAAGTGGTACCTGGCCATGCATTGTTTTCCCA
>JABMCL010002118.1:62500-65000 GCA_018857735.1 Alviniconcha marisindica | reverse complement strand
GTTCACTGGCGCCAGCCAACCATGTACATCAGTTTTATCGGGCCGAAACGGAGTATGACAATATCAAGCAGACTTGAAAAAAGCACACTCTATCGGTCAACAGTCAGATTGAGTTATTATTAGGATTTTAACGTCCTGTCAGACACACAGATTCATCTCAGACTGAAAAGCTAACCAGCTCAGCACAGATTTGGTGAAGTGCAGTAAACAATCGATATAATTATATGTTGTATTTTTCATGAGCGGATGCATATTCTCTCTCTCTCTCTCTCTCTCTCTCTCTCTCTCTCTCTCTCTCTCTCTCTCTCTCTCTCTCTCTCTCTCTTCTTCATATCTTTTTTTCTCTGGCCCAAGAGACAAATACAAATGACAGCCATATTCACCTGTCCTTCCTAAAACAACAACAACAACAACAACAACAACAACAAAACGATCTTGTTTATTCACCTGTCTTTCCTTTAAAGAAAAGAAGAAAGAAAAAAAAAGGGAGAGAAAAAAATAGTAAAACTATCATGTTTCTTCGCACGAATGACAAACTCACACAAACCACATAAATATAGACAGACAGATACATCATCGCTCTTCACACGCACACGGTCACATTCGTTCGGTTGTTCCCGGCCTCAGGGCACGTTCATTTAGTTAAGTAGTGCTTAGTGCTTACAATTTTTGTTCTAGTCTCGTTCTTTGCTTACTTAGCTTTTTGTCTTCCTCCACCAGGCTAGGGAGTCTGGTCGTCGAGTCCCAGGCTGTTATCGACAGCGCCACTGACCCGGCAGCACCCTCTGACCTGACCTTGGCCTTGGTGGAACTGGATGAAAGCCAGCTGACGATTGGCAACCAAACAGGCGTCGTGGGTCTCAGTGTCAGTGGCACTGTCTGTGAGTGGAATGTTTTGTTTTTGTTGAGAAAGAGAACAAATGGGAAAGATTTGTTGTTGTTGTTGTTGTTGTTGTTGAGAAAGAAAGAAACAGGAAAGAAAATGTTCGTTTTGTTGAAAAAAGAGAGAAATGGGAAAGAAAGTTTTGTTTTTGTTGAGAAAGAGAACAAATGGGAAAGATTTGTTGTTGTTGTTGTTGAGAAAGAAAGAAACAGGAAAGAAAATGTTCATTTTGTTGAAAAAAGAGAGAAATGGGAAAGAAAGTTTTGTTTTTGTTGAGAAAGAGAACAAATGGGAAAGATTTGTTGTTGTTGTTTGTTGAGAAAGAAAGAAACAGGAAAGAAAATGTTCGTTTTGTTGAAAAAAGAGAGAAATGGGAAAGAAAGTTTTGTTTTTGTTGAGAAAGAGACTAATGAGAAAAGATTTTTTGTTTTTGTTGAGAAAGAGAGAAATAGAAAAGATTTTTTGTTTTGTTTTGAGAAAGAGAGAAACGGGAAATAAAACTGAATTGACTTGGTTCAAGATGTCTTAAATAGCAAGCTAACTAATCTAATTGCTATAGTCAGTCAGTAACCATGTCGATTATAAATCAAAGCGAAGTGCATTATGAAATTACAAAACGCTTCCTCAAAATCAAATCAGAAATCCATCCATGACTTGTTCCAAATAGTCCAAATAGCAGTACTACAATCTGTTAATCAAACTCAGACGATTATAGAATCAAAGGAGTGACTTAGAAGATACAAAAGGCCAGAAATCAAATAGAGACAGAAGAGCAGAAGGACAGACAGAGAAACCAGACAGACGACAGAGAGACCAGACAGAGAAGAGAGAGCGAGGACAGACAGACAGACAGACACAGAGACAGAGAGAGAGAAGAGAGAGAGAGAGAGAGAGAGAGAGAGAGAGAGACAGAGACAGAGACAGAGACAGAGAGACAGAGAGAGACAGACAGACAGACAGACACAGAGACAGAGCGAGGGGGGGAGGCTATATATTTTTATGCAACATAGAATCTACAGACGAATGCGACATTCGACAGTGGACACAGAGACATGAGCAGGGGAGGCTAATATTTTTATGCAACATCAAAATTTCTTACAGACTGCGACATTTTTTCTGACAGGGGACTCGTCTATGAGCGTTGCGATGTGTACAAAACTATCACTGATTGCCAATCGGGACACACAAGTGACACACACCACTGCAAAGTCACCACACACACACACACCACACACACACACACACACACACCACACAACACACACCACACACACCACACACACACACACACACACACACACACACACACACACTACACACACACACACAAAGTCCGGAAATGGGGCTGTTCTGTTGTTGGAATGGATTTTAATGTCCTGTCAACCTCGATTGGTCTCCTCTGGACGATCAAGCTCAAACCGATTAATTCTATTGTTTTCAGCGTCTTAGACAGGATTGTTTTAGAGAGGGGGGATAGATCATTCTATGGGGTGCACCGTTATTAATGATTTAGTCAAAGTGCAAGACTGTAACACACATGAACTTATTTTCTCTCTCTTCTTTCTTTTTGCCTGTTTTTAAATTCCTTGCTTCTCTTCGCGTGATCTTGCATTTTCG
>JABMCL010002118.1:40000-60000 GCA_018857735.1 Alviniconcha marisindica | reverse complement strand
GCAACGTAATTTAGTTAGGTACTTGATATTCAGATGGCAACGTAAGTTAGTTAGGTACTTGATATTCAGATGGCAACGTAAGTTAGTTAGGTACTTAATATTCAGATGGCAACGTAAGTTAGTTAGGTACTTAATATTCAAATGGCAAGTTAGTTAGGTACTTAATATTCAAATGGCAAAGTAAGTTAGTTAGGTACTTAATATTCAAATGGCAAAGTAAGTTAGTTAGGTACTTAATATTCAAATGGCAAAGTAAGTTAGTTAGGTACTTAATATTCAAATGGCAAACTAAGTTAGGTATTTAATATTCAAAGGGCAAAGTAAGTTAGTTAGGTACTTAATATTCAATTGGCAAAGTAAGTTAGTTAGGTACTTAATATTCAAATGGCAAAGTAAGTTAGTTAGGTACTTAATATTCAAATGGCAAAGTAAGTTAGGTACTTAATATTCAAATGGCAAAGTAAGTTAGTTAGGTACTTAATATTCAAATGGCAAAGTTAGTTAGGTACTTAATATTCGAATGGAAAAGTTAGTTAGGTACTTAATATTCAAGGCAAAGTTAGTTAGGTACTTAATATTCAAATGGCAAAGTTAGTTAGGTACTTAATATTCAAATGGCAAAGTTAGTTAGTGTACTTAATATTCAACACCTTATAGCCTGTCGACTGCAGCCGCGTTGTTGCTATTTGGGTTTTATCATTGTCAGCTGCACAGGGTAACATCAGGAGAAGCAAACTCCATCTTAAGTCAGTACACAATCAGTTCTCTTATCGTGTCTCAGACTATACACAAGTCAATCGAAGCTAACCTCAAAAAGATATCAGAACAGGCGTTTCAATATCTAACAAGCGAACGATACCCTTGCCTTAAAAAAATCAGACTTCATCAAACCTTAGCAAAATGTCATTACAAATATGACTCCGGCCTTGATTTTTCAAGGAGAGACCAGAGTGACGTCAAATTATTCAAATCACAGTAAAAGGTGTGATGCACTGTTTGTGATACTACTATGTCGCTTAACGCCCGAAGAGGTGTGGCCAAAACAAATGCACAAATAAAAATAAGGATAAGCTAATGTTTTAACGCCCATTAACTGTACAGTTCGTTAGTAACTGGACTGGATTGTCCTGCCAACCGCACAAGGTCATCGTAGTGCTGTGCCGTTGGTGTTCCGGTCCACACATACGCGTTGGACTGCCATTTACGTGTGGGCCCCTCTGTGTGTAGCGCTGCGTCATAGAATTGTACCGTGCCTTTGAGGGTTGGTAGCAGTTGCATTTTCACGTCGTTCTGGCCCATTACTCTCCCGGACTGTGTCATTGATCTGGTCCACATTCTGACTGAAGTCCTGGTCCATTATTGTGTGTCTGTTATTGGTGTTGTGTTTAGGACTGCGTCACTGGTGTTGTAGTCCAGCACTGTGTCACTGATCTGGTCAATCACAATGTGATTGACATTCTGGTCCATTGCGGTCTATGTGGTGGTGATGCTTGATGTTGTGGTCCGGCACAATGTCACTGATCTGGTCCATCGCAATGTGATTGATGCTCTGGCCCATTAATGTGTGTGTGTGTGTGTGTGTGTGTGTGTGTGTGTGTGTGTGTGTGTGTGTGTGTGTGTGTGTGTGTGTGTGTGTCTGTTACTGGTTTTGTGTTCAGTCACCTTTGGGATTGTGTACCTGACGTTGTGGTCAAACACTGTGTCTGATCTGATCCATCACAATGTGTTTGATGTTCTGGTCCATTACTGTGTGCGTCTGTTATTAATGTTATCAGTACTGTGTCACTGATCTGGTCCATGTGATTTATGTTCTGTTTTGTGTATCTATCGTTGGTGTGTTCAAAAATCTGAAACAGAATGACCGTTTACCTGTTGTTTAAGTGTCGTTATGTGGCTTGATAAAGGGGATTTCCCCGAAAATGTGCATACTGTATGTCCGTGTTAAAATAAATAAGCGTTCGTTTTAACCTGTTTGTGTTTGGATGTTGGTGTGTTCAGTTACAACATGTTTAGGTCTGTATCGTTGATGTTGTGGTCCATTGCTGTGTGTGTCTGTTGTTGGTGTTGCAGTCATGCGGTGCTGTTTAGGTCTGCGTTCCGGATGCTGTGGTCCACCGCTGTGTGTGTCTGTTATTGGTGTTGAAGTCATGCGGTGCCTGTTTAGGGTCTGGGTCGTTGATGCTGTGGTCCATTGCTGTGTGTGTCTGTTGTTGGTGTTGCAGTCATGCGGTGCCTGTTTAGGTCTATGTTCCGGATGCTGTGGTCCAGTGCTGTGTCACTGTTGACTGTGCTGGCCTGTCGTTAATGTTCTCTTGTCGTGTTTTCAGAGAGCCTCATTCAACGCCCTGCCCAGCAACAGAAAGAACAGGTGGGTCTAAGTGTCTGCGTGCTTGCCTGTGAGTGCAAATATTGGCTAGGGTGGCAAACAAACAAACAACTAGTTATAAGACGTGCAACAAGTATAGTTCAAACAAAGAAATGTGATAGTTCAAACAAACAAATGTGAGCACCAAAAACCACCACCATCCACCACCACCACCACCCCGACGAGCAAACAAGCGAACCAAAAGCATCATCATTCTTTGCACGATACATCATTTATAAAATTAAAAAAAGCGACCTTCATATTCAACACACAGGAATTCGCACCAGTAACACAAGGGCGAAACAAAGTAAAATATATAAAAACAGCAAGAAAACAAACCAAAAACAAACAAACAAACAAACAGTTCCTCAATGTCTTAGCTGAAACCAAATCTGATACTTCATCAAAAGCAGTCCAGTATGTAGTTGAGTAACTTGACCGGAGTTTAGTTAACTGTCAGCTGCACAGGACTACATCACGAGGAACAGACACCACCATCATTTAAGACAATGTACACAAAAATACATCTTCGATTTTTTTAAGTATTGTGACAAAAGTGCAGTATTCAGATCAGATACGAATGTGTTCTGCAGACGTCTGTATACTACTATTTCAACGCCAACAACATTAGTGACAGGAATAAGTTTGATAGCCTAATTTCACTTTTCTCTGCCCGCCGATCATTCAATTCTTGTGACGAACATACCCACGATTCGCGTGCCCTCTGGCGTTTTCTTTCTCTCCCCCCCCCCCCCCCCCCCCCCACTCCCCCTTTCCCATTGCTTAATGACGGCAGGGTCAGTGGTTGGCTGGTCCGTGAATGTGTGGTTGTCTGATTGGTTGGTTTGTTGGTTCACCATGACGGTCATTTACTGCTTCTGTTACAGCTGGACTGCAAACCTATGAGGACGAAAACTACCATCCACAAACCGGAAAAAACGACAATGCGCACAGTGACAGAGTACCGGGAAATCTGTCCCTCCTCCCTCCCTCTCTTTTGTTTTGTTTTGAAGCTATGCTACACGCACAGTGACAGTGTACCATGGACTCTTTTTTTTTTTTTTTTTTGACCTTTTTTTTTTTGGGCGTTTGTTTTTTGGAAGGAAGTAAGGGAAAAGGGTTTTTTTGGTTTTTTTTTCCTTTCCTTCTCTTTTTTTTCTCCAAACAACGCTACACGCACAATAATAATAATGTGAAATTCACAGAGCGCTTTCGGAGGCTCAAAGCCCTTAACAGCTTTAAGGAAAAAAAAGTGCAACGCGCAAATACCCATATACAAGTCAATGGTATATAATCAAACAAACAAAACATACAAAATGATTAGCATTTTTATTCAAAGCATGGTAAAATACACGCACACACACACACACACATGACCGCGTGCACACATGCGTACACACATGCAAGTGAGAGTGTACTGTGGAGAGTGTACTGTGGAGAGTGTACTGTGGACTCTCGGTTTGTTGTTTGATTTTTCCCTGTCTCAATTGTGTGTGTTGTTTCAAGGAAAGCTACACACACAGTGAATCTCACGTTGTTGATTTTTTTCCTGTCTCAATTGTGTGTGTTGTTTCAAGGAAAGCTACACACACAGTGAATCTCACGTTGTTGATTTTTTCCTGTCTCAATTGTGTGTGTTGTTTCAAGGAAAGCTACACACACAGTGAATCTCACGTTGTTGATTTTTTCCTGTCTCAATTGTGTGTGTTGTTTCAAGGAAAGCTACACACACAGTGAATCTCACGTTGTTGATTTTTTCCTGTCTCAATTGTGTGTGTTGTTTCAAGGAAAGCTACACACACAGTGAATCTCACGTTGTTGATTTTTTTCCTGTCTCAATTGTGTGTGTTGTTTCAAGGAAAGCTACACACACTGTGAATCTCACGTTGTTGATTTTTTGTTTAGTTTGTTTTTCTTCCTGTTCATTTTGTCTTCTTCAAACAAGCCTACACACACAGTGGCAGTGTGCCATAGACTCGTTTTTTGTTGTTGCTTGCTTGCTTTTTGTTCTCTGTTGTTTTGTTTTTGTTGTTGTTGTTTTCAAGTGAGGTACAATGTACAAAGCACAAATGAACACTCACCAGAAACAAGATGAAACCATGGACATGCAAGTTGAACGACTATAACGACACGTTGAGAAACTAGCAATGAATTCGGTTTTATCTCCAGGGCAGCCTGTCAGGCTTTGTCAGGCCAACAGATCAACAGCAGCCACTATTTTGTGTAAAATCGATTCCCGACAAGTGAAGGTCCAAAATCCAGCAGTGTTAACTAAAACATTCCATCAAAACTCAGAAACAACCGCATAAAGCAGCACAGTAGGAATGACACAAAAAGCATAAAACGTGCTGTAATATTCAAGTCGGGATTTGCAGTACTTGATTGCAAAGCGATAGTTCTCTCCACAGCAGAGAACCCCCAAAACATACTGGTTCCTTTCAAATCGATTGTTATTTTTGGCTATTATAGCTATTACCTGTGGGTCTTCTTTTTTGTGCGGCTTACTTTTTAGCAACAGAAAATGTGAGTGTACAATGATAGTTTGAAACCGTCCTGCTTTCCAGCAATATTATTGCTTAAACTACTCTTTCGACGATTGTATATATGGATAGATATACAGTCTCCTCCAGAGCCCTTTCAGTTAAACAAATGTCAATGAAATGGGCTGAGAAGGGGAAGATATCTGAATGTTCGCCCATATTGGATTCATCGGGGGCTATGGATAGAGTTCTTTGTAATTGTTCATATGAGGGATGGATGAAAAATGAACGTTGTACTTTTCGCCCTCACAGCGGGCTTCTTCGAGGACTTTATGAAATAATTATAGGAATCATGAGAGTGAACAATGATCAGACTTTCACCAGCCGACTGACCAGCCATATTACTGTTTATATATAAAGGGGGTACAAGTACGTAGGAGTGTTAAAGAGGGTAGGTGTATGTAAACAAAATGGATAATAATGGTGATTTCTACACTGTATGAGTTGCAATAAATGTAGACGTATCTTTCACAATAAATATTACATGAGTAAGATTTAGAAGTACAATAACAAACACAAATTTGGAAGAAGAAAAAAAGAGGAGGAGGGGCAAACATGTATATGTATATAGGCCCAATCTAAAGTATGAGTGACAATAAAGACAATTACAGTGTCAGTCAATAGGGAAACCGACTAAGTCCAAGATTGGGGCTGCATTTTTGTTGGGTGTATGTAATTTGTAACGTGTGCTCTATTAAAGAAGTCAGAGTAATCATCCTTTGTATTTGTGTTCTAGCTTTTTATCTCACCTCTGTATGTAGTGTGTGTGTGTGTGTGTGTGTGTGTGTGTGTGTGTGTGTGTGTGTGTGTGTTTCAATGAGTGACGTGTGTGTGTGTGTGTGCGCGCGTGTGTGTGAATATGTTTGTGTGAGTATGTTTGTGTGCGTGTGCAGTTGGCATGTGAGACTGTATGAATGTGCATATGATACCTCCGATTTGCGCGTAATGATTTAATGTCCTCTCAACAGACAGGGATATATCAGGACGAACAAACACCGTATTGATTAAGCCAATACACATTCAAAACACAGATCCACAAGCTCAGTCTCAAACTAACCATCGCAGTTTCAGTGACCGCTAGTGTTGTCATATTATTTGCCCACCCAACATCAAAAGAATCGGGTTGAAACAATGATAGGAAATTTGCCTTTAGAGAGGGTAGCAGGAAGGATAGTAACATCACATCAATGATTAGTAATACCAGTATAACATTTCTCGACTCCCCTTCAATAGCCCATCTTGGGGACCTTCACACTCCCTCCATCCTTAACGCCCAGTCAAATGCCAACGGTTATCTTGGGGCAAAATTATGTAACCAAATGGCAAGCAGTAATTTATCCCTAAGGCATAGGTACCAAAATGTGTTACTGTGTATTAAAAATTGATAGATAAATGGTTGGTTTTAAACTGTAATCGTGAATTCGACTTATGAATTAGCGATTGGTGCTTTGAAGTAATGTAAAGGAATTTGGAATGTGTGATTCGTTTGTATGTGACCCTGTGCGGTTAACGGGACGTTAAAATCCAAACATTATAACCAGTTAACTCCGCCTTCAGTTACTGTAACGCAGACTTTGTGTTAGTGCATTCCAAACAATAAGGCGAGTCTAAGAGTCGTATGTCTATGCCTGGTTTGCCTTCAGTGACTATGTCAGCTTCTTTTCAGTGACACACAGGAGTGTGCACACAACCATTCACCGATTACCCGTTGGCCAGGTAGGTCTGTTCGCCGGTTACCTGAGAGCCAGGCAGGTCTGTTCGCGGATTGTCTCTGACCAGGTAGGTCTGTTCGCCGATTACCTGTGCGCCAGGCAGGTCTGTTCGCCGATTGTCTTTGGCCAGGTAGGTCTGTTCGCTGACTGTTCTTGGCCAGGTCGGTCTGTTCGCCGATTACCTGTGCGCCAGGCAGGTCTGTTCGCCGATTACCTGTGCGCCAGGCAGGTCTGTTCGCAGATTACCTGTGGGCCAGGTAGATCTGTTCGCCAATTAATTACCAGTGGACCGGGTAGGTCTACACACGCGAAACACATTTATCTGGCGGCCAAGTAGGTCATTTGATCTGTTAGACATTTATCCGCTAGTCGAGTAGGTCTATAAATTCTTTATATGTTTATCGGTGGGTCAGGTAGGTCCATTGATCTGTTTGCATGACGATTATCCGTGAGTCGGGCCGGTCCATACATTCGTTTAGATGATTATCCATGGGCCAGGTAGGTCTTTATATGCGCTAGACAATAACCTGTAGATAGATGGGTCTGTATTGATACATATACTGAAGACACAGGGAACGTTGAGACCGTTAGGAAAGGCCGTCAGTCTCGCACTGCCTCACTTCTCGGCCGTCAGCGTGCTCAGCTACATGAGCGTGCTGAGCGTTGTGTCCTGATCAGACACGGCGTCACCTGACACGGACATTACCAGCCCAGCTGTGACGTCATTCTTACCGGGCGTGACGTCAACAGACGTAGACATTTCCATCGAAACTGTGACGTCAGTCTCACCAGGCGTGAGGTCATTCGACGCGAAAATTCCCTCCCGAGTCGTGACGTGAGTCTGTCCGCTTTCGGCCTTCCGTTCTGGACTCCCCTCAGTGCCCTGAGTCGGGCCCAGCCATTGCAGCACCTTTTCACGCTTGACTAGTTTGGACCTGATGCAGATACGCACCATTTCCGCCACCGTGGCGGGCTGCCATTTGGGAATTTCGGTCTGCAATCTCCTCAACATTCTCGTGGTTCGAACCTCCAGCCTCCTCCTCTCCCGCCTCTCCACGACCCCGTTCAGCGTGTACAGGAAGGGGTTCAGCGCCGAGTTCAGCGGCATCACGAAGATGGCGGCCCACACGTTGACCTCGCCAGGGATGGCGGTCCCGCTAGCTGCCAGCAGCCCCATCACGCCGATAGGGAACCAGCAGCAGAAGTCGGTGAAGACGACGAGGAAGAGGCGCCGGGCGAGGGTCATCTGCACGCTGCGGTGAGTGCCGGCGGCAGCGCCGGCTTCGCGGACAGCGCGGTAGATGGCCACCTGCCCTCCGCCTATCAGCACAAACAGCAGGAAGTTGAGGACGATGAAAATGCCGAAGGCGTAGCGCTGCCCCGAGAACCGACGTCGGGTGATGGGCAAAGGAAGGCAGATGCCGTTCTGGCCGTAAAACTGCAGTCCCACAATCAGAGGCACCACGGCCAGCATCAAGCACGTCGCCCACACGCAGCAGCACATGATTATGGCGGACCTGCTGCCGAGGTGGAGGCGAAGTTTGAGCGGGCAGCGGATCACCAGCAGACGATCCAGCGTGATGAGGCAGATGACGAAGGCTGACACCTCGCTGGAGAGGAAGGCTAGGACGCCGGCCGCCGTGCAGGCCGCGCTCTGCCTCCATTCAAACTCCTCCTCAACGTACCTGTTCCGGAACTTCACGTCCGCTGCGCCTGTCATCAACATGTACACACCCATCAGGAAATCCGATGCGCAGAGATTCTTCACAAGTACACGAAACGCGGGCGGCATCTTCGGTTCACTGGCCATCAGCCTGTAGATAAGGACTCCAGCGTTGCCTGTAATGGCCAGGACAGCTAGAAGCCAGAGGAACACTCTGAAGAAATCGCTCCGCAGCAAGTCTTTGCACGACGACAGTTCGTCCGCCGGAGCGTAACACCTCTGCAAAGGAGTCCGGTGAAAGTACTGGCAACAAAGTTTTTGGTCATCCGTCTGTAAGACCTGCAGATCTCTCAGGCCCCAGAATATCCCCGAGCCGTATTTTTCCAGGCGATTACTTCTCAAGTCCAGATCGGTGAGTCTGGTGAGTGAACTCAACGCTCTGTCGGCAATGGATACCAGATCAGTACCGGTCAAGGCAAGCATTTCCAAACGCGTCAAACTGGCAAACGTGACAAACGTGACGAATGTTGAATCTATCACCGACACAAAAGGATTACCTGACAGGTCTAGCCAGGTCACACCTGACAATCCTGACAGATTGAACGAGGGCAGGTTTTTGAGATGGTTGTGGCTGAGATCCAGCACGTTCAGCTGCGGCATGTCTCTCAGCATTACGCTACGCAGGCCGCATCTGGACAGGTTCAGAAAGCGAAGGAATTCCAAGACGTGAACGTATCGAAGAAAGGGACCCGGGTTCTCCGCTCTGCTTAGATCTAAGTACCTTACCCGTGTGTGGTTAAAAGGGTTGAACGTGGCCCGGCAGCTATAGGCGTAGCCTTCGCAGGTACAGTTGCCGGGGCAAGACAGGTTGCAGTACTTCTCGTCGTCTTTGTTAGGGCAGTGGTGTATTCGGTCACACAGAAGCCGAGGGTGGACACACGTGCCAAAGTCCTGACAGCGATAGTAACCGGGACATGTCAGACTTTCCTCTGCGATGTTTTCGTCTTCGCCGTGAAGGCAGTCCATCTCGCCGTTGTTGATCAAATAGGAAGGAATGCACAGTCCCTCGTCACACTTGAAGTGGCCTTCGGTGCAGTTGTCGTCGGTTGGCTGTAAACGAAACCAGCCAAACCCATCGAGAATCAAGACAGCAGGCCTGTGCAAGTAGGGACGAGGAGGCGAGTAAGCTGCTATAAGTGGACAGGTGTCAAATGATTCAGCAGAAGTCTCGGGTACACAGCCAACACCTGGGCACATTGACATGTATTTTCCGCAAGAGCTGCAGTAGTTCTCATCACTTCCGTCCATACAATCCGGCACTCCATTACAGCGTTGAGATAGTGCAACCAGCTGGAATGTCTGGCACACGAACGATGTTTCTTTTAGGGGCGGAAACCTGGGTTCTGCGCATGCGATTTCGTCACTTCCGTCTACGCAGTCTTCTACTCCGTCACAAACTAAAGTGTAGTGCACTGGAGGGCCGAACCGACAGCGGAAGAAAGGGAACTTGTGTACGGGTGTGGATGCCACTTCCTCACCCCAGTTGCACGGATGAAATGTTTGAACGAACGAACCGTCAGGACATTGCTTGAAGCTCAGATTCTCAGGCGGTGAAACCGTGGCGTTAAGGAAGGTCAGCTTTGTTCTAGCGGGTGGTAGTTCTGGGTTTGAGTGTTTGGCGTTCGTTTTCATGCAGACATAACCACTGGGTATCTTGGCGGGTAAAACACAGGCTATCGGAATGATGCGGGGCGAGGGGAAGACGCTTAGCATCCCGCAGCCTAACAAAGGCTTGTCTCTCTGTAGCCTTTGCTGTTCGTAAGCAAGGGGTCCGCCCACCCCTCCCCACTGCCGGATGTATTTGTACAGATGTGTCAGCTTCGGGGAAGAAGGCTTGAACTTCCTGATCCCAATCGCTGCAGAAGCGAAGCCGCTTTGTCGTATCATGTCCGTGACCATGCTGATGCCCTCAGCGTCAGGGAGTGTGGCCAGATCAGCCTCGTGCTCCGACCTGCACCTGGCTTCCGCTTCGCGCGGCATCGTCACGTGATTGTGGCCGGGAATAGCGCCGGTCCTCAGCGCGAACGTAATCTTGAGACACTTGTCTCCGTACGGTATCCAGTCGCCGCAGCCGTCCTGTCTGTACTCACAGTTTACCTCGTCCTCACCTCCCGCGCACTGCTGAATCTTGTTGCACATCAGTTCTTCTGGGATGTGCACGCCGTACCCAGCAGTGCAGTCATACAGCCTCCAGCTCTCCCTTGGCGCACCGTCCTCTACGAAGATCCCAGCTGGCATGGACGCAAAGAGCTGGGCGCGAAAGCTGACCGTTAGCTTTGCCAAGTATTCTCCGTAGGGAGGCTCAGGTGTGTTGATTATGATTCTCAACTCGCGCTCGTAAACGATGATAGGATCGAAGCTGTTGAGCGAGTTTAGGAGGGAAATGTTTCTGTAGGTGACGCCGAATTCGAAGTGAGGTCCCTTCGTGATGCCCTGGAATTCAATGAAGAAGTCCACTTTTAACTCAACGTGCTGGAATTTGGCGACAATGCCGTAACTTTCTGGAACATTGATATGATATATCCATGAAGCGTAACATCCTTCCCGCGGTCCAGCCCAGTCTACAACTCCAGACATGTCAGTGATGAACCGGTGAACAGGCTCACAGGATACATTACACGCCACAGTCGTAGATAAGTTGGACCATGCATTTTCTGTCGGGCTTGTGGTGGGAAAAAACCCGTCTGAAGTGGCTGGATAGTTGAAGCTGGAACGGTCTTCTGATTTATAATCGAGGCTTGTGGCAGTGGTTTCTCTGGAAGAGAACGCAGCAGCTACTGGTGTTAGTGTTTCCGATGTCCTCGACAATGATTTGTGCTTTCGTGGTGAAACTGACGGAAAAAACGCTGTCAGTGTGGATGTCTCCGGAAATGTTGTTGGTGATGTCCAATAGTTTGGGGGTGTCGTTGACGATGTGGTAGACGTCTGTATTGTCGTTTGGAATTCTGACGACGACGTCGACGACGACTGTGACGCTTCTGTGGACAGTGAAGAACCAGTGTGCTGTGTAAGAGCCGTAGCCAGCTCCAGTGGGGTTTGGTGTAGTTCTGCAGGCGTTGGGTTTCTGGACGGGTGGACTGGTTCATTTTCAGCCGGTGGTGTTCCCGAGCCCGCAGAGGTCGCGAGCCTTGCTTGCTGCTTTGAAGCTGTCGCCCTGGGTGATGTTGGTGGCATCAAAGTGGTCGCGAGATCTCTTTGTTGGCTCGAATCTGGTTTGGCTGGAGATGATTCAGACTTTACGAGTGACGCACTCGCGGTCGTTTTTTGTCCCAAGGATGAACTCATGAACAACATCGTCAACAGCACTATGAAACACGTTGAAGGAATGCCGATCTTGGCTGAAGGGAGCTGCTTTCCGTGTGTCTTCAACGCCATCTGTGGAAATAAAAGTGTTGGGGATAATTATGTATTGTTGTCTTTTACTTCACGCTCGCGTACCGGCGTAGGAGTTTGCCTCAAGGACAGCCAGCAACGACCGAGCCGCCCTGTCCCTGAATAATCCCCACTGCTAGTGGAAACTATAGACATTTCCATGGTTAATTCCTAACGCTGTTGGTAGAAAGACTATCGACATTTCTCTGATTAAGCCGTAACGCTGGTGGAAGGTCTGTAGACGTGTGTGTGTGTGTGTGTGTGTGTGTGTGTGTGTGTATGTGTGTGTGTGTGTGTGTGTGTGTGTGTGTGTTGTGTGTGTGGTGGTGGTGTGTGTGGTGTGTGTGTGTTGTGTGTGTGTTGTGTGGTGTGTGTGTGTGTGTGTGTGTGTGTGTGTGTGTGTGTGTGTGTGGTGTGGTGTGGTGGTGTGTGTGTGTGTGGTGTGTGTGCGTGTGTGTGTGTGTGGTGTGTGTGTGTGTGTGTGTGTGTGTGTGTGTGTGTGGTGTGTGTGTGTGTGTGTGTGGTGTGTGTGTGTGTGTGTGTGTGTGTGTGTGTGTGTGTGTGTGTGTGTGTGTGTGTGTGTGTGTGTGTGTGTGTGTGTGTGTGTGTGTGGTGTGTGTGTGTGTGTGTGTGTGTGTTTGTTGTGTGTGTGTGTGTGTGTGTGTGTGTGTGTGTGGTGGTGTGTGTGTGTGTGGTGTGTGGTTGGTGTGTGTGGTGTGTGTTGTGTGTGGTGTGGTGTGTGTGTGTGTGTGTGTGGTGTGTGTGTGTGTGTGTGTGTGTGTGTGTGTGTGGGTGTGTGTGTGTGTGTGTGTGTGTGTGTGTGTGTGTGTGTGTGTGTGGGGGGGTGTTCTGCAAGAGCGCATGCGCTAGTATTGTTATAACATAATATTTTATTTTAATTTAAGGACATGTATGACTTTTCCCCCGTTAGTTCTATAGTAGTATTGTACTATATGAGGCGCCTAGAACGTTTATAGATTTGCGCCATACAAATACCATTTTGATTGATTGGCATCGTTATACAGCGATTACAAATGTACACACAGATGTCGGACGTCCCAATAAAAAAATTAAAAAAACGGGTTCTTACTTTTAAGTTTTGTTTGTTTATCCGTGCTTTGTTTTTGTGTCTCAGCCATTGCTATCAATACCGTGCACATAAAATTATACCAAGAGTTAAAATGGATCACCAACATGTAAACCAAGTAACGTGAGTGTGTTCTTAGCCGATAAGTCCTAACAAAATAGCCAGCTAAGGCGGAACGTTAGCAGATGTTAGCTGTTAGCAAAATGATTTTCATTGAATATCTGTCTGTTAAACCATGCCGTGGTTAGTTAGTTCGTTTATTTTAAAATCCTGGCTGGCAACCGCATAGAGTCACCGAAGGATGATCAAAGGCTATTTTAGATCACACATTTACGAACCGCATCAGGGAGAACAAAAGTCATCAAATCACAAAACAAAATAAAATGGCTCTCAGTTTGGGACACAACATTGTATAGACATAATTATACAATCCCTTTACAACCAATGAATGACACTTGTTTCCGTAAGGAATGGAGAAAAAAAATCAAAAAAATCTTCCATACAGGTATTCCTCGGCAACATTCTCAGAGATCATGTCTGGAACTATTTTCCTCTGAATTGTGCTAAATCCACAGAATGTAACAAAATTTGTTCTAATGCAAGAAACTCATCAATGGAAATAAACAGGGCGTTTTTCTCCTTTTAACAAAAATGAGTACGTTAGATATGACTGACTCACAATTATGTTTAGTTGGGAAAGAACCGCTTCTCCTATTCTTTTTGAATGGATCTTATTTCAAACGATTGTGTCACAATCTTGGAACCCTAGTTGGTGTCACGATCTTGGAACCCTAGTTGGTGTCACGATCTTGGAACCCTAGTTGGTGTCACGATCTTGGAATCCTAGTTGGTGTCACAATCTTGGAACCCCAGTTGGTGTCCCAATCTTGGAACCCAAGTTTGTATCACAAACTTGGAACCCCAAATTAGCGTCACAATCTTGGAACCCTAGTTGGCGTAACAATCTTGGAACCCAAGTTGGTGTCACAATCTTGGAACCCTAGTTGGTGTCACAATCTTGGAACCCTAGTTGGCGTCACAATCTTGGAACCCAAGTTAGTGTCACAATCTTGGAACCTAGCTGGCGTCACAATCTTGGAACCCTAGTTGGCGTCACAATCTTGGAACCCAAGTTGGTGTCACAATCTTGGAACACTAATTGGTGTCACGATCTTAGGAACTCTTGAACACTGGGTTTGTGTCACAATCTTGGAACCCTAGCTGGCGTCACAATCTTGGAACCCTAGTTGGCGTCACAATCTTGGAACACTAGTTGGTGTCACAATCTTGGAACACTAATTGGTGTCACGATCTTAGAACTCTTGAACACTGGTTGGTGTCTCACTCTTGGAACATTGGCTGGTGTCTCACTCTTGGAACACTGGTTGGTGTCTCACTCTTGGAACACTGGCTGGTGTCTCACTCTTGGAACACTGGTTGGTGTCGCAGTCTTGGAACACTGGTTGGTATCGCAGTCTTGGAACACTGGCTGGTGTCTCACTCTTGGAACACTGGTTGGTGTCGCAATCTTGGAACCCTAGTTGGACATCATGTAGCCCACGAGTATTTAAACTCACTAGCGTTACTTTTACTTTGTAATTTGATTTTACTTTGCATTCATATTGTATATTCTGAACAAGTCTTACCTAACTGTCCGTTATGTGCCTCCCGATTTCTTGGCCGTTGTTTTTATGTAAAAAATAATGTTAAAAAATCTGAAACAAGAATGACTGCTAGCGTTCTGAAACAAGATTCCAACACAGAGAAAAGGTTAAAAAAAGAACGCTATTTATTACGACAAAACACATCATGCGAATTCTCAGGATAAGCCCCTTTTTCAACTTCAAAACAACACTTAAGCAAGAGTTAAACGGTAAAAACTAAGATATAATTCTGCTTTAGGTTCAGGTGCTTTGTTCCATTGTTTTGGTATCCAGTGCTTGGAAGAATCAAATGTTTTAAATGTTCTTCCTCTTTTAACAATCCCTCCATTTGCGGTCTAAAGCCTCAGCATGTGGGTCCGCCAAACACGTCAGGCCAACCAGCTCACAGTCACAAGCCATTTGAGCAGGTTCCCGTGATGAGCTGCCTCCGAAATATAGACAGGTTCTGAAAAGAGTGAAATGCAAATTGGTTTGTGACGTACCCACACGTGTGTTTTTGTTTTGTTTTTTGTTTTTACGTTCTAACAGTGAACTAGACAAACTTGTGAATCGGTGACTTGTGTTTGGAACCGGTGTAACAGAGTTGAATGCCTGATTCGTCACGAGGTGACCCTGTGCTGTTGACGGGATGCTAAAATCCAAGAACTAACTAACCAACTAATTCTGTTTGTGGAATAAAGAATTATTTGACTTCAGAAAGACGTTGTCATATATTGTGAAGCAACACATGTATGCTATGTAGAGGATGCAAGGGAAGTAACCCATGTAATACTAATGTTACTGGAGGAACAAGGGTGATCGTTGCTGAATAAAACGTGTCTCCCCACATGGCTGTTTCGGTTTGATATGTTCGCCAACATAAAGATATAACATGGTGTCAGAAGTGGGATGTGTTTCAATCCAGAAGCATCCTGATGAACAGAACCCATATGATGCCAGATAAGTACACAGATGAACAGTAAAATGGATACTGCGTCAAGTAATCCTAAATTTAATTGGGACAGTGCTGATCTGGTGGGAGAATGGAAAGCCTTTAGATAGCATGTAGAGTTCATGTTCAAAGGTCCATTGAGGGCGAAGAACGAAGAAGAGCGATGCTGTTATTTGATGCTGTGGGTAGGCGAGAAAGGAAGAAGAATATTCTCCACATGGAACATGACTGATGCACAAGTTCTGCAAGAGTACTATGATAGGTTCCAGGCCTACGTACAACCCAAGTCAAACCCAATTTTCGCAAGATACAAACTGCACAGCAAGATTCAAGAACCAGGTGAAACTGTCCAACAGTTCGTAACCGCATTAAAACTGCTGGTGAAAGACTGTGAGTATGGACAAGCAGAAGATGACATTGTGCGAGACAGAATCGTGTTTGGCACAAAATCCGCCAAAGTGCGTGAGAAGCTCATTGACATTGGTTCAGATTTAACTCTAGAAAGAGCCATAGAGGTAGCTAGAGTGGACGAAGTTTCAGTTCAGCAACTCAAAGAAATGACAGATGAAACTGAACAAGGTGTACATGCAGTGAAGAAGAAGAACTGGAGACACAAAGACTCAAAGTCCAATGTAGCTACACATACATGTGGTAGATGTGGTAGGCAACGTGGGGATGCTCCCTGTCCAGCAATGGGTAAAGTCTGCCGGAAGTGTAACGCAAAGAATCACTTCGAGAAGATGTGTAGGACAAAGAAGAAAGTGACCAATCGCTCACACAAGCAAAGAGTGAACACAGCTGATGACTCTGATAGCTCAGACACAGAATACTTTGTTGGGACAATAAATCAGAAAGACATTAGTGCTGTGAACACAGGCTGGTACAAAACCATAGAGGTTGAAGGGGTCAAAGTGAACTTTCAGCTAGACACAGGTGCTAAGTGCAATATCATTTCGCACAGAGTATTCAAAACACTCAGTCGAGTCAGGACAAGAAATGACAAAGTCAAGAGCAAGACTAACATCATATTCTGGACATCACATCAAGACACTAGGGACAACACACCTCACATGTGTTTGCAAGAATGTAGAACACAATGTCCATTTTTTTCGTGACAGAAATAGACAGCACAGCCAGAGAAGAGGATTCATTGAGAGACTTTGTTCAGTTGGTGTTGATATCACAGAAGAGTACGCAGACTTGTTCAAGGGATTAGGTTGTCTTCCTGGAGAATACAAAATCAAGCTCGACCCAAGTGTTCCACCTGTGGTACATACTCCGAGAAAGGTACCAGTAGCACTCCATGATCGTGTCAAGGAAGAACTCCAGAGGATGGAGAATGATGGCGTGATCAAGAAGCAAGAAGAGCCGACAGACTGGGTGAACAGCATGGTCATTGTAGAAACACCCAAGAAACTGAGAATCTGCATAGACCCAAGAGACTTGAACAAAGCGGTCAAGCGAGAACATTTCCCCATGAAGACAATTGAAGAAGTCGTACAGAACATGCCGGGAGCAAAGGTGTTTTCAAAACTTGATGCAACTTCAGGTTACTGGCAGTTAAAACTTGACGAAGAAAGCGCCAAGCTGTGCACGTTCAACACTCCTTTCGGACGTTATCGCTTCCTTCGTGTTCCATTTGGCATTGTCTCGGCAAGCGAAATATTTTAGCGAGTGATGTCTCAGATGGTCGAAGACATTGATGGAAGTGAAGCCGTCATGGACGATATAGTGGTGTGGGGAAAAGACCAAGCAGAACACGACATGCGCCTGAAGCAGGTCATGGACAAGGCAAAGGCATGTGGTCTGAAGTTCAACAAAGGCAAGTGCAGGTTTTGACAGAACCAGATCACCTATGTCGTACATGTATTGTCTGGGGAAGGTCTGAAAGCAGATCCAGAGAAGATCAGAGCAGTTCAAGACATGAAGCGACCGCAGAGCCAGAGAGAACTGATGACATTTCTCGGATTCATCCAATATCTGAAGAAATTCATGCCCAACATGGCAGACATCAGCGCTCGAGAGGAGCTCACAGAAAACTCACAGAGACGGATATTGATTGGAAGTGGACTGAGACCGAAGAGAACAGTTTCAACAAGCTGAAGAAACTGGCAACAGAAGCTCCAGTACTCAGGTTCTACGACCCTACATTACCTCTCACACTCTCAGTAGACTCGTCATCTACAGGTCTTGGATGTGTCATCATGCAGGAGGGCCAACCAATAGCATACGCCTCACGTGCACCGACCAAAACGCAACAGAACTACGCACAAATTGAAAAAGAGACACTGGTAGTCGTGTTCGGGTGCGAAAAGTTCCATCAGTTTGTGTATGGTCGAACTGTAGAGGTAGAAACAGACCACAGACCCCTGCAGTCAATCTTCAAAAAACCACAGACCCCTGCAGTCAATCTTCAAAAAACCACTACATCAAGCGCCAGCGAGACTCCAACGCTTTCTGCTGCAACTACAGAAGTATGACCTGCAAGTGACCTACAAGCCAGAAAAGTACTTGTACGTCGCTGACACTCTGAGTCGATCATACCTCCAAGAGACAAAAGAGCAACTTGTCTCAGAGACAGAGATAAATGCGATCAACCCCAAGTCGTATTTACCCATCTCACCAGAAAAGTACACACAGTTCCAACGAGAAACGGCAACAGATTTGGAACTGAAAGCCCTGAGCAGTGATGATTCTCAAAGGATGGCCCGACAACAGAGAAGTGTATCTCCAGCTGTCAGACAGTACTGGTCTTACAGAGATGAACTCACCTGTCTGGACGGTTTGCTGTTCAAGGGAGATAAGATCATAGTACCCAAAACGCTTCAGTCAGAGATATTGGAGAAGATCCGCGAGACACACCTGGGTATCGGCAAGTGCAAGAATAGAGCAAGACAAGTCTTGTTCTGGCCAGGAATGTCTGCACGCACAGAAAAGACTGTTGCAGCCAGCGCATTGTGTGCAGAACACTCAAGAGCAAACGCAAAGGAGCCATTGATTCCGATGGAGATTCCAGAACGACCTTGGGCGAAGGTCGGAGCAGATCTTTTTGAGTTCAACAACCAACACTATCTGCTCATAGTGGACTACTTCTCAAAGTGGCCAGAAATCTCCAAACTGGACAATCTGTCAGCCAAGAACGTTATTTCATACATGAAGAGTTAGATCTCCAGGTATGGAATTCCAGATGAGCTGATATCTGACAATGGACCTCAGTTTGCTTGTGGGGAATTTGCTCAGTTCACGAAGGACTACGACATCAAACACACAACATCCAGTCCTTACCACCCGCAAGCAAACGGGCAAGCAGAAAGAACTGTACAAACTGTCAAACGCATATTGGTGAAGGCGAAAGATCCTTACAAAGCACTACTTTGCTGCAGAAACAGTCCTCTAGACATTGGATTCTCGCTCAACTGTTTCTGGGCAGATAGACGACGTTGCCGACAACATCCAAACTCCTACAACCAGGACATGGAAGTTCCAAGGAGCGTCACACCGAAATGGTCTCTCGCCAGCAGAAGCAGAAATTCTACTTCGACAAGAAGGCGAGCGGAAACCTGTCAACATTTCGAGCCGGCGATCCAGTCATGATGAAGTTGGGGACACCTGGAAGAGAGCTGAAGTAGTGACTCCTCACTCGACTCCCAGATCCTATGTAGTCAGAGATGAGCGTAAACAGTACAGAAGAAACCGGAAGATGCTGAGGCCCACAGTGGTTGCCTCAAGAGACAGTGATTTGCCAGTGACTGTTCCACCACAGAGTGAAACAGACTGTGTGGCTAATCAAACAAGTGGTCAGACTCCATCACAATTAGATGACAACAGCCAAATGGTCAGAGAAGAAAATGTGGTGAAAACCAGATCAGGCAGAGTTGTCAAAATTCCAGCTAGGTTTCGTGATGATGACTCATGTCTACCATAAGCATGCGCATGGACTGTGACCAGTTGTCTAGTGATTGTGACGAAGAACTGAATTAGGACAGTGAAGTGCTGTTTGATCGGTATTATTTCCGTGTAAATTAATAATTGTGTATTTGATCAAAGTGATTGTGTTTTACACTACAGAGACAGATACGTTTCAAAGAATTGAATTTTCATACATAAGCGAAACATTACATGATAGAATGTTTATGAATAGTAATGTGTGTCACTAAAGAAAAGTGAACTCTGAAGACTGTTTATGGTCCAAAGACATTGCAGATGCATAAGAAGTTTAGTTCTGATTTAAATTAGTTTGTGTTTGAAAGTGACATGATTTTTTATTTTTACAAACACTGAAACAAGAACTCTTATATAGTTATATGATGTGATTTTTATATTCTAATTGTTTAGAAGTGTTTTCACATAGTATATGAACATTTAAAGTTATGAATACTGAAATCAACAAGTTTCAAATTATTCAGTTCATCAAAATGTTCAGCAATAATTTTAAGCCCACAGAAATTTAACAGATGGAAGAAACAGAAGAAAAGAAAAAAAAATTGTGTGAGAGAACAAAGAATAATTATTGTTGTGTTAATGGATAATAGTGAAAAGCTTTAATGTTTTTCGTGGTAAAAGAAACAGTTGAAAGTTTATTGTTTGATAAATATATGGTTTATTT
>JABMCL010002118.1:25000-30000 GCA_018857735.1 Alviniconcha marisindica | reverse complement strand
TCACTGCCCCAGCACGTACAATTTCCAGGCTGAATGATGCATGGTCGCGCCTGCAAACAGTGTATTTTCCGGTCCTGTGAGATCCATTTTTAATGCTACGCGTTTGGAGGAAAATCCTGTCACGTGCCAGAATGAGCAAGAAGACAAAAAGGCTTAAATGTTTCAGATTTCGCACTTTTATGGGTCGCTTTCAAATGACATCATGGCAGTGAAGGGGTTAAAGGGAGAACATTTGTCAGGTCTGGGTTCTCAGCGGAGGGGACTTTTCTTCCTGCGTCCGCAGTACCCAACTGAGTGAACATGTAGTAGTAGTTGTAGCGGTGGTAGTGCCGTTGATGTTGGTAGTAGTAGTTGTTGTAGTAGGAGCAGCAACAGTAGTAATAGCAGAAATATGAATTTCTACTTTGTTGCAGTATGTGTAGCAATCGACAGTACAAAAGTCCGCACGAACAGAACGTGTGCCAAAGCGTTTCGGACTAATTCTCGGAATGAGTTGGTTTACCGTATTCTAGTCACCCATTTGAACAAGGACAATAGTCGGTGAAGATATAATAAATACAGGTATTGAGGACTGCAAACGATTGATCTAATTCTACAGACAATTTTTTTATATGTTTGTCACAGTACTTTCTTAGCTAGCTCAGGAACAGTTATCATTCATTTTTAAAAAAAACACACCAAAAAACACACCAAAACACAACAACAAAAAAGAATAATCGCAGCATCGCAATATAGCACAGACGTGTTTGACCGGATGAATTGCCGTTGAGAGAATCGTGACGACTGCTTGCCATTGTTTTAGATTTTTTTACACCTGCCATTCTCAGATTACCAGCACTTGTAGATCACGGACGTCAAGCCCCGTGAACAGCTGTTATCCTGCAACACAATCTCTCTATATCTGTCCATTTCTACTTGTTGCTTTGTTTTCTGTACAGAGGTTAAATCGCAATAACGGAAGGTGTGTTCGTCTGGACGCTACGGAGATTCTCAGATTCGTCACCTGCCTTAAATGACTGTTCATGCGTACGGTGCCCTCACTATTACAGCTGTTACCGAAAACATCAAGCATTCCAGCGATGGGATACTGAGGACGCAGAAATTAAGGTCCCCTCTGCTGAAAACAGGGCTGTGAAGGGTTCTGTACTTAAAACCCGAAGTAGGTCAGTTGTTTCCCAACGGTTGAGCTACGGCCATTGTCTTTGTGACTCTGTTCTGCATAGCAGTTGGGACAGCAATGCGTGGTGCGGTGATCGCTGCGCAATGCCGGGCGGACACTGCCTTAACATCCTGTTGTTCTGGCGGCGGTCCACGGTAGCCTCGGTCTTCCGGGTTGGCGCCTGTTTCGAGGTTTCACTCTTCTACCCCCCCCCCCACCCCACCCCTCCCCCTCCTTTCCCACTCGTCCCCGTCCCTAATAGGCCTTCTCGCCTCCGTGGGCGTTAAGCAGCAAAGCCTCGCACACTCAGAATATAGCCATGCATATTTCGTGCCCCTGGAACAGAAATAGGTTAGAAAACATTTGCTGGGTTTACAACAATGATATTTAGAACATCAGTCTTTTTTTTTTTTACGCATGTCTGCTCGGTTCCCTTCACGTGATAGTTATAGACACATTCAGTCAACCATGTCTTTTAAACTGCTCTCCCGTCTCCCTTCCACGTGAAGTTATAGACACATTTAGTCAACCATGTGTTTTAAACTGCCTCCGTCTCCCTTCCACGTGAAGTTATAGACACATTCAGTCAACCATGTGTTTTAAACTGCCTCCGTCTCCCTTCCACGTGAAGTTATAGACACATTCAGTCAACCATGTGTTTTAAACTGCCTCCCGTCTCCCTTCCACGTGATGTTATAGACACATTAGTCAACCATGTGTTTTAAACTGCCTCCCGTCTCCCTTCCACGTGAAGTTATAGACACATTAGTCAACCATGTGTTTTAAACTGCCTCCCGTCTCCCTTCCACGTGAGTTATAGACACATTCAGTCAACCATGTGTTTTAAACTGCCTCCCGTCTCCCTTCCACGTGATGTTATAGACACATTCAGTCAACCATGTGTTTTAAACTGCCTCCCGTCTCCCTTCCACGTGAAGTTATAGACACATTCAGTCCACCATGTGTTTTAAACCGCTCTGAATATATTATGCTCATCTGTTTAAAACTTACTACAGCCAGCAAATTCCATATCAAAACTTGCTTTTAAATTATTTCAGTTGACTGATGTGCTGTTTTGTGCTGTGCTCTGTGTGTGTGTGTGTGTGTGGGGGGGGGGGGGGGGGGGGCGTGCGAGTGTGTGTGTGTGTGTGTGTGTGTGTGTGTGTGTGTGTGTGTGTGTGTGTGTGTGTGTGTGTGTAACGTAGGTCTTGTTGCTTAGCTTCTTGTGATTATATTTCTTGTAGTTATTGCCCTTTTCCATTCGGGGAGTCTCAAAGTGGATGTAGTTTACATGCCTATTTGAATTTTGTACAGCGCTCCGAATTCTACTTTTATGTGAGAGATTCGCTCTCTATAAATATGTCGTCGTTAGTATTATTATATTGTTTTGGGGTTTCTGCGTGGAAAATGAGATGTTTCTGCTGGTGGTATTTCAGTGAAATGTAAATGTTGAGACGTTCTTGTTTCGATCATTGACCGCATTTAGCTTTGATACTTTTGCTATTCACTTTACTGTGTTTTTCACCGCTGTGATCCCGCGTCTTTTACTATAATAGTGACTTGTGGTTTCAACAGGTGCAGAAATGGTTGGAATGAGTGATTCGTCCTGAGTTGACCCCGTGCGGTTGTCGGAACATTAAAATTCAAGAAGGTACTAAGTATGACCATCCAGCACATTGATAAGCATGGTGTAAACGTTTGACATCACCGTTCCATCCGCCCGCATTCCGTGTTTGATGTGTCTGATCGATAGTGGATTGCATTTAATTACAACCGTCTGCCTGCCTGCGTGAGCGATGTCTCTATTGGGCGGTTCAGTGAAGCTGGTTTGCACGAGTGTAATCTTTCGCGCAAGACGTCACGAGAGGTTACAGCGCACTTCCGGGCCGATTTCTGAGTAGGCGTTGCTTCACGTTGTGTATAACAATGGAAGTTGAACCTAGAATTGCGAAGCAGTACAAATGCCACCACTGTCGCAGTTGCAAAAATTCCCGGGGAAAGGGGATGGAGGGTGGAAAAAAGTGTATTTCCGCCGTTTTTTAGCTGACCAGAAGATCGCGAGTTCGTGGGGAAAATGCGTTTTGAGGCATCATATAGCACGAGCAACAAGTTATTGCTTGTTGCCAGACACATTCTGACTACGGGCGCCCAAAAATGTTTTTAAAGTTGGCAGTGTAAAATTCGCTAAATCATTGTCACCGCCTTTCATTGTGAAGAAAGTACGCACCGGAAGTAAAAGCAGCCAAGGGACTTAAGCGATGCCGGGCAAAAGTCAAGGGAGTTAACAACCCCGCCTGAATCGCCCATAGACATCTTCTTTTTCACTGACCACAACATCCAAAAACATGAAAGCTTATAAAGGACACTTATTTAATGTTGTGTTTTGTTTTATTAAAAAAGCCTTCTTTCAACCTTTTTTTCTGTCTGGATCTTTAGCGGTGATCCTTGTTTTTTGTTTGTTTTTTTTTTTGTTTTTGCTAACGACAACATTAACTCGCTAACTGTCGTTGAACAGCCTGATATCTTTAAATAGCCACCAACAGAAGATTACCTCCCTTGTACTGGATCAAATGTCAAATATTCTTTCTCTGTTTGGCTAGTTTTACTCTTAATTCGATATTAAGTTCCTAATACTGCATCAAATAATCAGTCAATATAGAAGACAAAAAGGTTCCGTAAAATAGAACAGATAAACAAACGAAGAGCTGCTTCAGAAACGTGTCCCCGAGTTGTCCTGAAGATTCGTTTGTATATATTTAATTATTTGACGTTCTTTTGGGTATATAGCACACACACACACACACACACACACACACACACACACACACACACACACACACACACACACACACACACACACACACACCACACACACGCACCCACACACCACACACACACACACACCCCACACACACACCCCACACACACACACACACACACACACACACACACACACACACACACACACACACACACACACACACACACACACACACACACACACACACACACCGCAGTTTTAATAAATATATTTTAATAAAAGGCAACGTTTTGACCAAGTGTAATTATTGATATCACCTGAGGTGTTACATCCTTGATGTTATAGTAAAATATGAGATTCTGAATGTATAAATAGCGTTCACTGAATGAAGCTCCCCAGTTCTTCCTGGAGTTGACATACAAGGTAAGCCTTCAAGTCTCTGTTATGTCTGGTACTGTGTGATGCATTACATGGCCTAATGCTCATTTTTTTGATACATTTTTGGCCGAGGACAGGTGAGGTTATCAAGTTGCATGCAGCTTCCGGTATTTGAACAGCCTGATGTCATTTAGAGCTTGCAGTTTTGGAAATCCTGATGTCATGTACAAATTGGAGTATTTGAACAGCCTGATGTCACTTACAGCTTGTAGTATTTGAACAGCCTGATGTCATTTATAGCTTGCAGTTTTGGAAATCCTGATGTCATGTACAATTTGGAGTATTTTAACAGCCTGATGTCATTTACAGCTTGTAGTATTTGAACAGCCTGATGTCATTTATAGCTTGCAGTATTTGAAAACCTAATGTCATTCACAGGTTGCAGTATTTGAAATCCTGATGTCATTCACAGCTTGCAGTATTTTAAATCCTGATGTCATTCACAGCTTGTATTATTTAAACTTCCTGATGTCATTCACAGCTTGCAGTATTTGAACAGCCTGATGTCATTTACAGCTCGTAGTATTTGAACAGCCTGATGTCATTTACAGCTCGTAGTATTTGAACAGCCTGATGTCATTTACAGCTTGCAATATTTGAAATCCTGATTTCGTTTACAATTTGCAGTATTTGAACAGTGTG
>JABMCL010002118.1:0-15000 GCA_018857735.1 Alviniconcha marisindica | reverse complement strand
TAGTCCACAGTCACCCAAGCCATGTTCTCTGTCTCACGCCCTGTGTAAAAGCGATCAAATCTTTTCACGGTGTCTTACCCTGTCTTGTGATGATGTACCATGAAATTAATTTGGGCTGCAAAACTTTCAGTATTTCTGAAGATCTAGTAGAAATGATTGTGGTTTTGACCCCTAAGATAGCAGTATGGATTCTGTATGGTACTCTGGCCGATGATGACGCATCACCATACTAAGTCAGTTTGATCGATCGGCAGAGCTATCGTCCGGGCAACATTCACTGAAGTTCAAAACCTTCATTGTGACCTTGACCTTGAATACTGCAAAGCAACCTTTTCACAAGACACTCGAGCATATGCACTGTCAAACTAAGCTGGTCGCCAAAACATCAGCAGATCAGAATATATACTGACTGACTAGAAATAGTCAAGATTTTATTTTATGAACCCGCCAAACTCGGTCACTGTGACCTTGACTTTGAAGACAGCAAGATCCAAATGGCACAAAAAGGTTCAAACGAACGCTTATTTATTTTTACACGGACACACAATATGCACATTTTCGGGGAAATCCCCCCTTTTGAAGATAGCGGCAACCAATTTTTCGCACGCACTGGCTTACAATGGTGTTCACCATACTGGGTTTGCTTACAAAAGGTTCAGCGATTCGTAAGATATCATCCAAACTAACATTTATTGAAATATTTAACCTTGGCTGTGACACAGACCTTGAACATAGCAATCCAATATTTTTACTGGACACTTCTTTCTTTTTATGATGATCTACCATCAAACTGAGTAGCCTCTTGGCTACAAAAGAGTCATTTTTAGTTTAGAATTAATAAATAACAGTAGAAACCGTCATATTTTGATTATACAAGCCCACACTGTGACCTTGACCTTTCTTTCGCATGACAATCTGGCTCATGGCGGTGCACCGGCCACAATGCTAAGTTTGGTTACAAAAGACGGGTTGCCGCATAAAAACACTCAGCCGGGCTGGGAACAAGGATTGTATCGAGCGTTACAGCCCTCACCACTGAAGACGCCAAGTGCCGGCTGTCTTTTGCTAGAGTCGCCGTGGACATCAGGTAATCTCCACATGCTTTGATGATGACCATACTGAAGACGCAATGCTTTCCCTTTTGTAGTCGGATAATGCACCACAGCGCAAAAACAGTGAAAACGTTGCAGCCGCAACTCAGAATGGGTAGAGAGGTCTACATAATTTCACCAGGCCAACGAAGTTCCCACGGCTGCGGCCTTGGGCCGGGTAGGCAGTGATAGTCGTCCAAAGAGGGGAGTTTGCGCCTCATGAGTTCCCAGCCTTCGCGTGAGTGTTCGGAAAGTAAAACACGACGAAATACGGCTAAAATCTGGGCCTGCCATACCCTGCACCTAAACTGAGTGCATGTTTACCCGCGGGATTGAAATTCATGGGACAGTTTAAACTGACACCATTCTGGGTTACAAATATATCACTTGATAATTAAACTCGTTCAAACACGTTCATATCTGGTGAATGAAGGCAACATTTTCAACAAAAGTGAGTTTTGTTTAAGTCTGCACAAGGTCAGTCTTCCGACATCAGCACCGAGGGAGCGTCCGTGTCGTCAGTCACTCGGAAACTAGACTGAGATCGGACATTAATGGCGCATACGCAGACTGCTAAGACTGACACGAATGCGATAAAACTCACTTGTTGTTGCGAATTTTGGCTTTTATTTGCTTGATATGACTCGGTCTGGTTGCATGTTTACCCGCAAACAATAAAGAAACTGACAAACACTGAAAAGACTCGGCGAATCTAAGCACAAAAAGGACACCTCCCTGATCACATGACTTTGCTGTGTTCAAAATGGCGACCGTGTCGAGCGTGTTTCGTCAAGGTTTGTTCAATGGGCGTGTGGCTGTAGTGACGGGCGGAGGAACAGGCATCGGTCAGGCCATCGCCCTTGAACTCCTGCACCTGGGTGAGTGATAAGGCGTGGGTCAGGGGTGCTTAGGGGACAGCACGAGTTGCTGCAGTCTCTCTGTGTACACGTGTAAAAAATGGACTTTGAAGTACATAGCAGACGACTCTCTCTCACTCTGTCTGTCTGTCTGTCTGTCTGTCTCCCTCTCTCTCTCTCTCTCCTCTCTCTCTCTCTCTCCTCTCTCTCTCTCTCTCTCTCTCTCTCGTGCTACGCAGGCGACCAACTTTTGTTGGTGTTGTATAGAACTATTAGAAGTTCACAGAAGTTCACACTACACTATCAATATAATCAGAGATCAGGAGCTGTGGGAGAGTGGAGGTGGACGTCCTAGGCTCCCCGTTCCGGTCTTTGTGCGGGACGTACGGCAACAGTGAAGAAGAAGAAAAACACTGCACTGTAGGCAGAACTGTCAGGGTCTTTTAAAACGTGCTGCTGCGTCAACACTGGCTTGGAATGAATACCCAAGTAAGACTCAGCACAGAAAGTTAACTCTTGGGGAGAAAATCCCACAATTGCAACCACCCGTCCTCACTGTGTGTGTGTAGTGTTTGTCTCTTTAAAATAGAGGATGGGTGCTCTCATGGCAGATGAGCTACATTCCCATCCTCTATCTTAATTTCATTTGGCAAGCAACTTACATATTAATTAATTTTCTTCATTTTTAGGGTGTATAAAAACAAATAAAAGCATACACAGTTCACAAAAATGATACAAAACCTACTCCTCATCCAGTCTTTGTAGCATATATATATATATATATATATATATATATATATATATATATATATATATATATATATATTTGTGGTGTGTGTATACATGTACATGCAGTGCATGTATGTGTGCATACACATGTACATTTTCTGTGTGTGTGTGTGTATGTGGTGTGGTTGTGTGTTGTGTGTGTGTGTGTGTGTGTACTGATGCATCTTGTTTTGTTGTGTGTGTGTGTGTGTGTGTGTGTGTGTGTGTGTGTGTTAGAAGTGTGAGGCAACATGTTTCTTAGTGCAGAAAAACATTGCAGGACAGTAGGGGCAAACAAAAAGGAGAGGATAAGAAAGAAATGTCTGTTCTGTCTGTGGACAGTACCATTCTGCCACTGTACCATTCTGCCACATACCATTCTGCCACATACCATTCTGCCACATACCATTCTGCCACATACCATTCTGCCACACTGATTTTGTGACTCATTTGAAGAAGCTGACAGGTTATTGTCCCAATGAACAGTAACTTAATTTTTCTTTCTAATGTTACACACACACACACACACACACACACACACACACACACACACACACACACACATACACAAAAAGGCACTTGATTTTGTTTTAAGTGTGGAATGGCAAGTGTGTTGTACATGATGAGCTGTGACATACTAACAATCTTGTCATAAGTATGGTGAGCTAAAAATTGAAAAGGATTATAATATTGTGTGGAAGTAAGCCAGCACTTCTTATAATGGACTCCAGCAGACCAGTGGGCCCCGTGGGAACGCTGCTGTAGTGAAAGCAGTAGTGGGACACTGCTGTAGTGAAAGCAGTAGTGGGACACTGCTGTAGACAGAACTTCAATAACTGAGTTTCCGCATTTTCTCTCCAGGCTGTTCTGTGGTAATTGCATCAAGAAAACTGGAACGCCTTCAGACAGCTGCTGAGGACATGCATACCAGGATATCAAACAGCCGTCATGGCAATGGTGGAGAGAGTGCAGATGTACCAAAGCTGAGTGTTATGAAATGCAATATCAGAGAAGAACAAGAAGTAAGTACAACATGTTTGAAAGGAAGAAGTATCAGCACTGTGATTAGACTTATAGATGATACAATTAAATATCTTGGCAAATCAGAGAGCTCAGGATTGTAAAGCTGCCTTTGATACAATATCAAAAGAATACATACTTTGGGCATTCAAGCAATTCAATTTTGGGGAGAACTTTGTGAAATGGGTGGAGGTGTTAATGAATAACACAGAAAGCTGCATTAATTACATGGGCTGGCTTTCCCAAAGTATTGAAGTAAGTTCGGGTATTCGTCAGGGCTGTCCATTTTCACCAATGGCCTCCATCCTTGCCTTAGAGTTATTGGCTGCAAAAATGAGGGCAGATCCATCTGTCAAATGTATACATCAAAGAAATCATAAATGCTTCTTAAAACTGTTACTATATATGCCAATGACAAAATGCTTTTTCTTCAAGATAGGGACAATTGAAACAATACTCTTTCACTAGTGTCATGTCTCTTTCAAATTCTCAGGGCTAGCATTGAACAGAAATAAAACAGAGGCAATGTGACTTCATTAAAAAAAAGTACTGCACTGAGGAATGCAATGGAATAAAAATGGAAACTGCAGGTAAGAATCATAGGCATTTATTTTAGGTACTCTAAACCGGCATCAGAAATTGGTGAGAACTGGCTACCACATACAGAAAACATACAGGGTATAATAGTCACATGGTCAAAAAAAAAAAAAAGCTGTAGTATAACAAGTAAAAATTGTCTTGTAAAGTCCCTTCGTCTAGTTCTACCACAAATAATCTTCGTTATGCAGGCACTTGTAGCACAACTGGATATTATTCAAAAGCTCAAGACATTGTTTTTCAGATTTATTTGGAAGAAAAAATACTTGAATACCCAGGCTTTTGAAAAGGTAAAAAGGAGAATTATGTGCCCAAAAAATGGAAGAAGGAGGTTTAAGCATGATTAATGTAGACGACTTGCAAAAATAATGTTTGCTATCTTGGGCACACAAAAAATAATATAAATAATAATGATAGAAAAAAAGAAATGTGGAAACAAATTCCAGTTAAAATGATGCCCAGGCTATGTAAAAATTCATACTGCTTTTCATCAGATTTGGGGTTGATTAAAAACACATTCTGGAGAAAGGTTTTATCCTGTTGGTTGGACAATAAACAAAAATGGTCTACTAAGACCCCAGCTAAAATAGCATTAGAGAAACAATGTCATCTCGTACAGAAAGCAGGCATTATTTTTTTGGAGACTGGATTGATTTGGGCTTCTCTCTTGTCAAAGATATTCTAGAAAATGACAACACTGATTATGACTCAAAACAATTTGTGAAAAAGTCAGCCATAAACCAACATGACTGAATATGGGGCAATGTGCATTGCTATAGAAGCCTGTACAGCAAAGACTGAACCATTTATTTACAACATTAAGTAAGTAAACATGGTGCTTAACGTCCACAGAAACCATAAGGCTTATTAGGGATGGGTTACTACATTGAGAACACCAAGCTTGTTATAAATAACCACTCTCAGTTAATATTCAGACCCCTGCAATTGTGTTTGTGTTTAGTGGAAGCAAATAAGACTGAACCAGTAGCAGTAAACTTTTAGCAAAATAAATGCAGAGTCAGGATAGAAAAAGAGCACTGGATAGTAGCAAGCAAATATGCATCTGAAACCAGACTGTGTCTGCTTCAATGGAAGATACTCCATAATATATATTCCACTAGTATTTTGTGGAATAAAATGGGTATATCCAATAACAAGAACTGTGCCTTTGGCTGCAATCAAACAGATTATTCTGAACATTTTCCTTTTATAGCTATTTAGGAATATATGTGGAGGAAAAGGCTTATTGTCAGTTTCAGATTGAACGATTAACCATGAACGATGTGTGTGTGTGTGTGTGTGTAAACTAGTTTAAAGTTTTCATTATTTGCTGCCAAAAGGCAAATACCCATGTATATTTTTAGCATGAACAATAACAATTTTAATTATAAATCTTAACAATCTCTCTTGTGCTAGCTTTAAAGTCCTTACACCTACTGTTGCTCAGTTTGAGAGCTTACTGGTTCAAAACTCAAGTGAATCACAATAGCAAATATTGATTAACAACAGAATATTGTCCTTGATGTTGCCCCTTTAAGTCTGTGTGTGTGCATGTGCGTGTGTGTGTGTGTGTGGTTAACTCAAGTGAAATAGTATTGTTACGTATTGTCCTTGATGTTGCCCCGTTAAGTCTCTGTGTGTGCGTGTGCATGTGCGTGTGTGTGTGTGTGTGTGTGTGTGTGTGTGTGTGTGTGTGTGTGTATTTCTTAGTTTCTGTTGAAAAGCCATCGTTTTTGTTGTTGTTGAAGGTGAGTCAGCTGGTAGGCAGGACGCTGCAGCAGTTTGGTCGTTTAGATTTCCTGGTGAACAACGCAGGAGGGGCCAGTTCCTCAGCCCAGCAGCCAGCATCTCTCACAAGGGATGGAAAGCTGTGGTGGACACCAACCTGACGGGCACCTTTCTCTGCTGCAGGGAAGGTCAGTTACATCCACACATCCACATGAACTCACACCTTTCTCTGCGTCAGGGAAGGTCAGTTACATCCACATGAACTCACACCTTTCTGTGCTGCAGAAAAGGTCAGTTACATCCACACATCCACATGAACTCACACCTTTCTCTGCATCAGGGAAGGTCAGTTACATCCACATGAACTCACACCTTTCTCTGCTGCAGGGAAGGTCAGTTACATCCACACGTCCACATGAACACACACCTTTCTCTGCTGCAGGGAAGGTCAATTACAGCCACACATCCACATGAACTCACACCTTTTTTGCTGCAGGGAAGGTCAGTTGCATCCACACATCCACATGAACTCACACCTTTCTCTGCTGCAGAGAAGGTCAGTTACAGCCACACATCCACGTGAACTCACATCTTTCTCTGCTGCAGAGGTCAGTTCCATCCACATGAACTCACACCTTTCTCTGCTGCAGGGAAGGTCAGCTACATCCGCATGAACTCACACCTTTCTCTGCTGCAGAGGTCAGTTACACCCACACATCCACATGAGCTCACACCTTTTTCCTGCAGAGAGGGTCAGTTACATCCACACATCCACATGAACTCACACCTTTCTCTGTTGCAGAGGTCAGTTACATCTGCATATCCACATGAACTCACACCTTTCTCCTGCAGAGAAGGTCAGTTACATCCACACATCCACATGAAATCAGCCCTCTGCTGCAGAGAAGGTCAGCATGCAGTTACATTCACATTCATCATGAACTGTTACCTTTCTCTGATCTGAAACGTCCACTTAATGAAATGTATGTGGTCAAATTCTGCTGCTGAGAAGGTCAGTGTGCATCCACATTCATCATGAACTCTAATCTTTTTTCTGATCTTAAATCTCTGCTTGACAAATGTATGTGATCAAACTCCACTTTAGAGAAGGTCAGTTACATCCACATTCATCATGAACTCGTACATTTCTCTGATCTGAAATCTGCGCTTGGCAAATGTAGTCAAATTCTGACAACATTTGTGGGATGAATTACCTGAAAACAAATTACATCAAATAACACCAATTTAAATGAATGTCTACCATCTTACTGCTCAAACTGAAGAGAAGAGGCTTTTCTGACATGACTGTATATATATACACACTGACCATTCATGTGTAACCCATACATTTTCATCTTCTTCTTTTATTAAAAGGAGAAAAACACCTGTGTGTATTCCCTGTGGTGATTAAGTATACAGAACACATTTTCTAACAGCATATGAATTTAGCAGGAGATCCTATTTTTATTTTTATTTTGAGACATGTTTTTTGAGAACGTTGTTCAAGAATAGGTGTGAGGAAAATGAGGTTTGACTGTGCGCATGTGTCTGTGACTATCTACACTTGCTGGCTGGAGCTATGCACACTTTCTTATACTACAGTTACTCCTTACGTGCCAGAGGAATTGATAGCCAACGGGTAGTCAAATTGTTTGGTGGCTAACGGATCCTTAAAGTATTGAGTGATTTATTACTCACAGCTAGAAGTTCTCGAACTTGGGAGGAAGGGAAATAACTGCAATCGGCCTCATGACAACAATTGTACACAGTCGATTAGCTCCCTTTGGTTAGGTACCTGGCTCTCCGATTTTGAAATTTAGGTGTTTTTTAGATGTTTAAAAAATCTTTTTTAGTATTATTTTTTTAAATCGGTGTTGGTAAGTTTTCAAGTCCACATGGATTTTGCAAATTGTTTCAGCCTACAACCAGTGGATGAAAGATCACGGCGGGTCGATAGTCAACATCATCGCGGACATGTACAAGGGATTTCCTGTCATGAGGTACGTATGGACTGGAAACCGAAGTGGTCAATGTTATACTACTCAAAAGAATTTAAAGGCCACCTTTATTTTATGTATCCGCTGCAAAACTGGTATTGTGCAAAGATTTAAAATTCTTATCCTAGTTCTGGACTGGCAATAACAGGCAGTGTAAGATGGCACACGATGTTGGCAAGCACTCACCTCTGTCACTGTTAATCGTGCCACAGCACACAGCAAAACAAACGCAACAGCCACAAAAAAATGGCCCCATTTTGAAAGCGTGTAGCTGAGACAGCAGGTTTAGACGGAAACACAACTGCATTGCACGTGCAAGCCGTGTCGGTTGTAAACACAGCTGAGAGAGCGTAGCTAGACTGAGGGATGCTGGTTGCCTAATTCCTGGTGCTGTTGTAACCATGCCTCACAGACGACCACCCAGCGATGCTGACAGAAGGCGTGCGCTGGCATGGCTGAGTGATGGAGTACAGCGCGGGAAGTTGCCAGACGTCTGGTACTGGTTGTAGTGAGCCACTCAGTCATTCAGCGGCTCGGGGACCGATTTGCCAACACCGGAAGTGTGTCAGAGAAAAGGCACACTAGACGGCACAGGGCCACTGCCAGGCAGCAAGACATGTATTGCCCCCGCGTCCCTCAGGAACAGAACTTCGAGCTCAGGAGCTGTGTGAAAGTCGAGGTGGCCGTCCTGGGCTTTCCGTCCTAATGAGCCTTACGGTTTCTGTGGACGTAAAGCAACACTGAACTCGAACTCAGGAGCTGTGTGAAAGTCGAGGTGGCCGTTCTGGGCTTTCCGCCCTAAAGAGCCTTACGGTTTCTGTGGACGTAAAGCGACACTGAACCATGCTTACGCACTGGTCACAGTTTGTCCCTAATAAGTCAGCCGACGTCCGAGGACATGAAGCTCTACCAGCCGACGTCCGAGGACATGAAGCTCTACATCATCATCAGGAACAAAACAGCCACCGCAAATGTTGAAATGTACTGAGGAATGAACTGCCGGCAGCAGGCAACGTAAACGTCAGCGGCCAGACCAGCTACAGCCAGCTGGATGAGAAGAACATCTGGTCAAGACGTCTGACTAGCAGTCCGACCTCCCCTGACCCTGGCACACGTGCTGCTCGTCTGGCCTGATCTCGGCGTCACCTGCCCTGGGCAAGGCAACCGTGGCCAGGTGGTCTTCACTGATGAGTCTCCATTCGTCCTGTGCTTCAACGACACACGAGAGTTCGAGCCTGGAGAACGCCCAAGGGGGTCGCTTCCGTGACGTCTGTGTGAGGGTGCATGATCGGGTAGCTCATGGTGTGGGGTGGCTTCGTGTGTGAGGGTGCATGATCGGGTAGCTCATGGTGTGGGGTGGCTTCGTGTGTGAGGGTGCATGATCGGGTAGTCTCATGGTGTGGGGTGGCTTCGTGTGTGAGGGTGCATGATCGGGTAGCTCATGGTGTGGGGTGGCTTCGTGTGTGAGGGTCAGATCGGGTAGTATGGTGTGGGGTGGCTTCGTGTGTGAGGGTGCATGATCGGGTAGCTCATGGTGTGGGGTGGCTTCGTGTGTGAGGGAGTGCGATCAGGTAGCTCATGGTGTGGGGTGGCCTAATTTGTATATGAGGGTGCATGATCGGGTAGCTCATGGTGTGGGATGGTTTAATTCGTATGTTAGGGTGCACGATCGGGTACCTCGGGTCAACGATCGGGTAGCTCATGGCGTGGGGTGGCTTCGGACTGACCACAGAACACCCTGCCCCGTGTCCAGGGGAATGTGACCGGCACTGGCCACAGAGATGGCGTTCTGCAGCCACACGCTCTGCCAGCACTGCTGGCCCTGGGTCAGTGCGCTGTCCTGCCATCCTGAGTCAGGGCGCTGTCCTGCTGTCGTGGGTCAGGGCGCTGTCCTGCTGTCGTGGGTCAGGGCGCTGTCCTGCTGTCCTGGGTCAGTGCGCTGTCCTGCTGTCTTGGGTCAGGGCGCTGTCCTGCTGTCGTGGGTCAGAACGCTGTCCTGCTGTCCTGGGTCAGGGCGCTGTCCTGCTGTCGTGGGTCAGGGCGCTGTCCTACTGTCATGGGTCAGGGCGCTGTCCTGCTGTCGTGGGTCAGGGCGATGTCCTGCTGTCCTGGGCCAGGGCGATGTCCTGCTGTCCTGGGTCAGGGCGCTGTGCTGCAAGACGACAACGACAACGCCCCCGTCGGGCAACGTGTCGTTAAGGACGTCCTGAGACAGGAAGAAGTCACCAGATGGACTGGCCAGCACGTTCACCCGACCTCTGTCCCAGACAACATCTGTGGGAGGTGTTGGGGCGACCAATGCGAGCCAACCACTGCCACCGTATGGTCAACCAGACGTTCCTAATTCTGCAGCAGGAGTGGCAAGCGATTCCCTAGGAGACTCCGAAGAGGCTGCTCATGTCCACGAGGCAGCGTTGCTTGGACTACAACCACGACAGCGGTGGTCACTCACACTTCTGACGTTCTTTAATTGTAGTGATCGTATTTCTGACTTAGTAATATCGGGGGGTGTCCTTTAAACTGGAAATTTCAACTGAAACGGAAGTGATTTTTGTTCGTGGAATTGTTTGAAATTTCTCGACAAATGAATTAATTTTGATCTCTCTCTCTCTCTCTCTCTCTCTCTCTCTCTCTCTCTCTCTCTCTCTCTCTCTCTCTCTCTCTCTCTCTCTCTTTCCCTCCGATTTACAAAGTGGCCCTTACATTCTTGTGAGCAGTAGACATGTTTGTGATTGAGTTGTTCAGCCTAGCCAGTTATTATTCCTTAAAGTTAGGACAGTTTGAACACAATTCGGCGTTCTGTTGCCTCAGGAATGAATGTGTACATAGCGGTCATACAAAATATTTGTTTTTCTCACTGCATCCATTTCCCTCTGTCTGAGACTAAAACGAAAGGAGGTGTGTGTATGTGTGTGTGTGTGTGTGTGTGGGGGGGGGGGGGGGGGGGTGAACTGATCAAGTTCTTACCCATCTGAGGTTTGAAACTGTGAGCGTTTGATGCGAAGTGCGTGTTGTGGCCACTTGGACCCACGGCCAGACAGTGCGGACAGTTCAAGCTGAGCTGCACATGATGTCTGGTCGTACGGTGACAATGGGTCCCCTGAGATGGAATGCAGACAGGAGTGATGGAAACTCAAAATGACGTTACTGGCCCATATTGTGGAGCCATCATCGTGTCTGCTGAAACTTGTCCGTCTGCCTCTTGGAAAACAGAGTATGCTCCTTGATGGTGTATTGTAAATGCTCATGGTCACTAACTGAATGGGTCTGTTTCTGCAATCACTCATGATCACTAACTGAATGGGTCTGTTTCTGCAGTCACCCATGGTCACTAACTGAATGGGTCTGTTTCTGCTGTCACCCATGATCACTAACTGAATGGGTCTGATTCTGCAATCACTCATGATCACTAACTGAATGGGTCTGTTTTTGCAGTCATTCACTATCACTACAGTCCGACAAGAACAAAAGATTTGCTGACACAAAAACCTGACTGATGTCTGTTTCTGCAGTCACCCTTGATCACTAAATGAATGATATCTGTTTCTGCAGTCATCCTTGATCACTAATTGAATGACGCCTGTTTTGCAGTCACTCATGATCACTAACTGAATGGGTCTGTTTCTGCAGTCACCCATGATCACTAACTGAATGGGTCTGTTTCTGCAGTCACCCATGATCACTAACTGAATGATGTCTGTTTCTGCAGTCACCCTTGATCACTAACTGAATGATGTCTGTTTCTGCAGTCACCCATGATCACTATCTGAATGATGTCTGTTTCTGCTGTCACCCATGATCACTAACTGAATGATGTCTGTTTCTGCTGTCACCCATGATCACTAACTGAATGGGTCTGTTTTTGCAGTCATTCACTATCACTACAATCCGACAAGAACAAAAGATTTGCTCACACAAAAACCTGAATGATGTCTGTTTCTGCAGTCACCCTTGATGACTAACTGAATGATGTATATTTCTGCAGTCACCCATGATCATTAATCGAATGATGTCTGTTTCTGCAGTCACCTTTGATCACTAACTGAATGATGTCTGTTTCTGCAGTCACCCTTGATGACTAATTGAATGATGTCTGTTTCTGCAGTCACCCTTGATGACTAACTGAATGATGTATATTTCTGCAGTCACCCATGATCATTAATCGAATGATGTCTGTTTCTGCAGTCACCTTTGATCACTAACTGAATGATGTCTGTTTCTGCAGTCACCTTTGATCACTAATTGAATGATGTCTGTTTCTGCAGTCACCCTTGATCGCTAATTGAATGATGTCTGTTTCTGCAGTCACCCTCGATCACTAACTGAATGATGTCTGTTTCTGCAGACACCCTTGATCACATATTGAATGATGTCTGTTTCTGCAGTCACCTTTGATCACTAATTGAATGATGTCTGTTTCTGCAGTCACCCTTGATCGCTAATTGAATGATGTCTGTTTCTGCAGTCACCTTTGATCACTAATTGAATGATGTCTGTTTCTGCAGTCACCCTCGATCACTAACTGAATGATGTCTGTTTCTGCAGTCATCTTTGATCACTAATTGAATGATGTCTGTTTCTGCAGTCACCCTTGATCGCTAATTGAATGATGTCTGTTTCTGCAGTCATCTTTGATCACTAATTGAATGATGTCTGTTTCAGCAGTCTCCCATGATCACTAATTGAATGATGTCTGTTTCAGCAGTCTCCCATGATCACTAATTGAATGATGTCTGTTTCAGCAGTCTCCCATGATCACTAATTGAATGATGTCTGTTTCAGCAGTCTCCCATGATCACTAATTGAATGATGTCTGTTTCAGCAGTCTCCCATGATCACTAATTGAATGATGTCTGTTTCAGCAGTCTCCCATGATCACTAATTGAATGATGTCTGTTTCAGCAGTCTCCCATGATCACTAATTGAATGATGTCTGTTTCAGCAGTCTCCCATGATCACTAATTGAATGATGTCTGTTTCAGCAGTCTCCCATGATCACTAATTGAATGATGTCTGTTTCAGCAGTCTCCCATGATCACTAATTGATTGATGTCTGTTTCTGCAGCCATACGGGGGCAGCGAGAGCAGGGGTAGACAACCTGACCAAGTCTCTGTCCATAGAGTGGGCTGACAGCGGCGTCAGGGTCAACGCTGTCGCTCCTGTAAGTGACAGTCTGTCCACAGAATGCCCTGGTAATGTGTCAGTAGTGTAGCTGGCACTGTGACACTGTCCATAGACAGGACAGGTAATGGTACAGCGGTCAGTAGTGTAGCTGGCACTGTGACACTGTCCATAGACAGGACAGGTAATGGTACAGCGGTCAGTAGTGTAGCTGGCACTGTGACACTGTCCATAGACAGGACAGGTAATGGTACAGTGGTCAGTAGTGTAGTGGCACTGTGACACTGTCCATAGACAGGACAGGTAATGGTACAGCGGTCAGTAATGTAGCTGGCACTGTGACACTGTCCATAGACAGGACAGGTAATGGTACAGCGGTCAGTAGTGTAGCTGGCACTGTGACACTGTCCATAGACAGGACAGGTAATGGTACAGCGGTCAGAAATGTAGCTGGCACTGTGACACTGTCCATAGACAGGACAGGTAATGGTACAGCGGTCAGTAGTGTAGCTGGCACTGTGACACTGTCCATAGACAGGACAGGTAATGGTACAGCGGTCAGTAATGTAGCTGGCACTGTGACACTGTCCATAGACAGGACAGGAATGGTACAGTGGTCAGTAGTGTAGCTGGCACTGTGACACTGTCCATAGACAGGACAGGTAATGGTACAGCGGTCAGTAGTGTAGTGGCACTGTGACACTGTCCATAGACAGGACAGGTAATGGTACAGTGGTCAGTAGTGTAGCTGGCACTGTGACACTGTCCAAGACAGGACAGGTAATGGTACAGGGTCAGTAGTGTAGCTGGCACTGTGACACTGTCCATAGACAGGACAGGTAATGGTACAGGGTCAGTAGTGTAGCTGGCACTGTGACACTGTCCATAGACAGGACAGGTAATGGTACAGTGGTCAGTAGTGTAGTGGCACTGTGACACTGTCCATAGACAGGACAGGTAATGGTACAGTGGTCAGTAGTGTAGTGGGATTCAAACATGCAACTTCTTCATCCTCAGTGCAGTGCCTAAACCACTCAGCCACGGCGTCCATCTCCTGGAAGGCTTCCATTCATGTGCACAAAGTTCCATTTGCATTTGACTTGCTGCCTTGGGTGCTTCAGTTGCTTCTTACTGACTCTTTAATTTCGTTTACGTGTATCGCTATCAAATTTAGTCTGAACTTTAACAGTTTCATGTAATTATCAACTCAGCTGAGTTAAATGTCATTCTTTTGGCAAAAATCATGCTCGCGCTGATATCACCCCTATTGTTTGACGGGCGCAAAAAAACCAAGTTCCCTTTCTTTTTCAATTACTTACTTACTTAACTTTTTAATTTACTTACTTAATTTTTCTTACTTCTTTTACTTATTATTGTTAGAAAAACACCAAATTCTTACTTACTTATTACTTATTACTACTAATTACTTTTCTTATTACTTATTACTTTTTTATTATATACTTACTTATTATTATTAAATTACTTATTTAAAAACCCCGTTGGTGATTGCTTGCTTGGGGCTTTTTATTTACAATTACTTGCTTATTACTTTGCTTACTTACTTTCTTTCTTGCTTGCTTATTTTTACTTATTTTATTAAATTAATTTATTATTATTATTACTTACTTACTTACTTCTTCTTACTTAGTAAAAAAAAGGGGTATTTTTAAATTTATTTGTATAGTGCTTTTTAAACCCCCCTTTGAAAGGGGTAAAAAAAAAATACTTACTTTGGTGTGAGGTGTGTCGTGTGAAATGAGTAGTGGGGTTTCATGTATGGCCGGTTTTGTAGTGGGCCCGGGTTTCGGTTGGCGGGGGGT
>JABMCL010003481.1:140000-150000 GCA_018857735.1 Alviniconcha marisindica | reverse complement strand
ACTGACTGACATACGTATTTGATTTTAATAGTTGAACTCTGTGTGTGTGTGTGTGTGTGTGTGTGTGTGTGTGTGTGTGTGTGTGTGTGTGTGTGTGTGTGTGTGTGTGTGTGTGTGTGTGTGTGCGGTGTGTGTGTGTGTGTGTGTGTGTTGTTGTGTATGTGTGTATGTGTGTGTGTGTGCGCGTGTGTTGTGTGTGTGTTGTGGTGTGTGTGGTGTTGTGTGTGTATGTGTATGCGTGTTTGTGTGTGTGGTGTGTGTGGTGTGTGTTTTTGTTGTGTGTGTGTGTGTGTGTGGTGTGTGCGTATGTGTGTGGTGTGTGTGTGTGTGTGTGTGTGTGTGTGTGTGTGTGTGTGTGTGTGTGTGTGTCTGTCTGTTGCTGTCTGTCTGTCTGTCTGTGTGTGTTTGTGTTTCTTTCAGGTTACAAAATATCTTCCTGTAATGTTAACGGGAGATTCGATGTCAAAGAAACGTCTGCCTCGGTTCTGACCTGCACAGGGATTGCTGATGATTACATGTTCTGGGACTTCACTCCTTCTGGCGGAACTGGAATGCGGATCGCTTCGTGCACCTGGTCAACATCGACGTGCAATATCACGGACAATGACAGTGACTATGCAGTGACCAGACCACAGTACGGCACCAGTACACTGACCGTCAGACGAAACCACAGAGCGAAGATTGCAGGAGTTGTGCGATGTGGAGGAGCATTCAGTGCCACAGTGACGCTGCCTGCAGAATGCAGTGTGCGAGTTGTGTGTAAGTTATTTACTGAACGTCTCTCTTGTTACCTGTGCGATTGTATTACAGTCTGACACCTCCAACACACACACATCCACTCCAACACCACACATCCACCACACGCACACGACAGTCTGATGCTACCACAACACACACACAACACCACCACACACACACCCCCACAACAACACACAAAACGCCACCCAACAACACACACACAACACAACACAATACACACCAACACTCACAACCACACCAACAACCACACCACCCCTGTTCTGTCTCTGTCCTCTATCTTGTCTCTTCTCGTCTGCTTCTGTTTTTTGTCCTGTCTGTCTGTCTCTCTCTGCTCTCTCCCCCCTCTTCTTCTTCTCTTCTCTCTCTCTCTTCTTCTCACTCTCTCTCTCTCTCTCTTCTATCTCTCTCTGTTCTCTCTCTCTGTTCTGCATATTAGGTGCGGGTAGTGTGGCCACCACACCACACATCAAACACCACCACCCACCACCACACACATACCCAACACCCAACTACACTACCTCTCCTCCACCTCACTCCCCCTCCTGCATGCTACGCACCACACCACACCACACCACACACACCCACACACACACACACACACACACACAGCCCCACACACACGATCTCTCATTTTCTGCTTCCTTCTCTAATGTGCATTTATCTCTTCGCTCTCTCCTTTCTCACTGTCTTTTCTTTGTTTTTTCTTTCTTTTTTTCTTTTTTTAATTATTTTCTTCCCGTTCGGATGTTACAGGTCAAGTTCTTACACATGTATTTGTCTTATTGTCGACACAGATATAATGGAACAATACATCTGCGCAACAGTTATCGCTGTCTTTTGTCCAGCTTGTTGTTTTTGAAGGTGCTAATACATAATCAAGCCAGCAAGCATTCGACACGTGTGTTAAAATATTAATATAAAAAGCTTTCATTGCAAACAGACCCCGCCAAGCAAGTGACCAACTGTCGTACAGAGGTGAACAGGACAGACTGGACAGTGTCAGGGTCATGTGACGTGGACAAGATCTACGCCTCCGATAATCTGTACACCTGTCTGTGGTTCCACGTTCCACCTTCTGGGGTAGGAAACCTTTGCTTGTTTGAAAGAAAATGATTCCGCACGTGAAACTATCTAGATATAATCCGCCTCATTGGGTAGAGAATCTTTGCTTGGGATTGAAAGAAAATTGATTCCAACTTGAAAAATGTGTGCAACCGATCACATTTTGCTGAATGCTGACTGACATCATCCTATGTCTTGAAACGACAGCAGCAGTCATTCGTAGAAAGACACCGAGAAAAGCAATAAGCCAAATTCAACCCAAATTTAAGATCTGTTCGCTGATTTATCCGTAACGACCACTGTCCTGTTGTCAGTCAATAGTCTGTTTCATTAGGCATCAATGGTTCTGAGACTTTTAAATTGGTAAACTGTAGCCCAGTGTGTAGTCTAGGGGTAGATAACCGTGTCAAGCGTATGCTGTTTGCTATTTTCATCAGCGGAAAGTACCAATTTGGTGACCATCTTTTTCAGCTGTATCGGACACGTTCATAATCGTGCACTACGTTTCTGTACAACTCAGGCATTTTATTCTGCTTTTGGCTGCAATAATCTACGAGTGTGTGTGTGTGTGTGTGTGTGTGTGTGTGTGTGTGTGTGTGTGTGTGTGTGTGTGTGTGTGTGTGTGTGTGTGTGTGTGTGCGTGTGTTTGTGTGTGTCTTGCGTGCGCGTACCTGTGTTCGTGTGTTTGTGTGCGCGTACCTGTGTTCGTGTGTTTGTGTGCGAACATCCGTATGTGTGTGTTTGTGTGTTCGTGCATGCGTGTGTGGCTGTGTATATCTGCCCATCTGTTTCTCTGTACTGTAATGTGTTCCAGCAACAAACCAGCTTCACTGGGGTGATGGCACTGTCCCGCTTTACGGTCAACGGGTCAGAGTACCAGAGAGGACGGTGTTCATTCAGCGGTCAGTCCATGCCCACAACTGACGGTGACCATGTCTACAACCTGAGGATTGATCCTGGAGAAAACCTGTTTGCGGGACAGAGTCTTACTATTCGTTAGTGCCCTACTGTTCCTTTGTGTCTTACTATGCGTAACTGTCTTACTATTCATGTCCGTGTGTGTGTGTGTGTGTGTGTGTGGGTGGTGGTGGTGGTGAGGGGGGGTCTGCGTGTGTGTGGTGGTGGTGTGTGTGTGTGTGTGTGTTGTGTGTGTGTGTGTGTGTGGTGCGTGCGTGCGTGCGTGCGTGCTGTGGGGTGGGTGGTGTGGTGGTGTGTGTGGTGTGTGTGCTGTGCGTGCGTGCGTGGTGTGGGGTGTGTGTGTGTGTGGTGTGTGTGTGTGTGTGTGTGTGTGTGTGTGTGTTGTGTGTGTGTGTGTGTGTGTGTGTGTGTGTGGTGTGTGTGGTGTGTGTGTGTGTGTGTGTGTGTGTGTGTTGTGTGTGTGTGTGTGTGTGTGTGTGTGTGTGTGTGTGTGTGCGTGTGTGAGGGAGAGAGATCAAGAGAACAGAAGGTCCCGAGCTGTTGCAATAACTTATTGTGTGAACTGTCTCGCTGGCTAGATCAATTTAAACTTGCAAAATGACGTGGGAAAGAATCACAGGGCCTACATCTCTGAGAAAAATAGCAAACTCTGTACACAGTCAGGGGTCTACGCACAGTGCTTTTACTCAAGCTGACAGACATGATGGACGTGGAATCATTTTTCTTTCAGAACACCCAGCTGACCCCGTGCTGTCCAACTGCCCAGCCTTCGTCATTGAGGGTGATGACGTCACCTGTAGCTGTCAGACGTCTGGCAGTCCCCCTGCTGTAGTCACGTGGGTCGTTGGCGGTACTACTGACAGCAAAGTTCTGGTGCTGAGGAATGTGTCACGATCACTGCACGGCCACAACTACACGTGCAGCCAGTACTGGGGTGGAGTCAACAGCAACTGGAGAAGAACGACGTATTCAGTACAAGTTCACTGTGAGTCTGTCTGTCTTCCCTGTTCTCCATCTCAGAGATGGTCCAATAACAGCTTCATTAAAAGAAGGAGAGAGCAAACATTCAAATATTGCATGGTCTTAACGACACGTGTAACTAGTAATGGGATGGCTGTAACAGCATGTACCTCTGGTGGAGTTTATGTACCTTGTATTTACATGCATGCCAGTATACAAGGATGTACCTCTGGTATAGTTGTGTACCTTGTATTTACATGCATGCCAGGTGAGAGTTACCATAGGCGAGTCAGAACTTTGTTGTTTTACTTGCGTTACGTATTTCGAGTGCTGAGGCCTACATCGATTTATTCGGAACAAATCAATTGTGAACTTACAGTTCTTTTCCTTTTTACCTCAAAAATGACCCTGGTTCGATAATAGCATTTTTAAAGCAAACGAACAAACAAAGAGATAAAGCGTGGAGCAAGCCAAAAAAGCATTCTTACCCGCTGGGTATCGTTCTTAATAAAACGTTGTAGGGACATGGCTGTTGCGGTCAGTTAATATGTGTGACTGGTTAAACGCACACCCTTCGCCCTAACATCACCTACATAAAGTGGTTGACTGGACGTTAAAAACAATCATTTATCTAATTCAAAGCGACTTACGTGAAAATGAAAAGATGGAGTGGAAAGAAAGATGTCTTGTTGTCGCTGTTGTTGTTGTTGTTATCTTTGATGTAGATTTAAATTTAAAGAAATTTGCAGACCCCCCATCATCACCCCCGCTGATCAGCGGTGTTCAAGATGGCGGCCACACTGAAGGAGAATCCCTGAGTCTGTCCTGTAGTGTGACCGGTGGTCAGCCTCTCGTCTCCTACGTCACCTTTTGGTGTCGCCAAGGACCAAGGGACGGTCCGGACACGACAACAACGGTCAACGGGGTGACCACAGTGACCAGCAGTGTGACCTTTGACCGTCTGGACCTCACCATGAACGGAACTGTGTGTCCGTGTTCTGCTCACTGGAGTGAGAGGCCATCTCTCTACACACAGACTGCAACTGCCACCATCACAGTCATCGGTGTGTATCTTTGTTTATTCGGCTATAAAGCACAGTAACTGGTGTGTACCATTCCATGAAAACATAAACCAGAATCATAAATGACACCTCACTTTACCCAAAAATATCTTATCGTAACGGCTTGTGCTCAGTATCTATCTGAACACACACATTCTAATCAAAGCAGAAATCTATATATAGCCTTACATACAAGCTTCTATCCATTACAGTAATCAATATTAAACAGCAATATTTGCAACTTAAAGGTACTCTGCATGCCCCTTACACATAAACAATGTAACCAAACAAATCGTGAAAAGATTACCATCAGAGTATTTTTATTAATGTGTGTGTGTGTGTGTGTGTGTGTGTGTGTGTGTGTGTGTGTGTGTGTGTGTGTGTGTGTGTGTGTGTGTGTGTGTGTGTGTGTGTGTGTGTGTGTGTGTGTGTGTGTGTGTGTGTGTGTGTGTATGTGTGTGTGTGGGGGGGTGGGGGGGGTTCAGCCGTAACAGCTAGTATACACTGCGCCTGATCGATGTGTACCTGTAAGTAATTAAGTTGGTGTTTTATGCCCAGTCAACCACTGCAGTTATGTCAGGGTGATTGTATACCTGTAAATGCAACTATAATCATAAGTAATCAGTGTCTACTATTTTGTGCATAAAACCTCTACCCATATACGTGTATGGAACAGCTGGCTCAACTGAATTTCATCTTCAAGGATTAATAAAGTATTGTATTGTATTGGACTGCATTGTAATGGACTGTATTGGACTGCATTGTAATGGACAGTATTGGACTGCATTGTAATGGACAGTATTGGACTGCATTGTAATGGACAATATTGTATTGTATTGGACTGCATTGTAATGGACAATATTGTATTGTATTGGACTGCATTGTAATGGACAGTATTGGACTGCATTGTAATGGACAGTATTGGACTGCATTGTAATGGACAATATTGTATTGTATTGGACTGCATTGTAATGGACAGTATTGGACTTCATTGTAATGGACAGTATTGGACTGCATTGTAATGGACAGTATTGGACTGCATTGTAATGGACAGTATTGGACTGCATTGTAATGGACAGTATTGGACTGCATTGTAAGACTTGGACCATGTAATGGACATGACTTGGACTGCATTGTAATGGACAGTATTGGACTGCATTGTAATGGACAAGTATTGTATTGCTGCATTGTAATGGACAGTATTGGACTGCGTTGTAATGGACAGTATTGGACTGCATTGTAATGGACAATATTGTATTGGACTGCATTGTAATGGACAGTATTGGATTGTAATGGACAATATTGTATTGGACTGCATTGTAATGGACAGTATTGGACTGCATTGTAATGGACAATATTGTGTTGTATTGGACTGCATTGTAATGGACAGTATTGGACTGCATTGTGGACAGTATGGACTGATGATGGACATATTGTGATGGACTGATGCATATTGGATTAATGGACAGTATTGGTATTGTATGTAGTTGGACTGCATTGTAATGGACAGTATTGGACTGCATTGTAATGGACAGTATTGGACTGCATTGTAATGGACAATATTGTATTGTATTGGACTGCATTGTAATGGACAGTATTGGACTGCATTGTAATGGCAGTTGACTTTGGACTGTCTTGTAATGGACGTATGGACTGATTGTAATGGACAGTATTGGTGCATTGGATTGATGTATGGACTGATTTAATGGACAGTATTGGACTGCTGTAATGTAAGTAATGGACGCATTGTTGCGGACTATTGTTTGTATTGGACTGATGTTGAACTGGAAGTATGGACTGTATTGTAATGGACTGTTTGGACTGATTGTAATGGACGTATTGGTGCTGTGTGGACTGACTGGATGATTGTATGGACTGTATGGACGTATTGTATGGACGTATTGTTGCATTATGTATTGTATGGACTGATTGTAATGGACTGTATTGTATGGACGATTGTGTGATGGACTGATGTATTGTATCTGGACTGTATTGTATGGACAGATTGTATTGTACTGGACTGTATTGTACTGGACTGTATTGTGTTGGACTTATATGGACGTATGTGTAGTACAGCTGGACAAATTGTTTAACGGTAATCAGATTTTTGCGTGCTGTGTTCATTTAGTTGTCTGGATGTTTGTAACTGGTATTGGTTTCTTACTGTTTTATGATCAGTATTGTGTTCATGACTGTATTGTTATGGACAGTATTGTGTTTCCTTGGACTGTATTGTGTTGCGTGGGACTGTACTGTATTGTATTGATCTTACATGGAGAGGTTCGGAAAGGTTCAGCCCCTTGACGAAATTGGTTTAACGGATCAACAGAATTTTCTGCAATGTGTCCCTGTGTTCTCTTTATACAGAGGTGTGTCTGTGATGTTGTGTGTTAACGGTGAACGGCTTTCTCATTCAGCTGTGTTACTATCAGTATTACGTTGTATCCATGTAGAACACCACATTGGAGAAAGCGTTCTTCGTGACAACTCTAAGGTAACATTTCACCGACCCCCATGTTTCGGAGGCAAGGGAACTATTAAAATCAAAGACACAGAAAGAGCAGGTCCAAACACATAAAAGGTTCAAAAGATCGTTATTTATTAAAACAAGACAACACCAGCAAATTTTTGTCAAGCTACAAAACGACACTTAAACAACAGCTAAACGGTCAAAAATGACCACACACAAAAAAAAGAGATGAAAAGCTTTACCACTTATCTGGTTTTGGTTGAGCTAGTTTAGTTTGTTTGTTTGTTTGTTTGTTTGTTGTTGTTGTTGTTTTTCTAAACAAAGAGAAACAAAACCTAGCTGATTTTGTCTCTACTAATAAACAGCGTTCTACTGAACCTTTTATGTGTTTGGATCTTTTTTTTAGAATGCTAGCAGTCATTCTTGTTTCAGATTTTTGTTTTAACACAAAAGACAATGTGTTTCAGCAAACACAACGTCCACAACGTCTACTACCGGAGCTACGTCACATACATCAACAGAGGGCGCCAGCAGCGACAAAACCTGCGGCAACAACATCATCAACAACAACAACGACAATGCAGCCCTTGTCGGAGGAGCGGTTGGAGGCGTTGCTATCGTCATCATCGTCGCTCTGGTTATTGTCATCGTCGTTATTTGGAAGAGAAGATGTAAGTTGATGACGTAAAATATATTTCTTACCTTAAAATTCACGTCGAGACATTTTGCAATGGTGGGCAACAGACCTCTGAAATAGAAATGGACATTGTACGAATACACAGGCTGATATTAGTAATAAACGGGCTGATATTAGTCTGGACCCTTCTCTCTTTTTCAACCCGAAAACAGCTGCGAACTTTGTCGATCCACCGGCCCTTAAAACAAATGTGCCACTTCTGTTTCCAACCATTAATTTTGTGACGGATTTCTGATATTATTTTCCATTCCTGTATTAAGGCAATGTACTACTCAAAGGTGGCCGCATTCCGGATCTTCGTAGTTGCTGTCATAGTGCGCCTTTTCACTTTCTTTATCTTCTGTTGGTCGTATATCATCTTGCTGTGAACAGACATAAAATAAAACAGTGATTGATTGTTGTTGTCTTCTTCTACTTCACTGTAGTTTTACGTCCACGGAGACCGTACGGACTATTAGGGACGGGGGGTCCAGGACGTCCATCTCGACTTTCACACAGCTCCTGAGCTCTGTTTTTCACTTACACCCATGGCACAGACAATTCTCAGGAATCCTCCCTTCCTCCTTCACACGCACACGGAGCACCATACACGCGCGTCGCCGACCACAACCACATCACACACACACACACAACCACACACACACACACACACACACACACACACACACACACACACACACACACACACACACACACACACGTGCCATACTTACTGATGTTCTCTGTACCCCACAAGGTGACCCGGTGTACACCAAGCCCACATCCCGTGGTCAAGACGACGCCAGTCCCTACACAGAGCTGTCCGTCTATGAACACGTGGACGGTCAAGGTAATGTGGAGGTTTGAGGGCTACATTAATACTACACAGAGCTGTCCGTCTATGAACACGTGGACGGTCAAGGTAAGGTGGAGGTTTGAGGGCTACATTAATACTACACAGAGCTGTCCGTCTATGAACACGTGGACGGTCAAGGTAAGGTGGAGGTTTGAGGGCTACATTAATACTACACAGAGCTGTCCGTCTATGAACACGTGGACGGTCAAGGTAAGGTGGAGGTTTGAGGGCTACATTAATACTACACAGAGCTGTCCGTCTATGAACACGTGGACGGTCAAGGTAAGATGGAGGTTTTAGGGCTATATATAACTACTACACAGAGCTGTCCGTCTATGAACACGTGGACGGTCAAGGTAAGTGGAGGTTTTAGGGCTACATAATACTACACAGAGCTGTCCGTCTATGAACACGTGGACGGTCAAGGTAAGCTGGAGATTTCAGGTAACCGCTACACAGAGCTGTTCATCTATGAACACGTGGACGGTCAAGGTAAGGTGGAGGTTTGAGGGCTACATTAATACTCCACAGAGCTGTCCGTCTATGAACACGTGGACGGTCAAGGTAAGGTGGAGGTTTTAGGGCTACATTAATACTACACAGAGCTGTCCGTCTATGAACACGTGGACGGTCAAGCTACGGTGGAGGTTTGAGAGCTTTGTAACTACTACACAGAGCTGTCCGTCTATGAACACGTGGACGGTCAAGGTATGGTGGAGGTTTCAGGGCTATGTAACTACTACACAGAGCTGTTCGTCTATGAACATGTGGGTGGTCAAGGTAAGATTGAGGTTTTAGGGCTATATATAACTACTACACAGAGCTGTCCCTCTATGAACACGTGGAAAGTCAAGGTAAGATGGAGGTTTAAGGTAACTGCACAGAGCTGTCCGTCTATGAACCAATGGGTGGTCAAGGTAAGATGGAGGTTTCAGGTAACCGTTACACAGAGCTGTCCGTCTATGAACAAATGGGTGGTCAAGGTAATGTGGAGGTCTTTGGGCTATGTAACTACTACACAGAGCTGTGAAATGTGGGTGGCAGAGGTAAGATGCAGGTTTTAGGGTTACATAACTATTACACAGAGCTGTCCTGAACAGTGGGTGGCAAGGTAGTGAGGTTTAGGGCTACATTAACTTTACACAGAGCTGTCCCTCTTGAACACGTGGGTGGCAGAGGTAAGATGGAGGTTTTAGGGTTACATAACTATTACACAGAGCTGTCCCTCTATGAACACG
>JABMCL010003481.1:122500-125000 GCA_018857735.1 Alviniconcha marisindica | reverse complement strand
CATCGATGGATCCATTTTGCACAGCATCTGCCCAGTCTATACGAGACAGCATGTTGTAGAGTTTATTGGCATCTAATTTGTTGTAATTGTATAATGTTCTTTTGAAATTATAATTAGTGGTCACTACATATTTCCGGAGAAACGTCTATACTTTTAATATTTGGGGCATCTGGGTTTTGATAAGATCTATACATATACTGCTTGTCCGAGTTATTCTAGTGTCAGAATTAGTAAGCTGGTGCAACTGAAACGTGTGTATATATCAAAGTGCTTTCTTGGGAAGTTAAAGTAAGAATTGAAGTCCCCGAAGGCAACAACTTTTAAACCAGTGTTATTTACGTTCCAAAAGCTTTGTCTGATTAAATCCCAATAGTCAACTGTGGCACTCGGTTGTCGGTAGAATGAACCTATCAGCATGGTTTCCTTGTTAATTTTTGTTTCAGGCCAAATAGCTTCAAGACCGGGTACACGAATAATCGGGTCTGTGCTTACAGAATAAGTGTCGTTTCACGTATATGGCTACTCCACCACCACTGTGGTCGGTCTAGTCTGATCGGTGGATAGAAATGTAGTAAGTCATTATGAGCACTAGTATGATGCGGAGCTAGCCACATTTCAGAACATGTAATAATATCATATTTATTCCATTCGGTGTCAATGTCCGATATGTGTTTTGGTATGCTTCTTGCATTAAGATGAATTACTTTAATTGCATAATTAGGGGTAGGGCCTGGGTGAGATTCGATATCTCCTGAACGTAAGAGAAGCAATTGTAACGACTTAGGTGACAAACTTGATAGCTGTAATCCATTTTCTTGCGGTTCCGAAGGAAGACAACGAGATGTGGAATGCCCTGTGGTTTCAAGAGATATTATTGTTTGCTCAGCAAAGAGGAAAAGGAATAGGGCAACTGTCATTCGATTATGGCCTGGAGAATAGAATACAAAATGAGATCAAACTAAACCTGAATGGTTGATTTGTTACAGGCGCAACAAATGTGGGACAGTATCACCTCTGTGGCTTCAACTGAATGGTTGATTTGTTCCAGATGCAACAATGTGAGACGGTATCCTCCCTGTGGCTTGAACTGAATGGTTGACATGTTCCAGATGCCACAATATGAGACTGTGGCTAGACCTGAATGGTTGACATGTTCCAGATGCCACAATATGAGACTGTGGCTAGACCTGAATGGTTGACATGTTCCAGATGCCACAATATGAGACTGTGGCTTGAACTGAATGGTTGACTTGTTCCAGATGCCACAATATGAGACTGTGGCTAGACCTGAATGGTTGACTTGTTCCAGATGCCACAATATGAGACTGTGGCTTGACCTGAATGGTTGACTTGTTCCAGATGCGACAATGTGAGACTGTGGCTAGACCTGAATGGTTGACTTGTTCCAGATGCCACAATATGAGACTGTGGCTAGACCTGAATGGTAGACTTGTTCCAGATGCCACAATATGAGACTGTGGCTAGACCTGAATGGTAGACTTGTTCCAGATGCCACAATATGAGACTGTGGCTAGACCTGAATGGTTGACTTGTTCCAGATGCCACAATATGAGACTGTGGCTAGACCTGAACGGTTGACTTGTTCCAGATGCGACAATATGAGACTGTGGCTAGACCTGAATGGTTGACTTGTTCCAGATGCCACAATATGAGACTGTGGCTAGACCTGAATGGTTGACTTGTTCCAGATGCGACAATGTGAAACTGTGGCTAGACCTGAATGGTTGACTTGTTCCAGATGCGACAATGTGAGACTGTGGCTAGACCTGAACGGTTGACTTGTTCCAGATGCCACAATATGAGACTGTGGCTTGACCTGAATGGTTGACTTGTTCCAGGGGACACACTGTGGGACGCATTCACCCGGGTGGCTTAACATGACTGGGTCTCCAATGCCGGACGTGGGTCAGCGAGTGGAGGCACAGATCTGCTCCTTGTATCTAGGATGGTGCTGTGCCTTGTGTCAAAAACCCGTCACTGTACTCAACTGTCTCGACTTCTTCGTGTACCTCCTCGGTCCTACTTATGGATATATGGTCACTGCTTACTGCGCTACTGCTAGCAACTAGACGTTTGGATTATACGAGATCCAAACACAAAAAAAGGTTCAAACGAACGCTTAGTCATTTTCAATGTTTGCTGCACCACAACTGATAACTATCCGTCTGGCTTAGTCATTTTCCGTGTTTGCTGTACCACAACTGATAACTGTCCGTCTGGCTTAGTCATTTTCCGTGTTTGCTGTACCATAACTAATAACCAATCCGTCTGGCTTAGTCATTTTCCGTATTTGCTGTACCACAACTGTTAAATGTCCGTCTGGCTTAGTCATTTTAAATTTTTGCTGTACCACAGAGATCCGCCTGGTTAAATCCTTAGTCATTTTCAATGTTTGCTGTACAACAATTGAGAGCTATCCGCCTGGCTTAGTCATTTTCAATGTTTGCTGTACCACAATTGAGAGCTACCCGCCTGGCTT
>JABMCL010003481.1:105000-117500 GCA_018857735.1 Alviniconcha marisindica | reverse complement strand
CACACACACACACACACACACACACACACACACACACACACACACACACACACACACATACACACACACAAATATATATATACACACCACGGCGATCCAGGTACAATATTATTGATTCCACCGAAACCAACTTTGGCCGGGACAAAAGAGGTGCCAATCGCAGTTACAGTATTGTCCATTACGCAAAAACATATCTTTCTTCCCCCACCACTCCACCCTTTCAGATTAAAGCACCGGACATTAAGAACTTGGTGCTGTCATTCTGCATGCTGCATGACACGAAAGGAGAGCATCGATTTTTATCTTGACAGTGTTACTGTGGTGAACCGTTGCATTAGTCTAATAGGAAGAACATTATTGAACATTATAGACACACTGTGTGTGTGTGTGTGTGTGTGTGTGTGTGTGTGTGGTGTGTGTGTGTGTGTGTGTGTGTGTGTGTGTGTGTGCGTGCGTGGTTAGTGTTATTGTAAAGCGCCCTGTGCTGCCACCTAGTGTGGTAGATGGGCGCTCTAGAAATCCTCTTTATTATTAACATATCGTCATTTGAAAGGAGAGTCCGTGGCACAGAGCAAGACCATTCGTTCTCAGATGCCAAGGTCAGCATGACTGAACGGTGCTCACTGCGAGGAGGGAGAAAACGTTACGGGCATTGTGTCCCTCCGCCCCGAGATTTATCCGGAGTCCAATTCTGTGCCGACTGTACAAAAACAAAATCCTTCGAGTGAGACTACAAAGCGATGTTCCCCGGTGTGTATACGCATGGACGATGGTCACATACGCACGTTAAAGAATAATAATAATCATGAATAACGTTTGAAGCAGACTGATAGATGTGTGTGTGTGTGTGTGTGTGTGTGTGTGTGTGTGTCTCTCTCTCTCTCTCTCTCTCTCTCTCTCTCTCTCTCTCTCTCTCTCTCTCTCTCTCTCTCTCTCTCTCTCTCTCTCTCTCTCTCTCTCTCTGATGAAGAGTTAAAATGGCAGCCCCACATTGATAACATCTGTAAACAGGTAGTTCGAAATATTATTTTTGCTGGGCCAGCTTAGGAAGTATGTTGAAGCAAGTTGTTCTTTAATGCCCACTTAATGGCACACATCAATTATTCATCTACTGTGTGGATTAATGCCAGTGAGGTTCACTTAAAAAGCCTCAACTCCTTCCACAGACGAGCAGTAACACATATCTTACCTGATCACACCTGATCACTCCGTGTCAACGAAGGTAAAACTTAAGAAATTAGACATTCTTCCACTGCAGGAACAGTTTGTGTACAACATAGCTGTGTTTATGTTTCAGGTGCACTTGGACTTGGCGCCTCAGTATGTATCCGACCTTCTTAACAGAGCACTTGCATTGACCTATATAAAATGAGTTTTGCGTTCTCTGGGTTATCTGTCTGGAACTCTCTTCTTCCGAAAATGAAAACGTACAAGTCTACAACACAGGAGCGTTGCTTCAAGGTAGGCCTGACAAATGAAATCGTGTTATGGGGAACCTTTGGTATAATTATGTTTGTTAAACTTTTGTGCCTGTATATGTACTGTTCTTGTTTTCATTATTGGTAAAAGGGAAAACGATGTGAATGCTTGAAAATGTTGCTGAGTTTTGTTATTGTTGTTGTTGTTTTTGTGGGATGGGTTGATTTTTCTCGTTGTTATTTGAATGGTTCACTCTTCATTCTATATATATGTGTGTGTGTGTGTGTGTGTGTGTGTGTGTGTGTGTGTGTGTGTGTGTGTGTGTGTGTGTGTGTGGTGTGTGTGTGTGTGTGTCACATAGAAATATCTCCTTTCCATTATCGGTAGTATTAATACTTGTGTGCCCAACTCCCTCTCTCTCTCTCTCTCTCTCTCTCTCTCTCTCTCTCTCTCTCTCTCTCTCTCTCTCTCTCTCTCTCTCTCTCTCTCTCTCTCTCTCTCTCTCTTTGTACACCCTGTTGTTGTTTGAACGGTTTGCATTGTTGCTGCCTCTTCTCATTATTGTGTGTCTGATTTAGACCTACACTTACTGTTCTTGTTTCCATTATTTATAATCACAGTGCTTGTCTGAATAGTGTTTTTGTGTGTGTCTCTATGCTATATTGACATTTGAATACTTCGTTGTTGATCGTGTATCTGAACCATATTTCTCATAACTATCATCTTTTTTTCTTTTCTTTTTTACTTTCTTTTCTTTTTTCTTCTTTCTTCTTCTTCTTCTTTCTTCTTCTTCTTCTTCTTCTTCTTCTTCTTCTTCTTCTTCTTCTTCTTCTTCTTCTTCTTCTTCTTCTTCTTTCTTCTGTCGTCGGGTTTTGGGTCTTTTTAAAAAATAAAATTATCATCTCTCTTTCTTTACTGGTTGTATGCTCATAATGTATAACTGAGTGATGTATGCATGTGTACATCTGGCGCTGTGAACACGCTGTTTTGTGTGGAAATTTTCATGTATTTTCATTCACTCATTCATGCCTGTATGTATATAAATGATGCCTGTAATTTTACATTTACTCATCAATAGCTTCGCAGGGAGTAGATGTTAGACTGAACCTAAACTACAATCCTTGTAAAATAAAGTTTTAGAGCTCGAGTTCCAGTTCTCTGTCTCTCACAGACAGAGAGAGAGAGAGACTGAGGTTTTCGAGTGATTGCCATTGCAATGACTGGTCAATTGAGACCTATTGTATACACCCATACAACGCTCAGTCTTTCCGACTGCTTGTGAGAGTGCCCCTGCCCCCGTTTTTGTTTTGTTTTTTGTTTTGTTCCTCCCCCCCCCCCCCCCCACTCCCCACCCCCCACCCCCCCCACCCCCACCCCCCCACCCCTCTCCTTCTCCTAAACTGTTCTTTATAAGCATTGACTGCTGTTTCTTTTCCGATACTAGTCATATGAACTGATCAGATGTTCTGCTGCTTCATTTGCTCATAATATGCTCACCGTATGCTCATAATATGTAACTGAATGATGTATGGCATGTGTTCGAGCTGTGTATGTTCATGATTGTATTCTACAGGAATAGCTGTGTATGTTCATGACTATACTGTACAGGAATAGCCGTGTGTTCATGATTCTAATTTACAGAAATAGCTGTGTGTGTTCATGATTCTAATTTACAGGAACAGCTGTGTGTTCATGATTCTATTCTACAGGAATAGCTGTGTATGTTCATGATTCTGTTGTACAGGAATAGCTGCGTATGTTTATGCTTCTATTCTACAAGAATAGCTGTGTATGTTCATGATTCTGATCCACAGGAATAGTTGTGTATGTTCATGATTCTGTCTTAAGGCAGGCCAAAGAAAACAACATATTTTTCGAAATTGTGTCCAACCAAACTGATAACACTTCCTTGGATTGGAAAGCTCTGAATGCACTTTAAAAAAAATTAAAAAAAAGAAGAAGAAGAGGATTCTCTTGTAAACAGACTATATGAAATACTTTCGGGTGTATTTAATTAACACTTTTTGTCTGTAGCAAAAACCCTAACTAAACGTTTCAGTGGGGGGGGTGCGGGGGGGAGTTCCAAATTTCAAATACATTGTGTACCAGATATCTTGACAGATTCATCCTAATCCATACACATCAGTCAGGATCTCGATCACAAGTCTCATGTTAGTCAGCACTTACATGTCTTGCTGACAGTCTACTTTCCTTCTGTGCAATATTAAAAGATGTTGTCTTTTTAGATCTCGAGAAAGCTTTTGACCTTATCGACCATCAGATTATATTGGGAAAGATGAATACGGACAAGCTAAGCAACAACGCCTTTCAGTTTTTTAATCACACATAAGCCAAAGAAAACAAACACTATTTGTTGCTTAACACCATTCCTCTGAGGGCTGTGTCGACGTTGGAGTTCCACAAGGGTCTGTGCTGAGACCTCTTCTCACATAAGTCTAATTGCAACTTTCACACCACATCATTGCCATTTTATATATCTTTTTCATATCAGTTTGTTACTTATTATGTAACATTTTTTTATTCAGTTAGCCGTTTAGTGTATTTATTTTTTAATTTTATTTTTTAAATCTTTTCTTTTCCTTTTTCTAAAGTTGGTTTTGTTTTTGTTGTTTTGTTGTTGTTGTTGTTTGTTTGTTTGTTTGTTTCGTTTTTGTTTTTTTTTGTTTTTGTTTTTTTTTTCCCTTACTTTTTATCCCTCCCTGCTCTCTTTGTAAATTACCAAAGGTGTACAGCATAATATGAAATATAATTATTTTGAAATCTTCGCTTGATTTTTCTTCCCTCTAGTTAATTGTTTTCGCCCTGTTTTCATTTCTACTGCAGTCCTTGTCTCTTTTCATATGTGCTATTATTATCATTTGTGTTGTAGTCTTTATGTGATTTCATCATACTATTTCACTGTGAATTTCTTGATTACTAGTAGTAATGTAGTCTGATATGCCAGTCGGCCTTTGTGCTAACACACACACACACACACACACACCACACACACACACACACACACACACACACACACACACACACACACACACAACAACAACAAACGCACTCACGCACACACACACACACGCGCGCACACACACACACACACACACACACACACAACACACAAACACACACACACACACACACACACACACAATACGCGAAGAAGAGAGAGAGAGAGAGGGGAGAGAGAGAGAGGGGAGAGAGAGAGAACAAAAGGGTTTTTTGGGTTTTTTTTTCAATTCTTCTTCCCCCTCCCCTCTCTCTCTCTCTCTCTCTCTCTCTCTCTCTCTCTCTCTTTCTTCTCCCTCAGATTTTTCCAGGGTGTACGGGGGGAATTATAGATTCATATCTAGTCTTAAAGAAAAGAAAAAAAAAAAAACTTTTTTGGAAATGGCAAACAATCTTACCTTTTAAAACTATGATAATATTAATAAAAATTAAAAAAAAAAAAAAAAAAAAAATAAAAAATTTTAATTTCCCCGGGGTGAGCTCGGCGCGTTAAAAAATTTTTTTTTGTTTTTTTTTTGTTCAAAATTTTATAAATTGTTTTGGTGAACTTCCCTCGTGTATAAAATTCATTTTAGGTTAATAGTACATGTGAGCGCTCAGGGCTTTGATGGGGCGTAAAGTACATTTATTATTATTTTTAAATTATTATTTTATTATTATTATTATTATTTTTATTATTTTTAAAAATTTTCCTTAATTTCAACTTTCATATAAAACTCCATAATAATACTTAATAATTACACTAATATAAAACAAGTACTTGTAAAAGGCCTAAAATAACTGTTATAAAACATAGAGACGTTAAAAACAATTTAAAACAGGTACATAATTAAAAATGTGTTCTAAGTAATTAGTATTTTTGCAGCAACACACACACACACACACACACACACACAAACACAACCACCGCCCCCCCGCCCCCCCCTCCCCCCCCTTTCCCCCCCCTGCCCCTTTTTTGTCTCACATGCACAAAACACTCTCTCTCCTCACCCCCCATCTCTCCCCTCCCTCCTCTCTCTTCATTTTCCCCCTTTTTAACGACCCTGAAGCAAAAAAACACTCAGGAAGCAATTCATGGGGGGGTTGGGGGGGGGGGGGGGGGGGGAGGGGAGGTAGGGTTGGGGGGGGGGGGGGGAATGGGGGGGGGGATGCGATTCCCAGGCAAATAACAATATGATGTGTACAAGAGTTTTAAGAGCATGATCATGACTGAAACCTATTTAGGAGTTCTCGAGCAAAAAAGTAAGAGATATGTACTGCCGATTTAAGTTGGGAATTTCTGACTTGTTGTGCCACAAAAACAGAGAGAATGAAAATGATACCTTGTGCCCAATGTGTAGAACAAAACCTGAACAAGAAATCCATTTCCTGCTTAAGTGTCCAGCATACGTAAGCATCAGACAAGCATACATTCCAGTTAATAATAGCTTGGCCAGTGTACAAGACACTTTAAAATCGTCAGGTCCAACAAAGAGTCGGAAATCATTCATTCCGTAGCAGAGTTTCTTTATTTAGCTTTTATGCGCAGGAGCAGGTCTGAATAGTATGCGATTTATTTTCTTAGCTATACATTTTTTCTATGCAGGTTCATTATCATTGTGTGTGGTCGTGCTGCGCGCGTGCGTGCGTGTGTGTGTGCGTGTGTGTGTGTGTGTGTGCGTGCGTGCGTGCGTGCGTGTACGCGCGCATGCAGCGGTAGCAAGATGTTTCGCAGATCTAAATCAGCGTGTACTGATGTTTAAAATTAGTTGTTTGTATATCCCTTTGTAATGGGCCACGGCCTCTATACAAATAAAACATCAATGAGTCTCACAGTCAATTCCGGAAAGTGTCGTTCAATTAAATCAAACTACAGAGCTTCCAATGCTTTTCGCTGATACACGGAAATAGGTTGGATTCCTGATTGTGGTGATTTTGAATACCGTTGTCATTCACCCTTATTTCAGTCATATTAATGTCTGTGATACTGCTTAATTTACAGCGAATTTCCATCATAATTATATCATACCGATTTCGTAATGCTATCTTTCTTGTATGTTCTTGAGCAATCATAACTGTTAGTCTTTTTCTTGTTTTTCTTTTGTTGTTGTTGCTGTTTTGTACATGTCCAGTTATGTTTTGTTTATTATTAAGGTGTGGCGCCCAGGTATTCCTGTAAATGCAATAAAGAAGTGCTTAACAAGCACGCAAAACACACACACACGCACGCACGCACGCACGCACGCACGCACGCACACACGCACGCACACACACACACACACACACACACACACACACACACACACACAGAAGTACTTCACACACACGCACACACACACGCACACACACACACACCCCACACACACCACACCACACACACACACACACACACACACACCACACACACACACAACACACAAAACACACACACACCCACACACACACAAAACCACACACACACACACACACACACACACACAACACAACACCACACACACACCCACAAAAGAAGACTTACAACGCGGTAGACACTCCACACACACACACACACACACACAACACACACCACACACACACACACACACACACACACACACACACACACACACACACACACACACACACACACACACACACACGAGGCACTTGACAACCAGAGAGAGAGAGGCGGGGAGGGAATAATGGCATGCTATTTTTCATTCTTTGCTTTGCGTGATTAAACAATGCTCTCTGTAGTTCAATCAATTCCAGAAAGTGCTGTTTCTCTTGGGGATCCCAGTGGTTGCCTTGCACTATTGATTTGGTTTGTACAAGGAAACAGTTCTGTATGTACAGTGCATTCTTGATTCTGGAGATTTAGAGTATGTTCCTTTTTCTTTCCTGTACAAATGGCAAGATCTTATTCTGAATCATTGTTGTACTGCGTAGATGTATGGTGGTTGGTGTGTGTGTGTGTGTGTGTGTGTGTGTGTGTGTGTGTGTGTGTGTGTGTGTGTGTGTGTGTGTGTGTGTGTGTGTGTGTGTGGTGTTGTGTGGTGGTGCGGTGCGTGCGTGCTTGCGTGAGTGTGTGTGTGTGTGTGTGTGTGTGTGTGTGTGTGTGGGTGTGTGTGTGTGTGTGTGTGTGTGTGTGTGTGTGCGAATTTTAAATTTTTTTTTTATCTTTGTCATTCTGTCAATGGTAAAACAAACAATGCTCTGATTCATCATTTCGTCTGTAGATTGAACTCTGGTTGATTTGTTACTGATGAATCATTGTGGGACTAGATTTGTTACAGATGATGTATTATGGGACAGGAGGAAGGATGTTGCTTGACCTGAATGGTTGATTTGTTACAGATGATGTATTATGGGACAGGAGGAAGGATGTTGCTTGACCTGAATGGTTGATTTGTTACAGATGATGTATTATGGGACAGGAGGAAGGATGTTGCTTGACCTGAATGGTTGATTTGTTACAGGTGATGTATTATGGGACAGGAGGATCGATGTGGCTTGACCTGAATGGTTGATTTGTTACAGGTGATGCATTATGGGACAGGAAGATCGATGTGGCTTGACCTGAATGGTTGATTTGTTACAGATGATGTATTATGGGACAGGAGGAAGGATGTTGCTTGACCTGAATGGTTGATTTGTTACAGGTGATGTATTATGGGACAGGAGGATCGATGTGGCTTGACCTGAATGGTTGATTTGTTACAGGTGATGCATTATGGGACAGGAAGATCGATGTGGCTTGACCTGAATGGTTGATTTGTTACAGGGGTGAAAGGGGGAGGATCGATGTGGTGACCTGAATGGGTTTTTTGGTGATGTTTGGGACGGTTGGATGATGGTTATTTGTCAGGTGTATTTTGGGCAGGGGAAGGATGTGGCTTGACCTGAATGGTTGATTTGTTACAGGTGATGTATTATGGGACAGGAGGATCGATGTGGCTTGACCTGAATGGTTGATTTGTTACAGGTGATGCATTATGGGACAGGAAGATCGATGTGGCTTGACCTGAATGGTTGATTTGTTACAGATGAGGCATTATGGGACAGGAGGATCGATGTGGATTGACCTGAATGGTTGATTTGTTACAGGTGCATCATTGTGGGACAGGAAGGGGGGTCGATTTTGGCTTGAACTGAATGGTTGATTTGTTACAGGTGATCGCATTGTGGGACAGGAGGATCGATGTGGCTTGACCTGAATGGTTGATTTGTTACAGGTGCATCATTGTGGGACAGGAAAGGGTCGATGTGGCTTGACCTGAATGGTTGATTTGTTACAGGTGACGCATTGTGGGACAGGAGGATCGATGTGGCTTGACCTGAATGGTTGATTTGTTACAGGTGATGCATTGTGGGACAGGAGGATCGATGTGGCTTGACCTGAATGGTTGATTTGTTACAGGTGACGCATTGTGGGACAGGAGGATCGATGTGGCTTGACCTGAATGGTTGATTTGTTACAGGTGATGCATTGTGGGACAGGAGGATCGATGTGGCTTGGGCCTGAATGGTTGATTTGTTACAGGTGATGCATTGTGAGACAGGAGGATCGATGTGGCTTGACCTGAATGGTTGATTTGTTACAGGTGAGCATTGTGGGACAGGAGGATCGATGTGGCTTGACCTGAATAGTTGATTTGTTACAGGTGATGCATTGTGGGACAGGAGGATCGATGTGGCTTGACCTGAATGGCGCGGCGCTGCCGGACGTTGGTCAGCAACTGAACTCGTCAGCATGTTATGGATCTTTTAGTTCTATCACCTGCGACAGCTCTAGCATTATCGCTGTCACTGTACTGAACTGTCTCGGCTTCTTTTTGTACTTCCTAAAACCTACTCCTGCAGGAGTTGCCGATGCTTACTGTGCCACAAGTGAGAACTAGCCGTCTGGTTCACAGTCATTTTGCCACAGTTGTTAACCGTGAATTCAGTGACGGCCGATAACTGACTACAACAGTACCGTGACGTTTCTCCATCTATTTCTTTAAAGACGCCTTCGCTCAGAACTGGGAGTCCATGCACCTGTTTACTTAGTATACTAGGTTAATGGCTATAATAAAGGAAGAGAGAGCGCCATCGTCCATTAGACGAACATTGGAAGTGTTTCAAAGGCAACGATTGGGAAACTACCGAGAGATGGGGTGGAGCGCATATGGGTTTTTCCGAGCGGATTTTCCGTCTTGAACTGAACAACTGAACCCTATTGCGATGTGCATGCATTCTGTCTGTCTGACACAGAGTCGTCACTGGGTAGATTGTATCTGTAATGAAGATGATGATGATAATGAGAATGATGAGGATGAGAATGATTTCGGCATTATTATTATTCAAATTAGTATTATCAACATCAGTATTATTACTATAGTAAACATCATCTTTCTTTTGTATTCTACTATTATTATTACTACTACTACTACTACTACTACTACTACTACTACTACTACTATCGTCATCGACATATTATTATTATTACGATCATCATCATTATTTTATTTAAACATCTGTAAAGGCTCATCTTCAGACCCACACTCCGAGCATCGCTTTCCGGCACCTTCCTCCAAACTCTGCCAGATTTAGTTACGTCACTGAAGGGGCACTCTTTATCTCCGCGCAGCTGTCCACCGACGCGGTCAGCGCCCTCCGAAAGGTTCGGGTTATTATGACTGTAGAAGCAACCTAGCGCCAAAGCACGCACGTAAACATGAGACGCATCCACCCCGGGTAAAAAAAAAAAAGAGTTCCGTCTCGATTCAAACGATTGTGGTTTTATTTGTGCTGGTGTAAACTTTGTTGGCGGCTATAAATGACACGCCTTGTTTTATCTGAGTTGTTTGTAACAAACTTACTACTGTTTGAGCACCAGAAAAAAAAAACTGCTCGTTAGCTGGCAGTTTTCTGGACCCTATGGGGTAACTAAATACGGCAGTGGTTGAAGGAAGGATGTCGTAAACCAGTGCTTGGAGTTGGACTCCGAGCTTCGCTTTCTGGCGCCTTCCTCCAAACTATGCCAGAATCGGTTACGCCACTGAAAGGGGCACTCTCTATCTCCGCGCAGCTGTCCACCGACGCGGCCAGCGCCCTCCGAAAGGTTTGGATATTAATACGACTGCGGAAGTAACGTAACGTCCAGGCACTCAGGTACGTAAACATGAGACCCGTCCTTCCCAGGTAAAAGACAGACAGACAGACAGACAGACAGACAGAGACAGAGAGACACAGAGAGAGACAGAGAGAGAGAGAGAGAGAGACAGAGAGAGAGAGAGAGACTGAGCTTTATTTTTCAACGGTGAAGATATTAGCACAAAGGCCGACTCACATATCTGCCGTTGCTACAGTACTACTAATAACCAAGACATTCACAGTGAAATATTATGACAGAAGGCTATAGACAAATACAGCATCAGAAGAAGAAAAAAATAACAACACATATCAAACGAGACAGCGATTGCAACGGAAATGAAAAAAAATTTAAAAAAAAATAAAATAGCAACCAAAAACAACTGGAGCGAAAAAGTCAAAAACTCAATTAAACACACACACACACACACACACACACACACACACACACACACACACACACACACACACACACACACACACACACACACACACACACACACAAATTGGGTAATGGAGAGTTCCGTCTCCAGTCATGCGGTTTTGGTTTATGGCTTGGCAAAAACTGTCCGTCAGGTGACAGTTTTTCTACACCTATGACATAACAAGTTATGGCAGTGGTTGGGGGAAGGATGTCGTAAACCAGTGCTTGGAGTTTGCCTCAGAACACGTAAACAGTGGGGCAGAATAAGTGTGCAATTAAATATGAGGAATGATATTTTAGTCCGTGGTTTCTTCAGGCCTCAGCTTACAGCTTTGATAACTGAATATTTGACACAGACTGGGTGACTGTGCCTTTAAGTAAAAATGCCGGTCGAGCAGTTCCCTCAAGGCTTGTTAAGTTTAATAACTTGGCAATAAACTGTGTTTCCGAGCGAAACCCGTATAGTTTTTTTCTGTGGTGTGTGTGTGTGTGTGTGTGTGTGTGTGTGTGTGTGTGTGTGTGTGTGTGTGTGTTGTGTGTGTGTGTGTGTGTGTGTGTGTGTTGTTTGCTGTTCATGGTGTGTGTGTGTGTGTGCGCGCGCGCGTTCTGTGTGTGTGTGCGTGTGCGTCTGTGGGTGCGTATGTGCGCGTGTGTGCGTGTGTCAGATTGCCCAGTCTTTTCCGCATCAAACATGATAAATGAATACATCAATGAAAATGTATATATATTATACAGTATGTTCCTTTTGTACAAAAAAAACCCGTTATGAATGTCATTAAAAAAAGAATGTGGTTTAAACAGGCACCCGCTTGTTCCTAAGCACTATGATGAAAACTTTGGCGAAATCTGAGAATGTCATGTAAAAGCGTATTAATTTTGTAAGGCGCTTACACCTAAAGTGAGCGAAGCGCATATTACCAAAGCAATAAGGTGAACTATATATATATATATATATAGAGAGAAGAGAGAGAGAGAGAGAGAGAGAGAGAGAGAGAGAGAGAGAGAGAGAGAGAGAGAAGGTATAACAAAGTCCAAGCATGTTGTTTTTTTGGAAACTTTTTACTCCGAATTTTCGCCCTTAAGGGCTTCGTCAAGGCCCGGTTAGCTTGACTGATTCCTACAAAACGTATATATATATATACAAACTAGAGCACAGTGAACCTTTTTAATTACATAAACACACTACGACACTTCATTCAACATATTTCTCATCACTCCCTCCACCCCCAACACACACACACACACACACACACACACACACACACACACACACACACACACACACACGAGCAAGAAACCAGTGGCACACAACTACACACACACACACACACACACACACACACACACACACACACACACACACACACACACACACCACGCACGCACGCACGCACGCACGCACGCACGCACAGCACGCACCACGCACCACCACACACGACACACACACACACACACACACACACACAGCAAAACACACACAACACACACACACACACACACACACACACACACACACACACACACACACACACACACACACAACACA
>JABMCL010003481.1:92500-102500 GCA_018857735.1 Alviniconcha marisindica | reverse complement strand
TAATATACGAGTTACCTTTTAATTCATGGAACACTAAACATTCACAGAATGTGACATGCGTTTGTAAAAAATATCGTATCTGTTAAACACATACTGCTTGAATGTCCTATTACCGCAGAGTTATTTCAGAAAAATGGATAGGACTTTAATGCTTACAACAATGTAAGAGATATTTTGTATAATACTGATGTTATCACTAATATTGTCAAATCGATTGTTCATAGTCCTGCGGGGAAATTAGAATAAATAAAAATATGTTTAAAGAATTGTGTTTTGTTTTTTTGTTTTTTGTTTTTGTTTTTGTTTTTTGTTCTTGTCTAATATCACCTCGATGATGTGAACAGACGTAAAATAAAATATTGATATTTGATCTGTCTCGCTGTCAGTCACAAAGATTTTCAATGACACGTTCTTTGTAGTGGAAGTTTCAAACTGTTCGAGCACTTTTATCACACACCCTGGGCTATGAAGAACAAGGTTTGTTGGCTGAAGTGTAGGCTTATGTGTGAAACTGTAGTATGTACGTTTGCTGACAACATTCACATCAGCCCCAGTATCCATCTTGACTGACACATTCCGTCTACACAAACCCAGTGTCACTCGCCATGGGCTTTCACTGCCACCTCCTATCGAGTCAACAAAGTATGCTCCCTGCGCCTGTGGTTGAAAATCAGCTTCAACTTGACTAACAATCTTTCTTTTGCAACAACGTGCAAAATGCGAAAAATTCTGCCATTTGTGACACTTTTGTCCCTTCGTTGGACAATTTCCTTTCTCATACTTTGTGCCATACCTTGTACACGACTGTATCGCCCTGATATAATCGTACCGGTTGACTGGGCGTAAAACACCAACTTACTGTGCACGACTGTGTGTTACATGTGCCTGTGCCTGTCTGCTTGGATTTAGCCCTGCGACTAGGCCTACTAACACGTGTGAATCGGTGCTGTCAGCGAGAAAAGGAGTCAACTGCAGCAGCAGCACCTTGTCTCTGCTCCTTTGTCTGAGTCTTAACAAGTTCATGTTGTCTTGCAATTGTCACCGCTTTGTCAAGAGTGAGGTCATTTTCAAACTGCAAGTTCTGAGAAGGTTATTGAACCTGTAGCCCTAGGACGAGTCTATCCCTAATAGTCTTCTTTCTCGGCCAAACTGTGCATGCTCTGACAACTCAAAGAGGCTTCTGGTGTACTCCTCTACACTTTCGCCTTCTCTTTGACTTCGTTTATGAAATGTTGCTCCATCGTGAATGACGTTGACTTGTGGAACAAAGTGCGTGTTAAACTTTTCTAACACTGTATCAGACTTCTTGCCGTCCTCTTCACTCAGGTTGAACTGGCTGTAAAGTCTTTCAGCATCCGAGCCCATTCTGTAAATAAGGCTTGAGACCTGAATTCCTCCATCTTCCTTCTTGAGTTTCGATGCTACTCGAAATAGTAAAAAAAAAATCTTTCGCGCCATTCCGGCCAACCAGCTGACTGATAAAAATTTAATTTCTCTGGCGGCTTGAACGCCGTCGTAAAGAATATCAGTACTCACGGTCACCAAAGTCACTTAAAGTTTCTTCTGACACCATGTTTCGTCTGGATGGCTGAGTGTGTGGATGTTCATGGGCGATGTTGGTGACACTGACATACATTTAAACGACACGATCTGGCCATGATGGAGATGAGAGCGTGTTTATTTATAACCTCTCGTGACAAGGTCGCGATGCATGGGTCGCAACTATTACAACAGGGGTATTAAGCAATAGACGAGGTTATCACCCTTGAACCCTTGTTGACTGTTCAACACATAGATCTAGATCAAATATCTGCCGAAAAGAGCACACGCATACTGAAGGACACAGATATGATAAAGCTCACTTTTTGTTGAAAATGTTCGGTTCGTATGACCTTGTTTGGATGATTCTGATGATACTCTTGACCTAAAATGGCGTATAAAATGTCCCAGGCCAATTTCTGACCGCCTCCTTGGGTATTACATTTACTTGCTGACACTTTTGTTTGGTTAAACCTGCAACACGTGTAAAGACTAACGTAAAAAAGAAAAGAAAAAAAAGAAAAAAAAGGAAACTGCTACGCAACACCGTCTGTGCTGATCGGACTAGCCAGGCTAATGACGTTCAGGGTGAACTCCAATACAATACAACTTTATTGCCAAGTGTCAATACAATCGCACGAGGAATGTTTTGTGATGCCGAGTACACTCATCGCACATTCACTCCTATCATAAAACATTAAATTACAACAACAGCAACTAAACATCCTGGTAAAAAGTAAAAAGTATAAACTATAAAAGTATAAAGACAGAGAGACTCACAGAGAGAGAGAGAGAGAGAGAGAGAGAGAGAGAGAGAGAGAGAGAGAGAGAGAGAGTCCTGCATCTGATACATTGACAATCCCTACCACACAACATGAAATATGGCTGTACTTACTTTGGTGCAGATGTAAGCTAGTCCACTGGGTGATTTTGCTGACATTGAACTGGCTTGTGAAGGCGTCTATTTTGGGCCTTTTGCCAAACCAACGCAATCGCTTTGATCCAACGAAGCCGTTTTTCAAGCGTTCGCATTGGTTTGGCAAACGGCACAAAACGGACGCCTTCACAAGACTGGAGGTACCTACTGTCAGAGCTGCATGTACCCCACAAACAGTGCTTGACCGGCATTTCTGCTTCTTTTACCAGTATCTGGCCATCTTTCCCCCGGGTTCAATGTACCCCCAACAAAGCGTGCCTACTCTGCGCTACACTCGCAAGCACTTACCGAGTGCAGTCCCATGGATTTCCGAAGATCGTCTATTCCGGAAAATGTTGTTCAATTAAATCACACTACAGAGTTTACAATGCTTTTCCCTGATACACGGAAACATGCTGGATTCCTGATTTTGGTGATTTTGAATACCGTTTGCTTTCACCCATATTTCAGTCATATTAATGTCTGTCATACTGCTTATTTTACAGCGAATTACCATCATATATTATACCGATTTCGTAATGCTATCTTCCTTGCATGTTGTTGAGCAATCATGACTGTTAATCTTTTTTATTTTTTATTTCTCTCTCTCTCTCTCTCTCTCTCTCTCTCTCTCTCTCTCTCTCTCTCTCTCTCTCTCTCTCTCTCTCTCTCTCTCTCTCTCTCTCTCTTGTTTTTGTTTTTTGGTACATGTCCAGTTTTGTTTTGTTTGCTATTAACGTGTGGCGCCTAAGTATTTCTGTAAATGGAATAAAGAAGTGCTTAAAAAGCACGCAAACACACACACACACACACACACACACACACACCACACACACACACACACACACACACACGAGGTACTTGACAACCAGATAGAGAGAGACAGACAGAGGAATAATGACTTCCTGTTTTTTCATCGCTTGCTCTGTGTGATTAAACAATGTTCTCTGTAGTTCAATCATTTCCAGAAAGTGCTGTATCTCTTGAATATCAAAGTGGTTGCCTTGCACTATTGATTTGGTTTGTAAAGGTAAACAGTTCTGGGGGGACATTGTACGTGCTTAAACAAAATTAGCATCAAAACATTCCAACAGACATTCTCTCCCCCCCCCCCCCCCCCCCCCCCCCCCCCCCACACACACACACATACACGCACACACAAACATACACACACACACACACAGAAACACACACACACACACGCACGCACGCACGCACGCACACACGCACGCACATGCACACGCACACACTCACGTACCTACGCACGCATTCACGCAAACTCGAACACACTCACACACACGCGAATCCATACTCGCGCGTGCGCATACAAATAAAACATACACACGCGAGTGCCCTTGCAAGCACAAAAATGAGAGAGAAAAGTAAGCTAAAAGATATAAAGATAAAGAGATGACACTGGTCCAGCTGGAGCAGACTCGGGTAAAAAAAAATCCTAAAAGTTAGAGTCGAAAGCTTTCCAGTACAATTCTCAGCCGTACTTGCTACACATGCTATTATTACTTAATTACAAATACAATACAAAATTAAAAAGATTATTAATAATAAATGCGTAAAATTTAAAATGTCCTTTTGAGTCATTCAGATTGCACACAAAAAAAGGACCATTAGACAATTCAATAAACGCTGACCATGATCACGTCAACACACTATGGTGTACAAGATCGCAAAACACACACACACAACAACACACACACACACACACACACACACACACACACACACACACACACACACACACACACACACACACACACACACACACACACACACACACAATCGTTGTCTCACTCCGTGGAACTCTTTGCCGTTGCAATAATACTCTGTTGATTTCAGCCAGCACACGCCGCTGTAGCAGTACACTGCTACTGAATTATTAGGCAAAAGTTACAGAGACTTTTTTTTTTAAATCACAAAAACTGTAGCAACCACCTCACAATACCAAAAAAAAAAGAAAAAAAAAAGAGTATACAACAGCAGAGAAGGAAACAATTCTTCTTCTTTTTTAACGGGGGGTGGGGGAGGGGGGGTCACAACTGTGGACAGTACATCAGTGTACAAAAGTACCCTGCATGAGTGATATCTGCTGGGTACTATGGACATACCTGTCTGATAGTATTTATATATACTCAAAGAACTATGTTCATCAATACAGAAAACAAAACAAAATAAAACAACAACAAATACACTACCACACTTGATGAGGGAGAGAAAGAGGGTGAGAGACGGGGATGGGGGTGAAGAGATGGGGGTGTTGGTGGGAGTCTTACTTTGTTAATACTGTGTATAGCTACCCATACCCATGCTGCTATTCAGTTATACATACTGAACCTTAATACACAATATCCCTATGTATACATAGGTTATACAGGTTTACACAAGCATAACTGTCTATGGCTATTCAAACAACAATTGAAAAACAACAACTGAAAAAAAAAACTAAAAAAATTGGCATCTCATGCAAACTATGAAACCATTCATTTGTGAACTTGCTGTATAAATTATTTACAATGAAAAAGTATGTCTCCGCAAGGAATCTGTGTTTAATCTTTTTAATAAGTGTATTCACATGTGGAATATTCCCCTGAAGTTTTGCAGTAAAAATGTGATATTTTCCCATAAGTATGAGTAGGTCCAAAAATCTATCAGTAATAGTATTCTTTCTACTGCCAAGTATGATGAGGTCTCTTGTGAAAATTACATTGTTAGAATGTGTGAAATTGGTATAAATCCAGGTTTGTAGATCAAGCCAATAGTCTTGTATTTTTGGACAGTCCCAAAACATGTGTAATATAGTTTCATCTGCATGGTTACAAAGAGGCGAGTCTACTAAAAAAAATCAAATATAGAAAATGCCCAGTGGGCAGTAGTCTGTATAACGGTTTATACTGAAACCATCTGAGACATGAGTCATTTGTAGTTTTAAAAATATTATCAAAATATTTCCTTGACAGTATTAAGCTCTTTACTCCACTTATTTAAACATTTGGGTATATATGCCTATTTTTTAATAAGACATGAATATAGAAATTATACCTTTTGCACTATTTTCAACAAACATTTCCACAAAGGGGCATCAGTGACCACAAAGCTTCCTGTCAATTCTAAACCCAATTTCCTGCGGTAATCCTTAATTGTAGCCAGTATATCCTCATATAACAAATAGTCAGTGTTAATAGTCTGAACTTTTGCTTTAAATTCATTGTAAGTAAGATATCCATTAGGTCCCAGGAGTTGGCCAATTGAGACAATACCACAGTCAACCCATTTCTTAACATTGTAATGTATACATTCTGAAACAAAATCATAAAGTGTAGCAGGAATATATTCGCCATACAATTTTTATAGTGTTTATAGACATCTTTTTTTAACTTTCTGCGTGATTACATTTGCTAAGTCCCCACCACATTTTTTATATATTTTGTATTGATGGACATGTTCCTGCAAAATCTTTGTAATTTTCCCATTATGACACAGGATACGTTTAAGCCAACAAATCTCCAAAGCTGATAAAAAAAAAGACTTCCCATCAACCATCTTTAAAGCACCAGCTTCATGGCCTTGATATACCCCAGATCTTTTAATTTTATCATGTTTGCCATACTAGAGAAATTTGTATAGTAACAAATGCACGTCCTGGAGAAACTTTTCATCTGGATCGGGTAAATTCATAAACAGGTGAGTTATCTTAGATATGACCAATGTTTTAATTACAGTGATCTTACCGAACGGAGTTATTTTTCTTCTTGGCGAAGCATTTAACAGTTTTTTCCGTTTCCTTTAGTTTAGTTTCTTAGTTGATCAACACAGTATCATGTGCACTGGTAGAAAATACCATACCCAACACTTTAAATGTTGCAGGGTTCCAGTTCCGATTTAATTCGGGCATAACTTTTACATGTGGATGTTCTCGTGAAACTGTCCACACAACTTTCTCAAGATTCATGTTTAAGCCACACTGAAGCAAACTGTTGTAATGTACATATACACGCATAAAACGATGCTCTTTTGCTGTCAAGAAAAACGTTCTGTCATCAGCAAATTGCGATAACAGAATCTCTTCATCAAGGATTTTAATACCACCAATGCTTTTATTTTGTGTCACCAATATTGAAAGAATTTCAGCACAAATCAAAAACAAATATGGAGACAGTGGATCCCCTTGTCTCGTACCTATTTTTACATCAAACCATCCTGAATATTGACCAGTCTTATTCGCATAAAAAGTGGAAATTCATCTTTTGATTCTTTTCCAAAGTTAAACGGAAAGATTTTTCAATAAAAGACCAAGCAACACTATCGAAAGCTTTCTCAAAGTCAGTCATCAGGAGGAGACCAGGAATGCGGTGTTTACTAGCATATAGTAGTGTGTCGTACAACAGACAATATATCTTCCTTTTAGGAACCCCTTCTGATGGTCATGTATAAGCTGCGGTAGCACAGGTTTTACTCTTCTTGCAAGACAGGATGATGCAATTTTGTATACAGTATTTAATAATGTAATAAGGCCTCTAATTTTTGAAAATTTTCTTATCCTTTCCCTCCTTAGGTATACACATGTTATTATCCCCTGTCTTTGTGTAACTGATATTTCCCCCTTGCAAAAGCCATGATTAATAGAGCGGACCATAAGACTGCCCAAATCTACAAAGAAAAACTTGATAAACGTAGTTGTGTACCCGTCTTAACCAGGACTCTTATCATTCTCCATTTGTTTGAGTGCTGAATGTGCTTCTTGTTTAGTAATGAGGCCTTCCAAGCTGTTGCTTTCCTCATCTGTCAATGTTGGTGTCTTTATCAGATTTCCAATTTCTAAATTTGCAATTACATTCTCTCTTGAAGCATATACATTCTCATAAAAACATCTTGTTTCTTTCATTATAGCATCACTGTCATGTATAACGTCCCCATTTTCTTTTTCAGTAAAGCACATGGCTTTCTATATAAAAAAATCTCTTCTCAAGATTACAGAAGTATTTAGTGTTTTTCTCACCTTGAAATAGGCATTTGGTACGTGATCTAACAATCATTCCATCCAGTTTCTTTTGTCTCAATTCAAACAATTCCTCCCTCTTGTGTTCCAAAACTTTCAAATTACTTTCCGCAAGATTTTCTTCTAGCTGCTTAATATCAAACAGACTTTCATTTTCTAACCTTGTGTTTTCTTTCTCCTTAAATGATGCCTATGAAATACACTTGCCTCTGACCTCTAATAATAGCATTTCAAATAATACTTGGTCATCTATAGTAAAGACTAACTGCTCATCATCAGTCAGATGAATATTTTCTATGTTGTACACGGGAAAGGGCATATTGCTTTTTTCACATCAAATATCACCTGTTTCACCAGGTTTACAAACACTGGATCTCGAAGACGTTTGGAGCGGAAAAATATACCTCCTGACGATAAATCAATTTCGATCTGACTAAAGATATTGATAAATGTAATAACGTTTTTGTGTCCTGACTCCAAAAATTAAGTACTATTTTTAGAAAATTCAGTCGTTATCTGGCTTTATTTATTAAACTTTCAATGTGTAGCCTCCAGTTCAGCTTAGTAGTTATATACACACCCAAAAACTTTGTATTCTGTTTGTAATTTAATAACTGACCATCTAGTTCTATTTGAGGTAAGCTTTTCGGGTTTTCTCCATTATTAAAAAGCATTAAACACGTCTTCTCCCGTGATAATTCAAAACCGTTATCCTTCATGTAAGCAGTTAGTTTATTTATTTCCGATTGATATAGTTTTTGTACATGACTTACAACCCTCTTATTTGTATGCTTTCTAAGAGCGGTGTTAACCCAAATAGCAATATCATCTGCATACTGAGCCCCATGTGTGTTATTTGATAATGCTTTTGGGAGATCATGTATAATAATGTTAAATAGGATAGGTGCAATAATTGAGCTCTGTGGAATACCCATATCAATTGGTTTATTAGACGAATATGTCTTACCTACTCGAGTACAAATACATCTTTCGGATAAGTTTTTAAAATATTGAAACATCATACCAGTTATACCTATGTTTTTCAATTTATAAAGTAGTCTAGCATGCCACACACTGTCGTAAGCCTTTTTAACATGAAAAAAAAAATGTCCAGAGTACTTTTTCTCCTCGAAAACTGTTTTTAATATGAATTGTGAGTTTTACACTCCTAAAGAAACTGCAAAGCATCGATAGTAAAGCAATTAAATTAGCCATTGGTGTTCCGGTGCATACAAATACCAGCAAATCTTACGCAGAAGCAGGAATGATATCTCTCTCCGAACAACGTAAATTGGCGATTTCAAAATATGTTATCAGAAATATTGCAGTCATTAATTCAGTAACAGAAGATATTTTTATCGATTCAAATAAAGACTCTCCCAAAAGAGCTCAACACATACCATCTATTCAGCCAATCAGAAATTATATAAACGATTTGATTAACGAATGTAACATAGATATTAAATCAATTCCAGTTCTCCCAACATCACCTCAAATGCCACAGTGGGAACACATAAATGCCAAATTTGATACTGATTATACTGATTTGATGAAAAGTGAATCTACAAACATTTCAGCTATGCAGTAAGAGAACATCTAAATAATAATTATCAAAATCATATTAAGATTTTTACTTATGGTTCCGTTCTGGACTCATTAGACCGTGGAGCAGGATTCGTTATTCCTGATTTAAAAGTGCAAAAATATTTTTACTTAGGGAAAGGTTTTTCCATATTTACATCTGAGTTATATGCAATATCAATGGCATTAAACTACATATGCAATATTCAGTTAGCAATATATATTTTTTTATCTGTGTTGACTCAAAATCAGTTCTCTGTGCATTGAAAAACTGGAACTGTAAAATGAGAGGGGATGTATTTTATGAAGTAAAATATTTAATACATTGTATCATGTACAATGGTATTGGGATTGAGTTTTGTTGGGTACCGTCTCATTGTGGTCTTTACTGGAATGAAATATCAGACAAATTAGTTAAACAAGGTGCAATGAAAAACATGTCTGAGATATCATCCAATAACCTACTACTCTCATCTCATGAGATTAATTCACTACTTAAAAGACTTGTAAACAAATTGAAAAAAGTAAATCTGCGAGACCTTCTTGTTCAAGATATTTAGCAAGAGTAATATACAAGTCACGTCTAAATTCATGGAACACTAAATATTCACAGAATGTGACATGCGTTTGTAAAAATATCTTATCTGCTAAACACATACTGCTTGAATGTCCTTTTACGACAGAGTTATTTCAGAAAAATGGATATGACTTAAATGATTACAATGTAAGAGATATTTTGCATGATACTGATGTTATTATTAATATTGTCAAATCGATTGTTCATAGTCCTGTGGAGAAATTAATATATTTGTTGTTTTTTGTTTGTTTTTTGTCTAATATCACCTCGATGTGAACAGACATAAAATAAAATACTGATTGATTGATCTCGAAGAAGTGAGTTGTTGAATTTCCAGAATGGGCGGTTCCTTTTGACAATATCAGTTTTGAAAGCA
>JABMCL010003481.1:75000-85000 GCA_018857735.1 Alviniconcha marisindica | reverse complement strand
CTCTCTCTCTCTCTCTCTCTCTCTCTCTCTCTCTCTCTCTCTCTCTCTCTCTCTCTCTCTCTCTCTCTCTCTCTCTCTCTCTCTCTCGCTCGCTCGCTCGCTCTTGCTCGCTCGCTGCGTGTAGTGTGTGGTGTGTGTGTGTGTGTGTGTGTGTGTGTGTGTGTGTGTGTGTGTTTGCTAGGTGATTTTCTATAGTAGATTACAATCCTTAAATTTCTGTTTGCTCAAATGTATGTTGATGTGTTGGTGATTTTCATGAGTTGTTTGTACAGCGAGAACAGCGCTTGAAATGAATTAGTTATTAGCACTACTACTAATATTATAACAGAGAGAACTTCTCTCGTCTCTGAAGTCTCAGCAAAGGGCCTGAACCCTGAGTGCTGCACGCGCAGTACGCAGTCCCCCACCACGAGGACCGAATGAACGCGTGCTAATGAATGTAGATAAGCCCGCCCTAATCAGCATAAACCTCATCTGCGCATGTCTCCCAAATCGCGTTTACAATAGTATCTAAGTAGGCTCATGGTTACAATAGTACCTAAAAAGACAAAAGCTCGTAGTAATACTCAATAGTACCTAAATACTCATCAATTCATGGTTACAATCATATATTACCTGAAGAAGCTGTAGCTCTTCGTTAAACATATCAGATCAATATTAAATGAACTGGACTTTCAATTGCTAAGCTTTTACTGCAGATCGCGTTCTTTTTTACTGTTTCAAGCGCTCGAGGAGTTATTTTCGATTCGAACCTGGATAGGCTAGTTCCTTTTATCATGGGTAATAAGCTGATCGTGTGGACGGATGGATTAAGATAAAGGCGTTGGATTGTTTGCTTGTTTGTTATGTTTTTTTGTTTTTGTTTTTTTGGTTGGTTCGCTTGTTTGATTTATATCCGTTGTAAATGAGTGTATTCATAGTTATATCGTGTTTTTTTGTTTTTCTTGTTTGTTGTCGTTTTGTTTTGTTGTTGTTGTTGTTTTGGGGGTGTTTTTGGGTGTGAATGTGTGTGTGTGTGTGTGTGTGTGTGTGTGTGTGTGTGTGTGTGTGCGTGTGCGTGTGCGTGCGTGTGTGCGCGTGTGTGTTTGTTTGGGGATTATCTGTAAATGGATGTATTCATACTTATTATTTTCTTTCGGCATTTGTTGTGTTTCGTTGTTTGTTTGTTTGTTGCCTTTTGTTGTTGTATTTCGTTTTTCCTGTTGCGCGCTATGTTGTGATTCTCTTCTTCTTCTTCTTTGTTTGTTTTTTGTTTTGTATTCGTTGTGAATGATGGCATTTATATGTAGTCCGTTATTTCCCTTCCTGTTGTGTCATTGATAATCCTGTGTGGCATGTTGTCGTTTTCTTCCTCTTCTTCTGCTTTGTTTGCTTGTTTGTTTGTTAGTTGGTGTTTTCTGTGTTTTTGTTTTGTTTTTGTTTTTGTTTTTTGTTGCTGTTGTTTGTTTTGTGTGTTTTTTTAATAAAAATTATTACTACTGTTTTTATTTAGTTTTTTAGGTGTTGTTGTTTTTTTGTTGTTGTTTTTTGGGGGGGTTGTTTTGTTGTGTTGTTGCTATTTGTTTGTTTGTTTTTGTTTTGTATTCGTTGTGAATGAGAGTGTTCACATGCAATGTGTTATTTTCCCTCGTGTCGCGTTATTGATAGTCCTGTGTGCCATGCTGTTGTTTGGTACTGCTGTTTTAATCACACACGTCTGCTTTTTTTCTTCTTTGTCTTTTTTTGATTGAAGAGATAGAGATTCGACGGACGACGACGAGAGTTGAGAGATGAGACGAGAGAGACAACGGAGACGGAACGAGAGAGAGAGAGAGAGAGGAGGAGGAGAGAGAGAGAGGACACACCTAGAGACACAGAAATAGGACACGGGGAAAATTCTTATTTTTGTCAGTCCTCTTAACCGAAGGCTGCACAAATTACACCGTGCTGGATGACGCCACCAGGGACGTGAACTACAATTCAACAACAGATAATTCAGATGACGGTCTGCAGCCAGGCTGGTACCGCTTTTTGCTGAACGGTACAAACGCCGTCATGCCGACAACCTGTGTTACTGAACGGTACAAACGCCGTCATGCCGACAACCTGTATTATGGTGAGTACGTATAATGCATGCTGAGTCTGGACGTTCAGGACAGAGGCAAAAGCCGTGCAAGGTTTACGATACAAAAATACAACATAATTATATGATTTACAAATAAGTAAGTAAGTAGCTTGATCTTTTACGCCCAGTCTACCACTACGGTTGTATCAGGGTGAAATTTATTGACGAAGACCAACTTTATTAGAATGTCCATGACATACACTATATATTAGTAGGTTAGTAATAAGGCTTTTCACCGATTATTACCCATTCACACAACAATATTCTTTGTTCATTCACACAAAAAAGCAAAAATGGTTTTCCTCTTATGTTTCTTACACCCACTGAAATTCTGTGGGCTTGAAAAGTTATTGCTGAACGTTTTAATGCACTGAATAATTTGAAACGTGTTAATTTCAATATTCATAACTTTCAATGTTCATTTACACTGTTAATACACTTGTAAACAAATAGTTCAAATATACACTCACATCATATAGCTATATTTATAAGAGTTGTTGTTTCAGTGTTTGTGAAAAAGAATTCACGTCACTTTCAAACACAAACTAACTTTCAAACACAAACTAATTTAAATCAGAACTAAACTTCTTATGCATCTGCAATGTCTTTGCACCATAAAACAGTCTTCAGTGTTCACTTTTCTTTAGCAACACACATTACTATTCATAAACATTCTGTCCTGTAATGTTTCATTCATGTATGAAAATTCAGTTCTCTGAAACATATCAGTCTCTGTAGTGTAAAACATTATCATTTTGACCAAATACACAATTATTAATTTACACGGAAATAATACCGATCAAATAGCACTTCACTGTCCTAATTCAGTTCTTCATCACATTCAATAGACAACTGGTCACAGTCCATGCGCATAAGTATGGTAGACCTTATGCGCCATCATCACAGAACCTAGCTGGAATTTTTACAACTCTGCCTGATTTGGTTTTCACCACACTTTCTTCTCCGACCATTTGGCTGTTGTCATCTAATTGTGATGGAGTCTGACCACTTGCTTGATTAGCCACACATTGTGTTTCATTCTGTGATGGAACAGTCACTGGCAAATCACTGTCTCTTGAGGCAACCATTGTGGGCCTCAGCATCTTCCGCTTCCTTCTGTATTATCTACACTCATCTCTGACTACATAGGATCTGGGAGTCGAGTGAGGGGTCACTACTTCAGCATCTTCCGATTCCTTCTGTACTGTTTACGCTCATCTCTGACTACATAGGATCTAGGAGTCGAGTGAGGAGTAACTACTTCAGCATCTTCCGGTTCCTTCTGTACTGTCTACACTCATCTTTGACTACATAGGATCTGGGAGTCGAGTGAGGAGTCACTACTTCAGCTCTCTTCCAGGCAGGTGTCCCCGAACTTCATCATGTCTGGATCGCCGGCTCGAAATGTCGACAGGTTTCCGCTCGCATTCTTGTCGAAGTAGAATTTCTGCTTCTGATGGCGAGAGACCATTTCGCTGTGACGCTCCTTGGAACTTCCATGTCCTGGTTGTAGGAGTTTGGATGTTGTCGGCAACGTCGTCTATCTGCCCAGAAACAGTTGAGCGAGAATCCAATGTCTAGAGGACTGTTTCTGGCAGCAAAAGTAGTGCTTTGTAGGATCTTTCGCCACTTTCTACCAAATGCGTTGAACGCTTCTTGGTCACCATGTTCTTCTGCTCACTAGCTACAGTGCTTGACTTTTGCGGCCATGTATAGTGAGTGTGCCTTATTGCTTGTACTCTGAGTTTTTGATGTAGTAGTCTCGTGCACATTACGGCAATTCTTACTCACACATGCACAACTGTATCTAACTGTGTGTATGTCCTATTCATCTGCATCGTGGCAATTCATACCTGGAGATCTGACATATCATGTATGAAATAACGTCTAGGTCCTACGATGAGTAGATTGCTCCACACAGTTGGAGCTGTTCTGGCCACCCCTTGAGAAGTAGCTCCCCTATGAGCAGATAGTAGTTGGGTATCGCTGAGTCCTTAAAATAGATTTATAGCCCGGGACCATCCTCGCACCTAGTCATTCTGGAAATCATCCTATCGGCGAATCAATGGCTCCTTTGCTGTGATCCTGTGAGGGTCTGAAACAAAATGCGCAGCTGCACAGTCTCTCTCAGGCCTGCAAGCCACATTCCCTGGCCAGAAAGACTTTGGCCCTTGCTTCCCTATGAATTGACTGGCTGATGCCCAGGTGTGTCTGTGATCTTCTCCAACATCTCCGACTGAAGCATTTTGGGTACTATGAGCTTATCTACCTTGAGCACAGCAAACCGTCGAGACAGGTGAGTTCATCTCTATAAGACCAGTACTGTCTGACAGCTGGAGATACATATTCTCTGTTGTTGGGCCATCCTTTGAGAATCACACAGCTCAGGGCTTTCAGTTCCATGTCTCTTGCCGTTTCTCGTTGGAACTCTGCATACTTTTCTGGTGAGGTGGGTAAATACGACTTAGGGTTGATCGTATTTAGCTCTGTCTCTGGGACAAGTTGCTCTTTTGTCTCTTGGAGGTACGATCGACTCAGAGTGTCAGCGACGTACAAGTGCTTTCTTGGTTTGTAGGTCACTTGCAGGTAGTTCATAATTAATTCTGTAGTTGCAGCAAAAACCGTTGGAGGCTCGCTGGCGCTTGATGTAGCGGCTTGTTGAAGATTGACTGCAGGGTCTGTGGTCTGTTTCTGCTTCTACAGTTCGACCATACACAAACTGATGGAACTTTTCGCACCCGAACAGTATATGCACAATACCAATACTTTGTGTGATACTGCCAGTATCTCCTTTTTCAATTTGTGTATAATTCTGTTGCGTTTTGGTCAGCGTACCTGAGCCGTATGCTATTGGCCGGCCTTCCTGCACGATGACACAACCAAGAACCGTAGATGACGAGTCTACTGAGAGTGTGAGAGGTAATGTAGGGTCGTAGAACCTGAGTACTGGAGCTTCTGTTGCCAGTTTCTTCAGCTTGTTGAAACTGTTCTCTTCGGTCTCAGTCCACTTCCAGTCAACATCCTTCTCCGTCGGTTTTCTGAGAGGAGCACTGATGTCTGCTATGTTGGGCATGAATGTTTCCATATATTGGATAAATCCGAGAAATATCATCAGTTCTCTCTGGCTCTGCGTTCGCTTCATGTCTTGAATTGCTCTGATCTTCTCTGGATCTGCTTTCAGACCTTCCCCAGACAATACATGTCCGACATGGGAGCGAGAATAGCTCAGTGGTTAGAGCGTCGGACTCGTGATCGAAAGGTCCCAGGTATGAGTCCCGGCAGGAGCGGCGGGAGAATTTTCATCTCCAGGGTCAACTTTCTGTGCTGACTTTTATTGCGGTACCCGTTCCATCCCCGTGTTACCGCAGTAGCACGTAAATGATCCAGGCCATTCTGCCAAAAGTGCAGATGGCAGGTTACAGCTAAACATACATACACCCTACCTATGTGGCTTTGAATGAAGTGACACTGTAAACTGGTGCATCGGTTGAATGGTGTACACAGAAATTTGCGCCGAGACGGCAGCATTTCACGTGGCCCCAGCCATGCAGCAACCAAAGAGAGCTACCAGTACACCACTTCGTGGATATTAATAATACGCGTAATAAAAGGATACAGTCACTCATTCAGAACAGCATACGACATGAGCGCATGAGTCTGCTCGAGAGCATGAATAGCGCTATATAAAAGCTATGAATGATAATAATAATGATAATGAATACTTAGGAGATCTGGTTCTGTCGAAACTTGCACTTGCCTTTGTTGAACTTCTGACCACATGCCTCTGCTTTGTCCATGACTTGCTTCAGGCGTGTGTCGTGTTCTGCTTGGTCTTTTCCCCACACCACTATCTCGTCCATGACGGCTTCACTTCCATCAATGTTTTCGACCATCTGAAATATTTCACTCGCTGAAATATTTCGCTTACCAAATGGAACACGAAGAAAGCGATAACGTCCGAATGGAGTGTTGAACGTGCTCAGTTTGGAGCTTTCTTCGTCAAGTTCCAACTGCCAGTAACCTGAAGTGGCATCAAGTTTTCAAAACACCTTTGCTCCAGGCATGTTTTGTACGACTTCTTCGATCGTCTTCATGGATAAATGTTCTCGCTTGATCGCTTTGTTCAAGTCCTTTGGGTCTATGCAGATTTTCAATTTCTTGGGCGTTTCTACAATGACTATGCTGTTCACCCAGTCTGTCGGCTCTTCTTGCCTCTTGATCACGCCATCATGCTCCATCCTCTGGAGTTCCTTCCTTGACACGATCATGGAGTGCTACTGGTACCTTTCTCGGAGCATGTTGCCTACCACATCTACCACATGTATGTGTAGCTGCCTTGAACTTTCAGTCTTTATGTCGCCAGTTCTTCTTCTTCACATCATGTACACCTTGTTCAGTTTCAGCTGTCATTTCTTTGAGTTGCTGGACTGAAACTTCGTCCAATGGGTAAAGTCTGCCGGAAGTGTAACGCAAATAATCACTTCGAAAAGATGTGTAGGACAAAGAAGAAAGTGACCAATCGCAGTATGGACAAGCTGAAGATGACGTTGTGGCTCTTTCTAGAGTTAAAACTGAACCAATGTCAATGAGCTTCTCACGCACTTTGGCAGATTTTGTGCCAAACACGATTCCGTCTCGCGCACAATGTCATCTTCAGCTTGTCCATACTCACAGTCTTTCACCAGCAGTTTTAATGCGGTTACGAACTGTTGGAAAGTTTGACCTGGTTCTTGAATCTTGCTGCGCAGTCTGTATCTTGCGAAAATTGGATTCGACTTGGGTTGTACGTAGGCCTGGAACCTATCGTAGTATTCTTGCTGAACTTTCTGTTGTGCATCAGTCATGTTCCATGTGGAGAATATTCTTTTTCCTTTATCGCCTACCAACAGCATCAAATCACAGCATCGCTCTTCTTCGTTCTTCGCTCTCAATGGACCTTTGAACATGAACTCTACATGCTGTCTAAAGGCTTTCCATTCTCCCACCAGATCAGTACTATCCCAATTAAATTTAGGATTACCTGACGCTGTATCCATTTGACTGTTCATCCAATGGACTTACGTGGCTTCGTATAGGTTCTGTTCATCAGGATGTTTCTAGACTGAAACATATTCGCCTCATCTAACACCTTGTTATATCCTTATGACTATGGGCGAACATATCAGACCGGAACAGCCATTGTGGGGACTCTTGTTCACTAGTGACATTAGTATTACATGGGTTACTTCCCCTTGCATCCTCTATGTATAGCACGTGTGTGTTACTTCTCAGCATATGACACCCATTATCCTTTTCTTTTATTATCCTTTCGCCGGCAGACTCAACTGTGGTTGATGTGTTACAGCCACAGCATTGCGGGACAGTACTTTCAGTGTGGCTTGGCACGATTACCCAGGATGCGCTACCGGAAGTTGGTCAGCAACTGCAAGCGACTGCCTGTTATGGGTATGAAATACCGTCCTGCTGTTCCGTTGAGGTTGGAACGGTCACTGTACTGAATTGTGCCAGTTTTTTTGTGTACTTTCTCTATCCAACTGAAACAGGACTCTACGCACGCTACTGTGTCACGACAGAGAACTAGCCTAGACGTCTGGGATGATATTTTCAGACAGTTGTTATAACCATGAATTTAGCGATGGATCATGACTGACTTCTACTGCAGAAAACTCCAAGCACTGGTTTACGACATCCTTCCTCCAGCCATTGTCATAACTGATTACGCCATAGGTCTAGAAAAAATCTCAGCTAACGGACAGTTTTTCGTTGCCGGTGCTCAAGGGCAGTCAGTTAGTAACAGACAACTCCAATAAGTAAGTAAGTAAGTAAGTAAGTAAGTAAGTAAGTAAACATGGTGTTTAACGTCGACAGAAACCATAAGGCTTATTAGGGACGGGGAGAAGGGGGGAAGAGGTTATGGAGGTGGGGAGGGGGGGGAGAGGGAGACTATTATACCTATCGCTACACTGTCACCACCAGAATGAATCGTGCGATGAGAGCCATTTTAATGTTTCATAATTGTGAGGGACAAAGTCACAAGACAGTGTCCACAGACCACAAATTTTGAGAGAAAGGAGAGCCTAAGCGGATTCGAATCGAGGTCCCTCCGCTTACCAGCCTAACGCCTTACCGCTAGGCCAAACCGGCTCACGGACAACTCCAACTGGTTGAGTGTTGCTTTACGTCCACAGAAATCAACTCCAATAAATCAAGCGTTTCTTTTATAGCCGCCCGTGTTGCTTACAAGAGCACAAATAAAACCAAAGTCCTTTGACTAAATCGAGAGGGAACTCTTTTCTTTACACGGGGCGGACACGCCTAATATTTGCAATGCGTGCTTGGACGCTATGTTGCTTCCACAGTTTTATTAGCACCCAAACTCCAAGCACTTGGTTTACGACATCCTTCCTCCAACCACTGCCGTATTTAGTTACGCCATAGGGTCCAGAAAACTGTCAGCTAACGAGCAGTTTTTTTGTTGGTGCTCAAACAGTAGTAAGTTTGTCACAAACAACTCAAATAAAACAAGGCGTGTCATTTATAGCCTAACAAAGTTTACACCAGCACAAATAAAACCACAATCGTTTGAATCGAGACAGAACTCTCTTTTTTTTACCCGGGGTGGATGCGTCTCATGTTTACGTGCGTGCTTTGGCGCTAGGTTGCTTCTACAGTCATATTAGTACCAACCTTCGGAGGGCGCTGACCGCGTCCTGACAGCTGCGCAGAGATAAAGAGTGCCCCTTCAGTGGCGTAACCAAATCTGGCAGAGTTTGGAGGAAGGTGCCGGAAAGCGGTGCTCGGAATGTGCCACTGTAGCATGATCTGTTCTAAGCACGTGCACACACACACACACACACACACACACACACACACACACACACACACACACACACACACACACCACACACACACACACACACACACACACACACACACACACACACACACACACACACACACGCACGCACGCACGCACGCACGCACGCACGCACGCACGCACGCACACGCTTTTCGTCTTCCTTGAAACCTTCTACCGTAGGGAGTCCCCTCCCTGACTCGATTACTCTTGGCTCTCACAACATCCCCTTCTCTGATTCTGCCAGGAACCTTGGATTCATTCTTGACTCAAAACTGTCCATGAAGAAGCACGTCATAAAAATCTGCCAAACTGCTTATTTCGAGCTAAACGCATTAGTTCAATCCGCAGGTTTCTCACTGAAGACGCAACCAAGACTCTTGTTACTTCCTATATCCTTTCACGGCTTGACTACTGCAACTGTCTCCTCATGGGTACACCTAATTCTGTCATCCAACCTCTCCAGAAAATTGGGAACTTTGCTGCAAGACTTGTTCTCTTGGCACCCCATCACCAACACTCAACACCTCTCCTGGAAAAACTGCTCTGGCTTCCCATTTCAGAACGTATTAAGTATAAAGTCGCTTGTATGTGTTTCAGTGCTATAAATGGTTCTGGTCCTGCTTACCTCTCTGAACTGCTGCATGTCTACACTCCATCTCGTACACTACGCTCTTCTTCTGACACCCGCATGCTGGAAATCCAACAATAAAACGCAAGACTCATGGCTTCCGCGCCTTCTCTTGCTTTGGACCCCACATTTGGAATTCACTCCCACAAGACCTTAGACACTGCTCAACCCTGTCATCTTTTAAAGCCAAACTGAAAACCTTCCTCTTCTCACAGTATTTCCATCCTAACTAATATCAGTACCCAGTTTCTGCTACAGTCAGTGTGTGTTTGTGTGTGTGTGTGTGTGTGTGTGTGTGTGTGTGTGTGTGTTGTGTGTGTGTGTGTGTGTGTGTGTGTGTGTGTGTGTAGTGCGTTTTTGTTTTTTTTTTGTTTTTTGTTTTGGTTTTTAAATAATACGTTATGTAAAT
>JABMCL010003481.1:67500-70000 GCA_018857735.1 Alviniconcha marisindica | reverse complement strand
TGTGTGTGTGTGTGTGTGTGTGTGTGTGTGTGTGTGTGTGTGCTGTGTTTTGTTTTGTTGGTTTGTTTTGTTCTCCTGTGCTTTGATGGCAGTGAAAGCCTCATCAATATTAATATCATAGGGTTTCCGCTACATCCGACTCATAAGTTTTCCCCCGGGGTACTCCGGTTTTCCCATTCATCCCCTGGGATGTTTGGAACTGGAAGCCTTCTTCCTTTTCCAAGGTCTGATGCCCCCCCCCCCCCCCCCTTCCCCCCATGAATCTGTATTCCAAAGCTCAGCACGTCTCTCTTCTCTGTTCTTCCCCTGTCTCCTGTTTCTGCTGTCTGTCTGGGCTGTCTGTCTGTCCCTTTTTCCTCCTCTCTCTCTCCTCTCTCCTCTCTCTCTCATCTCACTCTCTCTCTCTCTCTCTCTCTCCTCTCTCTCTCTCTCTCTCTCTCTCTCTCTCTTCTCTCCTCTCTCTCTCTCTCTCTCCTCCCCTCCCTCCCCCCTCCCCCATCCCTCACCTTTCTCTGTCACTCTTCTGTGCCATTTGAGTTTTACGTCACATAATATTTATTACATCACACCTATAACACGTCATTGTCACGCCAACATTCTTCCAAGCACTGGACAGAAAACAACATAGCTCAACCAAAAAAGATAAGTTAGTTTGCTTCTCATCTTAATTTTCGTCTTTTTTAACCGTTCAACTGTTAAGTGTCGTTTTGTAGCTTGACAAAGAGGATTACCCCAAAAATGTGCAGATTGTATGTTTGTGTCTAAGCGTTCTTTTGAACCTTTTATGTGTTTGGATCGCATGCTTTCCTGTTTTTCAAACTAGAGATTGCCACACGTGTTTCTTCATCCGTTATTGGCACATTTAATTCATAAGGTATTGCATCATCACGGTCATTATTACTACCAGGCAAATCAGAACGAGGTTCTAACTTTTGAAAAACGGTTTGAAAATGTTGCGTCCATTGACCCTTATTTCTCCCCAAAACCCAAAATACCTTTGAATCTTTAATAGAAGTTTGTAGTTTGGGGTTTTTTTTCTCGTTTAAATGCGGATTTCTTTTCCTTCTTCAGTCGTCTCTGTTCTTTTCTTGCCTGCACACAGGCCAGTCTTTTTCCGTTTCTGTTACTTGTGTCAGTGTCTTTTTTCTCTTTCCCTTCAAGGTTTGTTTTTCGCTAAATGATTTGGTTTTCTCTTGGCCTCCCTACAATCACTGGCAAACCGAGGTGCACCTTTGACTGCAGGGTTGACATCGACACGCATCCGGTTTGTTTGTTTGTTTGTATGTTTGTTTGTTTTGTTGTTTTTGTTTTAGTTTTTGTTTTGTTGTTGTTGTTTTTTGATGATGATGATGATGATCATCATCATCATCATATTTTTTGTTTTGTTTGTTTGTTTTTCATGCAAATGGCCGAATTTAGCAGACAGTTAACAAATCTGTAAAACGCTGAAACTGCGCTGACTTCAGTTTCGTTAAAAGCATGACTGACTTCTTCGACAGTAGCTCGTTGGGAAAAACGACAATGACAAAAACTCGTGCATTTTTTTCGCAGTCCCAAATAACCTTTTCAGAGCATTCGCCGTTTCCGGTTCTGTTCTCCGTTTCACCGGCATTACGATTTGCACGTGCATAGACTGAAAGCGGTAAGCGGCTGGACTCTACACGAGCTGTGACTTCAAAAGCCGAAACAAGGTCGAGTGAGAACAAGCGACTGGACATAATAATGTAATCAATCACGCGGCTCCCTGTGCTGGACGTGTACGTGAATCCATCATCAAAACCTCGTTCACAAAGACCGTTCACAATGGAACAGCTGAACATGCTGCAAAAAAAATCAATGAGCTGATTTCCAGACACAGTTTTTGTTGTTGAATCCCTGGATTTTTCTCCTAGAAACACTCACAGTCAGCACACAAAGGTTGAGTCATTGGTGAGTCCATGGCTCCATTCTGGCTACCAGTCCGTGCGTTCAGATCTCCACATACCAATACGTCAAAGTGGTCCACCTTTGTCATACAATACTACTACTACTACTAAATAGTTCTTATAAAGCGCTGTTCTCTAACAGAGTTAAACTCACTGCGCTGCACAAACATCTTATGACAAAAACCACATTAAAACAGGTTTCAAGCAAACAGAACCTTAGAGATTGTAGTCTACCATTATTGCCTATCAAATAATAACCATGTTACACACACACACACACACACACACACACACACACACACACACACGCACGCGCGCGCGCGCGCGCACGCACATACACACGCATACACACAGAGTGACAGGCGCACACCAGTCTCCGCTTGTCCACTCAAATACAACACACTGCTCCAAAGGTTCGGTTCCATATCCTTTTTGTCTCACGCCGTACACGGCAGACTCACACGATGGTACATTTAACCCTGTGAAGAAAATGTCTGTCTGTTGCAAATAAATGTTTATCTATCTGAAGCACGATCATATTTTCCTAGTGAATCTTCACCTGTTTAACCCCTTCA
>JABMCL010003481.1:40000-62500 GCA_018857735.1 Alviniconcha marisindica | reverse complement strand
TGTTGTGTGTGGTGTGTGTGGATGCGTGTATGTGTGTGTGTGTGTGTGTGTGTGTGTGTGTGTGTGTGTGTGTGTGTGTTGTGTGTGTGTGTGTGTGTGTGTGTCGTATGCGTATGTGTGTGCGTGAGTGCGTGTGCATATGTGTGACTGTGTGCGTGCGTGCGTGCGTGTGTGCGTGTGCGTGTGTGTGTGTGTGTGGTGTGCGTGTCTGCATGCGTGCGTGCGTGCGCGTGTTCGTGCGTGCGTGTCGTGCGTGCGTGCGTGTGTGTGTGTGTGTGTGTGGTGTGTGTGTGTGTGTGTGTGTGTGTGTGTGTGTGTGTGCAGGCCTGTTTCAAATCAGTGAGAGATCAGCGATGATCAGTATCCAAAACAGACATCCTGCCAGCCTTCTGTTTTTTCGATCCGTGTGAACACTCTAAGAAGTCATCGCACAATGTCTTTGGTCTAAGCAAATATGTATTCAAATACAAAACAGTGACACAAAACACTGCTTATGTAAACACCAAGAGGCTTTGGAACTTGTGAATCATTCGATGCGCTTATGTACCTACCTGCTAGAAATAAATATTAAAAGAAAAGTTGTAATTGACGAACACTCCGAGAGTATGTCTTGTGCCTCAAACTTAACACGCCTATGTCAATGGGCCACTGAAGCACAATGCAATCAGTCAAGCCTGATAAACGTATGTGACCTGATGGGGAAGATATGGGGGGGGGGGGGGGGGGGGTGGGAAGAGAACAAACGATTTGTTTTATTATTTTTTTATCAACGAGGGTAACAGAATAAATACAATATATTTCTTCTTATTTACATCCAGCCATCGGGCAAACAATCCAAAACAAAATATCAACTCAAAATCAAAATATAATGTTAACTATTGAGAGAGAGAGAGAGAGAGAGAGAGAGAGAGAGAGAGAGAGAGAGAGAGAGAGAGAGAGAGAGAGAGAGAGAGAGAGAGAGAGAGGAGAGAGAGAGAGAGAGAGAGTAAAATGCACAGCATACATGTATACATGGCATATATATTTGACACATCATATTCATAAATATGAAGAAGATAAACGCAATACAGTCATGTTAAAAACGAAAGAAATAGTGCACATGTCAATAATCAATGTTTGTGGAGAGAGACAGAGAGAGAGAGAGAGTAAAATGCAGAGCATACATGTATACATGGCATATATATTTGACACATCATATTCATAAATATGAAGAAGATAAACGCAATACAGTCATGTTAAAAACGAAAGAAATAGTGCACATGTCAATAATCAATGTTTGTGGAGAGAGACAGAGAGAGAGAGAGAGTAAAATGCAGAGCATACATGTATACATGGCATATATATTTGACACATCATATTCATAAATATTGAGAAGATAAACGCAATACAGTCATGTTAAAAACGAAGAAATTGTGCACATATCAATAATCAATGTTTGAGGAGAGAGAGAGAGAGAGAGAGAGAGAGAGAGAGAGAGAGAGAGAGAGAGAGAGAGAAATGCAGAGCATACATGTATACGTGGCATATATTTGACACATCATATTCATAAATATTGAGAAGATAAACGCAATACAATCATGTTAAAAACGAAAGAAATAGTGCACATATTAATAATCAATGTTTGTGGGGATTTTTCCATTAAATTTTGTTTAAATGCTTTTTTAAATACTTTGTGATCTGTCAAAATTTTAATCCGCAATGGTAAATTATTCCAAACATTTCTCCCGGAATATATTAAACTACATTTAAATAAATGGAATCCAGGGCGAGGTACTATACGTTTGTGTGAATGTCTGTTCTGATTTAAAAGAAAGTAGCATTTTAGAGTTGAGTGTGCACAACCAGCTACTATTTTATGTATAATGATGCCTTTATCTCGATTTCACAAAAAAATAAACAATTAACTGCAGGGTTTCATCGGATAGTTCATAAAGAGCTATTTTCCGCACAGGTATATCATCATCAATGACATCAAATGCCTTTGCAAAGTCTACAAAAAGTACACCTGCAAATTCATTGTTGTATATGTTCTTATAAAATGTATCTAATAATGTTGTAAGTGCGGTGTGTCATGAGTGGTGTTCCTTAAATCCAGACTGGTTGGGGTGTATAAGTTCATTTGTTTTAAGATAGGATAAAAGGTGTTTGTTATTATGTTTTTTTCTGGAGGTTTGGAAAGAAAAGACAGAAATGAGATAGGTCTATAGTCTGAAGGGTCTTTTTTTAATCTCCTGATTTGTAAATGGGTATAACCTTAGCTTGTTTAAATGCTATGGGAAAAATAGTTTTTGTTTATGAAAAGATTGTATATGTGGGTAACAGTAACAGTTATGACGTGTGCACACATTTTAACAATTTTGCCATCTAGGTCATCGAGGCCGCGGATTCCTGTTTCAGTTGTAATATGCATTGTACACTTCATATACTGCAATTGGTGGAATGGTTAAAATAGAATGATATTTTTGATTCGCAAAATCGTTTTAAAAATCTGAAATCATTTAGTTTCGGTTGATCGTTGGTATTGACTGTGTCAGATACTTTTGTAAAATGACTGTTTAGGTTATCGGGGGGTAATTCTTTGACTTTATCTTCAGGTTTTGATGCATCTTTGGTTGTTAGAGTGTTAATTGGTCTTCCAAATAGAGCGTGAATCATTTTTTGAGGCGACTAAATTTGGAAAGTATGTTTGTTTTGTTTGTTGCTTCTTCTTCTTCTTTTTTCTTTTCTTCTTTTTTCTTTTTGTGAAGCACGTATTAAAGATGTCACTTTGTTCCTCTGCTTTTTGAATTCTTCGTGTTTCCTTGCTTTCAGTAGCCCATCTCTTTGATGCATGGCCTCTTCTGTCTCTTTTGACTACCATGGAGGTTTTCTTGTGTACTTGTGAAAAGAGAGAATGAAAGAGAGAGCGGGAGAGTGAAAGAGAGAGTGTGTGTGTGTGTAAAACAAATAGAAAGTGAAAGAGAGAAGGGGTGTGAGAGTGAGAGAGAGAGAGAGAGATCACAGAGAGAGAGAGTAAGAGAGAGAGAGGGGTGGGGGGTCAAAGCACCAACACAATATCACCACATTCATGAATTATGTTTGTGCTTGGTCTCTCCCTCTACTACCCACCCCCCACCCCCACCCCCCCCCCCCCCCCCCCTCCCCTCTCTCTCTCTCTCTCTCTCTCTCTCTCTCTCTCTCTCTCTCTCTCTCTCTCTCTCAAACAAGATCCATACACATTACAAAGGTTAAAAAGAACAATATTTATTTAATTATGACGAAACACAACATGCAAAGATTCGGGGTAAAACACACACTAAAATATGCTCGTCTGCCAAGATGACACTGCCGGTTTACATCACTGCTTGCCATGCTTTTATATTGTTTTCCCTTTTGAATGCAAGCAGGTCTGTGTCCCGGTCGTATTTATTTTGTGTGTGTGTGTGTGTGTGTGTGTGTGTGTGTGTGTGTGTGTGTGTGTGTGTGTGTGTGTGTGTGTGTGTGAAAGAGAGAGACAGACAGACAGACAGAGACAGAGAGAAAGAAATACAGAGAAACGACGGAGAGAACTCGAACTAGAAAACTTAATTTTACAAGGGTTGGAGTTGAATTTCAGTCAAAATCCTATCTAACAACCGATCCTTGCTAAGCTTTTACTGAATAAAAAAAATAAAATCAGAGCATCATTTATACGTATAAGCGTCAATGAATAAGTAAAATTAGACACATGAAGATTTGTACATGGAACATAAGAACTTCCACATAAAAATATAGCATGTTCACAGCGCCAGATGCACACAGTGCATGCATCGCTCAGTTATACATGTATGAGCATGCAACCAGCAGATAAGGCATTAGAACATCTGATAGATTGTTGCGACTAGTATTGGAGAAGAAAATAAAAGCAATCAATGCCTATCTTATCAAAATAGTGCAGCAAAGGAGAAGGAATAAAATAATAAAATAAAAAATAAGGTCAGACAGATTGAGAGAGAGAGAGAGAGTGACTGTCAGTGTTAGTATGAATCGATCTACCTGTATGAATGTGTGTGTGTGAGTATGTGTGTGTGTATGTGTGTGTGTGTGTGTGTGTGTGTGTGTGTGTGTGTGTGTGTGTGTGTGTGTGTGTTGTGTGTGTGTGTGTGTGTGTGTGTGTGTGTGTGTGTGTGTGTGTGTGTGTGTGTGTGTGTGTGTGTGTGTGTGTGTGTGTGTGTGTGTGTGTGTGTGTGTGTGTGTGTTTTATGTATGTTTGGTGTGGTGTGTGTATTTGTATGCGTGCGTGTGTGTGTGTATGTGCGCGAGCGTGCATGTGTGTGTGTAATAAATAGGAAAGATGGGGGGGGGGAGAGAGAGAGAGAGAGTGTAAACTGTAAAACAGAATTCGGAGCAGCAAAACACACTTTTTTTTACTACAGTGACAGTTAAAACCACACTGCTACACGGTCCGGCTACCAGCCCCACACGGGCGTGGCAGATATTCACCCAGCGAGCGCTGACCTCGCTTCCCACACAGCGGTACACCGCGAGTGCGCCATCTTTCCGTAGAGGAACATCTTTGCTACCAAGTACCTGGAGTTCGTCTAGTCAGAGTTGTCAGCAGGGAGCTCTTCAAGCGTGTGTGTGTGTGTGTGTGTGTGTGTGTGGTGTGTGTGTGTGTGTGTGCGTGCGTGCGTGCGTGCGTGCGTGCGTGCGTGCGTGCGTGCGTGTGTGTGTGCACGTGCTTAGAACAGATCATGCTACAGTGGCAAACTTACTACTGTTTGAGCACACACACAAAAAAAACTGCTCGTTAGCTGACAGTTTTCTGGACCCTATGGCGTAACTAAATACGGCAGTGGTTGAAGGAAGGATATCGTAAACCAGTGTTTGGAGTTTGGGTGCTAATAAAACTGTGGAAGCAACATAGCGTCCAAGCACGCATTGCAAATATTAGGCGTGTCCGCCCCGGGTAAAGAGAAGAGTTCCCTCTCGATTTAGTCAAAGGACTTTGGTTTTATTTGTGCTGTTGTAAGCAACACGGGCGGCTATAAAAGAAACGCTTGATTTATTGGAGTTGATTTCTGTGGACGTAAAGCAACACTCAACCAGTCGGAGTTGTCCGTGAGCCGGTTTGGCCTAGCGGTAAGGCGTTAGGCTGGTAAGCGGAGGGACCTCGATTCGAATCCGCTTCGGCTCTCCTTTCTCTCAAAAGTTGTGGTCTGTGGACACTGTCTTGTGACTTTGTCCATCACAATTATGAAACATTAAAATGGCTCTCATCGCAGGAGTCATTCTGGTGGTGACAGTGTAGCGATAGGTATAATAGTCTCCCTCTCCCCCCACCTCCATAACCCCTTCCTCCCTTCTCCCCGTCCCTAATAAGCCTTATGGTTTCTGTGGACGTTAAACACCATGTTTACTTACTTACTTACTTACTTACTTACTTACTTACTTACTTACTTACTTACTTACTTACTTACTTACTTACTTACTTACTTACTTACTTATTGGAGTTGTCTGTTACTAACTGACTGCCCTTGAGCACCGGCAACGAAAAACTGTCCGTTAGCTGAGATTTTTTCTAGACCTATGGCGTAATCAGTTATGACAATGGCTGGAGGAAGGATGTCGTAAACCAGTGTTTGGAGTTTTCTGCAGTAGAAGTCAGTCATGATCCATCGCTAAATTCATGGTTATAACAACTGTCTGAAAATATCATCCCAGACGTCTAGGCTAGTTCTCTGTCGTGACACAGTAGCGTGCGTAGAGTCCTGTTTCAGTTGGATAGAGAAAGTACACAAAAAAACTGGCACAATTCAGTACAGTGACCGTTCCAACCTCAACGGAACAGCAGGACGGTATTTCATACCCATAACAGGCAGTCGCTTGCAGTTGCTGACCAACTTCCGGTAGCGCATCCTGGGTAATCGTGCCAAGCCACACTGAAAGTACTGTCCCGCAATGCTGTGGCTGTAACACATCAACCACAGTTGAGTCTGCCGGCGAAAGGATAATAAAAGAAAAGAATAATGGGTGACATATGCTGAGAAGTAACACACACGTGCTATACATAGAGGATGCAAGGGGAAATAACCCATGTAATACTAATGTCACTAATGAACAAGAGTCCCCACAATGGCTGTTCCGGTCTGATATGTTCGCCCACAGTCATAAGGATATAACAAGGTGTTAGAAGAGGCGAATATGTTTCAGTCTAGAAACATCCTGATGAACAGAACCTATACGAAGCCACGTAAGTCCATGGATGAACAGTAAAATGGATACAGCGTCAGGTAATCCTACATTTAATTGAGATAGTACTGATCTGGTGGGAGAATGGAAAGCCTTTAGACAGCATGTAGAGTTCATGTTCAAAGGTCCATTGAGAGCGAAGAACGAAGAAGAGCGATGCTGTTATTTGATGCTGTTGGTAGGGGATAAAGGAAAAAGAATATTCTCCACATGGAATATGACTGATGCACAACAGAAAGTTCAGCAAGAGTACTACGATAGGTTCCAGGCCTACGTACAACCCAAGTCGAATCCAATTTTCCAAAGATACAGACTGCGCAGCAAGATTCAAGAACCAGGTCAAACTTTCCAACAGTTCGTAACCGCATCAAAACTGCTGGTGAAAGACTGTGAGTATGGACAAGCTGAAGATGACATTGTGCGAGACGGAATCGTGTTTGGCACAAAATCTGCCAAAGTGCGTGAGAAGCTCATTGACACTGGTTCAGTTTTAACTCTAGAAAGAGCCACAACGTCATCTTCAGCTTGTCCATACTGCGATTGGTCACTTTCTTCTTTGTCCTACACATCTTTTCGAAGTGATTATTTGCGTTACATTTCCGGCAGACTTTACCCATTGGACGAAGTTTCAGTCCAGCAACTCAAAGAAATGACAGATGAAACTGAACAAGGTGTACATGATGTGAAGAAGAAGAACTGGCGACATAAAGACTGAAAGTTCAAGGCAGCTACACATACATGTGGTAGATGTGGTACCAGTAGCACTCCATGATCGTGTCAAGGAAGAACTCCAGAGGATGGAGCATGATGGCGTGATCAAGAAGCAAGCAGAGCCGACAGACTGGGTGAACAGCATGGTCATTGTAGAAACGCCCAAGAAACTGAAAATCTGCATAGACCCAAGGGACTTGAACAAAGCGATCAAGTGAGAACATTTATCCACGAAGACGATCGAAGAAGTCGTACAAAACATGCCTGGAGCAAAGGTGTTTTGAAAACTTGATGCCACTTCAGGTTACTGACAGTTGAAACTTGACGAAGAAAGGTCCAAACTGAGCACGTTCAACACTCCATTCGGACGTTATCGCTTTCTTCGTGTTCCATTTGGCATTGTCTCGGCAAGCGAAATATTTCAGCGAGTGAAATATTTCAGATGGTCGAAAACATTGATGGAAGTGAAGCCATCATGGACGAGATAGTGGTGTGGGGAAAAGACCAAGCAGAACACGACACACGCCTGAAGCAAGTCATGGACAAAGCAGAGGCATGTGGTCAGAAGTTCAACAAAGGCAAGTGCAAGTTTCGACAGAACCAGATCTCCTATGTTATTATTATCATTATTATTATCATTCATAGCTTTTATCTAGCGCTATTCTATGCTCTCGAGCAGACTCAATGCGCTGATGTCGCATGTGATTCTGAATGAGTGACTGTATCCTTTTATAGCGCGTATTATTAATATCCACGGAAGTGGTGTACTGGTAGCTCTCTTTGGTTGCTGCACGGCTGGTGCCACGTGAAATGCTGCCGTCTCGGCACAAGTTCTGTGTACACCATTCAACCATGCACCAGTTTACAGTGTCACTTCATTCAAAGCCACATAGGTAGGGTGTATGTATGTTTAGCTGTAACACTCGACTCCCAGATCCTATGTAGTCAGAGGCGAGCGTAAACAGTACAGAAGGAACCGGAAGATGCTGAAGTATTTACTCCTTACTCGACTCCCAGATCCTACGTAGTCAGAGATGAGTGTAGATAGTACAGAAGGAACCGGAAGATGCTGAAGTAGTGACTCCTTATTCGACTCCCAGATCCTATGTAGTCAGAGATGAGCGTAAACAGGACAGAAGGAACCGGAAGATGCTGAAGTAGTGACTACTCACTCGACTCCCAGATCCTATGTAGTCAGAGATGAGCGTAAACAGGACAGAAGGAACCGGAAGATGTGGAGTAGTGACTCCTTGCTCGACTCCCAGATCCTGTGTAGTCAGAGATGAGTGTAGATAGTACAGAAGGAACTGGAAGATGCTGAAGTAGTGACTCCTCACTCGGCTCCCAGATCCTACGTAGTCAGAGATGAGTGTAGATAGTACAGAAGGAACCGGAAGATGCTGAAGTAGTGACTCCTTATTCGACTCCCAGATCCTATGTAGTCAGAGATGAGCGTAAACAGGACAGAAGGAACCGGAAGATGCTGAAGTAGTGACTACTCACTCGACTCCCAGATCCTATGTAGTCAGAGATGAGCGTAAACAGGACAGAAGGAACCGGAAGATGTGGAGTAGTGACTCCTTGCTCGACTCCCAGATCCTGTGTAGTCAGAGATGAGTGTAGATAGTACAGAAGGAACTGGAAGATGCTGAAGTAGTGACTCCTCACTCGACTCCCAGATCCTATGTAGTCAGAGGCGAGCGTAAACAGGACAGAAGGAACTGGAAGTTGCTGAAGTAGTGACTCCTTACTCGACTCCCAGATCCTGTATAGTCAGAGATGAGTGTAGATAGTACAGAAGGAACCAGAAAATGCTGAAGTGGTGACTCCTCACTCGACTCCCAGATCCTGTGTAGTCAGAGATGAGCGTAAACAGGACAGAAGGAACCGGAAAATGCTGAAGTACTGACTCCTCATTCGACTCCCAGATCCTATGTAGTCAGAGATGAGTGTAGATAATACAGAAGGAAGCGGAAGATGCTGAGGCCCACAATGGTTGCCTCAAGAGACAGTGATTTGCCAGTGACTGTTCCATCACAGAATGAAACAGAATGTGTGGCTAATCAAGCAAGTGGTCAGACTCCATCACAATTAGATGACAACAGCCAAATGGTCGGAGACGAAAGTGTGGTGAAAACCAAATCAGGCAGAGTTGTCAAAATTCCAGCTAGGTTCTGTGATGATGGCGCATAAGGTCTACCATACTTATGCGCATGGACTGTGACCAGTTGTCTAGTGAATGTGATGAAGAACTGAATTAGGACAGTTCCGTGTAAATTAATAATTGTGTATTTGGTCAAAATGATAATGTTTTACACTACAGAGACTGATAAGTTTCAGAGAACTGAATTTTCATACATGAATGAAACATTACAGGACAGAATGTTTATGAATAGTAATGTGTGTTGCTAAAGAAAAGTGAACACTGAAGACTGTTTTATGTTGCAAAGACATTGCAGATGCATAAGAAGTTTAGTTCTGATTTAAATTAGTTTGTGTTTGAAAGTGACGTGAATTCTTTTTCACAAACACTGAAACAACAACTCTTATAAATATAGCTATATGATGTGAGTGTATATTTGAACTATTTGTTTACAAGTGTATTAACAGTGTAAATGAACATTGAAAGTTATGAATATTGAAATTAACACGTTTCAAATTATTCAGTGCATTAAAACGTTCAGCAATAATTTTTCAAGCCCACAGAATTTCAATGGGTGTAAGAAACAAAGAGGAAAACCATTTTTGCTTTTTTGTGTGTATGAACAAAGAATATTGTTGTGTGAATGGGTAATAATCGGTGAAAAGCCTTATTACTAACCTACTAATATATAGTGTATGTCATGGACATTCTAATAAAGTTGGTCTTCGTCAATAAATTTCACCCTGATACAACCGTAGTGGTAGACTGGGTGTAAAAGATCAAGCTACTTACATACTTATTTGTAAATCATATAATTATGTTGTATTTTTGTATCGTAAACCTTGCACGGCTTTTGCCTCTGTCCTGAACGTCCAAACTCAGCATGCATTATACGTACTCACCATAATACAGGCTGTCGACATGACGGCGTTTGTACCGTTCAGCGAAAAGCGGTACCAGCCTGGCTGCAGACCGTCATCTGAATTATCTGTTGTTGAATTGTAGTTCACGTCCCTGGTGGCGTCATCCAGCACGGTGTAATTTGTGCAGCCTTCGGTTAAGAGGACTGACAAAAATAAGAATTTTCCCAGTGTCCTATTTCTGTGTCTCTGTGTGTCCTCTCTCTCTCTCTCTCTCTCTCTCTCTCTCTCTCTCCTCCTCTCTCTCTCTCTCTCTCTCTCTCTCTCTCTCTCTCAAAAAAAGAAAAGAAGAAAAAAAGCCAAGGTGGTGCAACACAGTACCAAACAACAGCATGGCACACAGGACTATCAATAACGCGACACGAGGGAAAATAACACATTGCATGTGAACACTCTCATTCACAACGAATACAAAACAAAAACAAACAAACAAATAGCAACAACACAACAAAACAACCCCCCCAAAAAACAACAACAAAAAAACAACAACACCTAAAAAACTAAATAAAAAAGTAGTAATAATTTTTATTTTAAAAAACACACAAAACAAACAACAGCAACAAAAAACAAAAACAGAAACAAAACAAAAACACAGAAAACACCAACTAACAAACAAACAAGCAAGCAAAGCAGAAGAAGAGGAAGCAAACGACAACATGCCACACAGGATTATCAATGACACAACAGGAAGGGAAATAACGGACTACATATAAATGCCATCATTCACAACGAATACAAAACAAAAAACAAACAAAGAAGAAGAAGAAGAAAATCACAACATAGCGCACAACAGGAAAAACGAAATACAACAACAAAAGGCAACAAACAAACATACAACGAAACACAACAAATGCCGAAAGAAAATAATAAGTATGAATACATCCATTTACAGATAATCCCCAAACAAACACACACGCGCACACGCGCACGCACACGCACACACACACAGACACACACACACACACACACACACACACACACACACACCCACCCCCCCCCCCCCCCCCACCCACCCCCACCCACCCCAAAAAAGAAGAAAAAAAGACAACAAACAAGAAAAACAAAAAACACGATATAACTATGAATACACTCATTTACAAGCGAACCAACCAAACAAACAAAAACAAAAAACATAACAAACAAGCAAACAATTCAACGCCTTTATCTTAATCCATCCGTCCACTCGATCAGCTTATTACCCATGATAAAAGGAACTAGCCTTTCCAGGTTCGAATCGAAAATAACTCCTCGAGCGCTTGAAACAGTCAAAAAGAACGCGATCTGCAGTAAAAGCTTTGCAATTGAAAGTCCAGTTCATTTAATATTGATCTGATATGTTTAACGAAGAGCTACAGCTTCTTCAGGTAATATATGATTGTAACCATGAATTGATGAGTATTTAGGTACTACTGAGTATTACTACGAGCCTTTGTCGTTTTAGGTACTATTGTAACCATGAGCTGTCGCCTACTTAGATACTATTGTAACCGCGACTTGTTGCATGTATACATAGGTAGCCTGCTATTATAATCACGAGCTTTTGCCATATTAAAGCCAAACACATAAAAGGTTAAAAAGAACATAAAAAGTTAAAAAGAACGTTTTTATCAACAACAACAACAAAAAGCACAACTTGCGAATTTTCGGGTAGTCCTCTAATTCTAGCTACAAAGCAAACACTTAACAAGCAGTTAAACGGCAGAAAAAGATATGCAGAATTCTTATCTGCTTTTAGTTGAGCTGATTTGCGATGGTTTTTTGTTTTGTTTTTTGTTGTTGTTTTTTGATTGTTTTTTTGTTTGTTTGTTGTTTGTTTTGTTTTTGTCACAGTAAATAGCGTTCTTTGCATCGTTTTATGTTTGGATCTTGTTTTAGAACGCTAGCAGTTATCCTTGTTTCAGATTTCTTGCCTTTTTAGTTATATTGTAGCCAAAGACTACTATTTTTATAGGTATTATTTATTCTACACGAGTAAGTAAGTAAGTAAGTAAGTAAGTTGGTGTTTTACGCCCAGTCAGCTGTTACGATTACATCAGGGCGATGTACTCACGAACTATGGCCTTTTTAGATACTATTGTAATCACAAGGATTTTATTTTTTTACAGGTTATATTGTAAACACGAACTATTACTTGCTTAGGTACAATTATAACCAAAAGGTTTTTATTTTTTAGAGATTTTTTGTAAACACGTACTATTACCTGCTTAGGTACTATTGTAACCACAAGTTTTTATTTTTTTACAGGTTATATTGTAAACACGAACTATTACCTGCTTAGGTACTATTGTAACCACAAGGTTTCTTATTTTTTACAGGTTATATTGTAAACACGAACTATTGCCTGGTCAGGCACTATTGTAACCGTTGCTTGTTTAGGTACTATCATAACTATTGCAATCGCGAAATGTTGCTTGTTTAGATACTATAATCATATATTACAGCTCGTGTATACAATAGTATTGTAAACACGAGCTATTGTTTACATAAGAACTATTGCAATCACGAGTTGTTGCTTGTTTAGTTACTATATTGGAACCACGAGCTATTGTTTTTGTACTTGTTTAAGTAAGCACGATCCCTTGCCTTTTTTGGTTCTATTGTAAACACGAGCATGCAAGAACAAAACACCAACAAAAACAACAACAACATGGAAACATATATGAAACAAGGATGACTGCTAGAGTTCTAAAACAAGATCCAAACACATAGCAGGTTAAAAGGAACGCTAATATAATATGACAATATAAAACCTTCGAATTTTCGGGGTAAGCCCCCTTTTTTAAGCGACAAAACAACAGTTAAACGGCGAAAAATGAAAACGTGCTTATACGGGTTCGGTTGCGTGTATTCCGAGTGTTTGGAATGTTTGAAATAATGTTGACATCATTTCTCTATCACTCGGAACAGACGCAACCCAAGCCGGATGAGTACATTTTCATTTTTTCACCGTTTAACTGTCGTTTAACTGTTGCTTTGTCGCTTAACTGTTGCTTTGTCGTTTAACCGTTGCTTTGTCGCTTGAAAAAAGGGGCTTAATCTGAAAATTCTCACGTTTTGTGATGTCACGTTAAATTAACGTTCCTTTTAACCTGTTATGCGTTTAGGCTCTTCTGGTCATGTGGTCTTCGATGTTGGTTTGGTGTTAACATCGAGTACCGTTTTAAGCTGTGTAAATTCAGCTTTGTATAGTCAGAATGCTCGAGTGTGTGGGTGCCTCTGTGTGTGTGTGTGTGTGTGTGTGTGTGTGTGTGTGTGTGTGTGTGTGTGTGTGTGTGTGTGAGTGTGTGTGTGTGCGAGCGTGCGTGCGTGCGTGCGTGCGTGCGTGTGTGTGTGTGTGTGTGTGTGTGTGTGTGTGCGTGTGTGTGTGTGTGTGTGTGTGTGTGTGTGTGTGTGTGTGTGTGTGTGTGTGTGTGTGTGTGTGTGTGTGTGTGTGTGTGTGCGTGCTTGCTTGCTTGCTTGCTTAGAATAGTCTCTACAGGCAAGATTTTGCACTTATAAATACTTTAAATATTTTCAATAGTAATGCTGAATAAAGTTCTTACCCGCCTTTGTGAAGGTCTTGGCCCCGGTCACTGACGCGTCGTGGTCACTGTTTGAGTTCAAGATGGTGTTGTGTGCACGACAGGACCCGGATGATGACCCCGTTACATGTGTGAACGTCACGCACTGCTCGTCGTGGATACACCGAAGTGCACAGTTCTGGAGGGAGCGTGACTCGCTCTCAAACAGCACACTGCTCGTGAAGATGACGTTGTCCAGTCCCGTGTCGGAAAAGAGCGACTCACGAGTGGTAGCTTTCACCACAGGCGCAAAGAGGAGACAGCTGACAAAGACTGCAGCGAAGTATAGCATGGCCGCCATTGCCAGTCACAGAACTTGATGTAAGATTTGAAGAGCTTGTCGAAGTTTTGGAAACTCACCCTCCTGTTGTGGCGAACTGCTTCGTTGTGGAAATGAAGTGGGCGCTGTCTCTGCGTCTCTGTATATGTATATATTCCAAACACACGCTCAGCCGATAGGGCGGTTGTGAGACATGCGCAGAGGCACTTTATGCTGATTATGGCGGGCTTGTCTATTAAATAATTAAGGCGCTCAGATGGTCCTCGTGACGACGGACTGCATTCTGCGTGTGCAGCGATCGTTGACTTCAGAGACGTGAGGTGCACGTGTTCTCTCCGTAAAGCAGGAAATGGTAACCGCCTAGTATTGCATGGTTCCATGGTTCGCCGACTGTCAGGAATTTTCCCTTTTGTAATAACCTCTGCCTTCTGGCTTTGTCAGTCAGCCATCTTCGTTTTGACCAGTGCTTTTTAAATAGACACTGCTTTTTTAAAGAGATAAGTGCTTTTTAAATACAAGATACTTTTTAACTTCTTCTTCTTCAAGTGATGCTTAATGTCCTCGGATGTCGATTGACATAATTATTAGGGAAAAGCTGAGACCAATGCGTGAGCATGGTTCAATATTGCTTTACGTCCATGGAAACCACTAGGCTCGTTAGGACGGACAGCCCAGGACGGCCACCTCGACTTTCACACAGCTCCTGAACTATGGTGCTTTTTAAATAGCCAGTGCTTTTTAAATAGATAAGTGGGGGGGTTTAATGGATAAGTGTTGTTGTTGTTTTTAATAGATACGTTTTTTTTTTTTTTTTAAACACAGTGCTTTTTAAATAGACAGTGCTTTTTAAATAGTGCTTTTTAAATAGATACCTTTTTTTTTTTTAATGGATGTGTTTTAGTGGGGGGTTTTAATAGATAAGTTATTTTTAAATAGACACTGCTTTTTAAATAGACACTGCTTTTTAAATAGATAAGTGTTTTTTTTTAATGGATAAGTGTGTGTGTGTGTGCTTTTGTGTGTGTGTTGTTGTTGTTGTTGTTGTTGTTGTGTGTGTGTGTGTGTGTGTGTGTGTGTGTGTGTGTGTGTGTGTGTGTGTGTGTGTGTGTGTGTGTGTGTGTGTGTGTTTAATAGATAAGTTCTTTTTAAATAGACACTGCTTTTTAAATAGACAATGCTTTTTAAACAGATACGTGTTTTTTTAAATGGCTCAGTGTGTGTGTTTCTTAATAGATAAGTTCTTTTTAAATAGAAACTGCTTTTTAAATAGACAGTGCATTTTAAATAGATAAATGGGTTTTTTTAATGGATAAGTTGTGGGTTTTAATAGATAAGTTCTTTTTAATTAGACACTGCTTTTTAAATAGACAGTGCTTTTTAAATAGATAAGTGTTGTTTTTTAAATAGATAAGTTCTTTTTAAATGGACACTGCTTTTTAAATACACAGTGCTTTTAAGCGTTTTTAAATGGATAAGTGTTTTTAACAGATAAGTTCTTTTTAAATAGAGACTGCTTTTTAAAGAGACAGCGCCTTTTAAATAGATAAGTGTGTGTGTGTTTTTTAAATATATAAGTTCTTTTTAAATAGAGACTGCTTTTTAAATAAACCAGTCATTTTAAATAAACAGTGCTTTTTAAATAAATAAATGCTTTTTGAAGACGACGATTGCATTGTGGTCTCATCGGTGAACTCTGAGGGGACTCTAACTAACGCATCACACAGCCATTGAGAGAGAGGGGTGGGGGGGGGTGGGGGGGGGGCAGGAGCTGTCTGAAAGTCGAGGTGGCCGTCCTGGGCTCCCGTCCCTAATAAGCCTACGGTTTCTGTGGACGTAAAGCATCACTGAACTGAACATTTTGGGTGTGCTGAAAAATTGTCCTCTGGCTGAGGATTAATCCTGACTGCCGTACGCCTGCTGTGGTCTCCTCTTTGACTAAGTAAGTAAGTAACCATGGTGCTTAAAGTCCATAGAAACCATAAGGCTTATTAGGGACGGGGAGAAGGGGGGGAAGGGGGTATGGAGGTGGGGGAAGAGGGAGATTGTCACCGCCAGAATGACTTCCGCATTAAGGTGAGCAGCGATGAGAGCCATTTTAATGTTTCCTAATTGTGAGGGACAAAGTCACGATTAGACAATGTCCACAGACCACAACTTTTGAAAAGAAAGAAGAGCCGAAGCAGATTCGAACCGAGGTCCCTCTGCTCACCGCTAGGCCAAACCAGCTCACTTTCTTTGACTGACTCGGCTGCCTCTCTTCTACGACTCCATCCCATCACATAGTTATACCAAAGGTTCCCCTGGATACGATTTCATTCGTTAATCAGGATCTTATGCACGCTTACCTTAAAGCCACGCACAGACTTGTACGTTTTCATTTTTGGAGGAAGAGAGTTCCAGACAGATGACCCAGAGAACGAAGAACTCATTTAGGTCGATGCATAAACGTAGGTTTTATTTATTTATTTATTTATTTTTACTCATATCGAACAGGCGCTTTGTTAAAAAGGTCACATACACATTGAGGCGCGAAGCCCATGTGCACTTTAAACATAAGCACAGCTGTGTTGTACACCAATTGTTCCTGCAATGGAAAAACGTCTAATTTCTTAAGTTTTGCCGCCATTGACACTGAGTGATCAGGTAAGATAAGTGTTGCTGCTCGTCTGTGGAGGGAGTTAAGTTTTTTAAGTGAACTTCACTGGTATTGCTCCACACAGCAGATGCATAATTGATGTGTGCCAGTAAATGGGCTTGAAAAAAAAATGAAAAAAAAGGAGAAGCTTGCGACAATCAGTATCAACATAATTCCTAAGCTGGCCCAGCAAAAATAAATTTCGAGCTACCTGTTTACAGATGTTATCAATGTTAATGCCAGTGTAACCCCAAAAACCCAATGTTCACGAACTTGTTCAATAATGCTTGTATCAAGTGCCAGATTTGGCATTAGGGGTTTAAGCTGGTGTTTTTGTCTGGAAGCTAAGAGAGACAGACAGACAGAGACAGACAGACAGACACAAAGAGAGAGAGACAGAGAGACATAGAAAGAGAGAGAGACAGAGACAGAGACACACAGAGAGAGACAGAGGGAGAGAGAATAAGATAATACTTTATTACACAAGGATAAAGATTTAAGCACGAGTCGGCTTTTCTGCAAATCTGTCCCTGATGACAAACACAGCATCACTCAATACATCACACACAGAGAGAAGAGATTTTGTTATTGATTCTTTTTCTTTTTTTCTCTCTCTCTCTCTTTTTTTTTGGGGGGGGGGGGGGGGGGGGGGGGGTTGACTGATCGCCTATTGCTTGTTAGGCTATGGTCTATAAAATTGTTTATACAAAAACAACATAATTCAACATATCATGGACACAAAGGGAGGCTCTGAAGTACATTGTCTGACCCTCTCCCTTTCTCTCCCTGTCTCTCTCAGATCAATAATTATGGTAAGATCACTAGACCATTCGGCTAGTTATTTCCTCCTCCCGTTTGTTGTTGTTGTTGTTGTTGTGCTGGTGGTGGTGGTGGTGTTTGTTTTTTTTTTTTTTTTTTTTTTTTTTAGTGTTGTCGTTCTGGTCTTTGGTTTGTTTTGCTGCCTCTGACTTTTTTAGACAACAGTTTTGCCATCGTAAATGTGTAAGTAATTGATCATTTTGTCTATAGGTAACACTCAAGTAAGCATACAGCTTTTGTGTTTCCTGTACTTATTTGTTGAACTTATGGTTACGACGAATGAATTTCTTTTGTTTAAACCGACATGGTAACAGCTCCGCGTCAGTACCGTAAAGTATTATACTCACTGTGTCTTGGTGCATGGGTCCAGTCCACAAAACTGACCACAGGCCTATCGATACCGCAGCGATCACAAGAACGACTCCAACACACCGAGAGTTCAGCCTGTTGTCTGATCAGTTGAGATAAAACCGTGTCACATCTCTCAGTACCAATACAGTGAGCCGGTTTGGCCTAGTGGTAAGGCGTTAGGCTGGTAAGCGGAAGGACCTCGGTTCGATACCGCTTCGGCTCTCCTTTCTCTTCAAAAACGTTGTAGTTTGTGGACACTGTCCTGTGACTTTGTCCATCACTTCCTACTGAAACATTAAAATGGCTCTCATCGCTGCCCATCTTAATGCAGGAATCATTCTGGTGGTGACAGTGTAGCGATAGGTATATAATCTCCCTCTCCCCTACCTCCCTAGCCCCTTCCCCCCTTCTCCCCGTCCCTAATAAGCCTTATGGTTTCTGTGGACGTTAAGTACCATGTTTGCTTACTCAGCAACAACACTTCCTCCAACATGTCAGAATGTGACATGCGTTTGTAAAAATATCCTATCTGTTAAACACATACTACTTGAATGTCCTATTACCACAGACTTATTTCAGAAAAATGGATATCAGTAAGAGATTTTTTTATATAATACTGATATTATCAATTCTATTGTTAAATTGATTGTTCATAGTCCTGTGGGTAAGCTAGTATATATAAAAAAGTGTGTGCGTGTGTGTGTGCGTGCGTGCGTGCGTGCGTGCGTGCGTGTGTGTGTGTGCGTGCGTGTGTGTGTGCTTTTTGAGTGTTTTTTGTTTTTGTATTGTTTGTTTTTTGTTTGTTTGTTTTAGTTGTTGTTGTTGTCTAATATCACCTCGATGTGAACAGACATAAATGAAAATTTTGATTGATTGATTTGACTTCCTCCAGCGCTTTCTGTAGATGGTCAGCATACCTCCCCCTGTCCACTGGTTTCCCCTTCTGCAGTTGCCTCAGGTACTCCAGTTCTTTTCTTCCTGCAGCACGTGACGTTCTTCCTGCTTGACCAGCCAGTAGGTGCATGGGTGTTTCTGGCAGGCACTGCAGTCACTAACAAAAATAGTCATCAGTTTCACAAATCAGTTTGCTTTCGTTGTCCGATCTGTCAAGCACCGAAAAGTTTTGAATGAGTTGCTACTATTGGGTGTTTCTCAATGCACGTTGTACTGTTCTGTCTTTCAAACTGGCAACATAATTTTTGTTCGTCGCCAGATGGTAATCGCACTGACCAGCCCTTTCTCAGACTCGTTAGTAAGAGAGAGAGAGAGAGAGAGAGAGAGAGAGAGAGAGAGAGAGAGAGAGAGAGAGGATTACGAATTAACGAATGAATTTTTCTTTTAACGAGGGTAATGGAGTAAGTACAACACTTTTTTTTACATCCAGCCCTTGGGCAAGAAAACAAAAACAAAAAATCGAAAACTAAATAATTATAAACTCAAAAAATCATATTAACTGTTGAGAGACAGACAGACAGACAGACAGACAGGCAGAGACAGACAGACAGACAGACAGAGACAGACAGAGACACAGAGAGAGTAAAATGCAGAGAATGCATGTATACATAATATACATATTTGACACATCATATTCACAAATATTGAGAACATAAACGAATACGATCATGTTTGATCAGACATTAAGACAGACAGAGAGAGACAGACAGACAGAGACACAGACAGACAGAGAACACTTTTATCAATCTACTTCAAACATTATTCATGCTGATTATTATTCTTTAACATGCGTATGTGACCACTGTCCATGCGTATACACACCGGGGAACATCGGTTTATAGTCTCACTCGAAGGTGTGTGTTTTCGTACAGTCGGTACAAAATTTGACTCTGGATAAATCTCGGGGCGGCCGGAGTCACACACACACACACACACACACACACACACACACACACACACACACACACACACACACACACACACACACACACACACACACACAAAGAGTCACAAACACACGCATGCACGCGCACACACACACACACACACACACACACACACACACACCACACACACACACACACACACACACACACAACACAGCACACACACACACCACACACACACACACACACACACACACACACACACACACACACACACACACACACACACACACACACAACACACACACAGAGTCACACAACACACCACACACACACACACACACAACACACACACCACACACCCCACACACACACACACACACACACACACAACAACACACACACACACACACACACACACACACACACACACACACACACGCTGATATAACAACCAGCTGACTCCTTCAGATGAACATAAGTGTACCTTTTTGAGGACAACTTGCGTTTGGAGTTCGGTTCCCCTTTAAGTAATAGATAATGGATTGACGCCTGGACGAGAAGAAGAAATAATAAAGGGAGAAAACTTCAAAAGAAGAGATCTACGAAACGGTGACCAAGTGTGAAAGTCTAGCAGTGCAAGGGAAGTAACCCTGTATTACTAATGTCGCCAAGTGAAGCAGAGTGATCGAAGCTAAACTAATGTGACCGTACATTTCGAAATGAGTCGCAGTGGTACTGTTTGTCATTTCGTGATGTTTTTATCACAGGAGAGAGCCCACAATTCTCTTGAAAATGATGCAAAAACGATCAGAATCGGTTCAATGGTTTTCGTTATTTTAACAATTTGATGTCGCAACAACCATAGCATTTCCTGGACTCTGAATGCTTTGCCTGTGTGCGTGTGTGCGTGTAGTTGTGTGCCAGTAGTTTCATGTGTGTGTGTGTGTGTGTGTGTGTGTGTGTGTGTGTGTGTGTGTGTGTGTGTGTGTGTGTGTGTGTGTGTGTGTGTGTGTGTGTGTGTGTGTGTGTGGGAGTGATGGGAAATATGTTGAATGAAGTGTCGCTGTGTGTTTATGTAATTAATAAGGTTTACCGTCCTCTAGGTTGCTTATATATATTCTGTTCACCTTACTGCTTTTGTAATATGCGCTTTGCTCACGTTAGGTGTAATACGCTTTTACTTTACATTCTCAGAAAGCGCCATAGTTTTCATCATAGTGCTTATGAACAAGCGGGTTCATATTTAAAACGCATTTTAATAACATTCATAAAAAATGTAGATTAGGAGCATAATATATGCATTTTCATTCATTTATTCAATACAATATACAATATAACTTTATTGCCAAGTGTCAATACACTGATTGCACGAGGAATGTTTTGTGGTGCCAAGCACACTCATCACACTTTCACTCCAATCATAAAACATTTAATTACAACAACAGCAACAACAAAAAATCCAGGTAAAAAAAGTCATTCATCATGTCTGATGCAAAAAAGACTGGGCAATCTGATTTTGCTGACCCCCTTCCCTCTCCCCCACCCCGCTTCGCCCAAAAAAAATTGAATAAATAAAGTGTCCCTTTAAAAATCAGCCACAATGTTGTTTTGAAAAAGGGTGTGCCCCAAACATTTGTTCGTTATTTTGTACTCCATCATTAAAAGAAAATTATACGTTGCAGAGCAAATCAAACCAAACATTTGTTCGTTATTTTGTACTCCATCATTAAAAGAAAATTATCTGTTTTTTATTTATTTTATTGTTTGATCGTTTAGTGACAAATTTTCTGTTGTTGTTTTAAACTCATTTTTATATATTCTTTTCATAATCAAACCAAAAGCAAACTATATCTTGATCGAATTAAACGAAAGTGTACGTGTGTGTGTGCGTGTGCGTGTGTGTGTGTGTGTGTGTGTGTGTGTGTGTGTGTGTGTGTGTGTGTGTGTGTGTGTGTGTGTGTGTGTGTGTGTGTGTGTGTGTGTGTGTGTGTGAGTGAGTGAGTGCGTGTGTACATGTGTGCGTGTCCTTGCGTGTGTCTGTGTCTGTGTCCAAGAGAGAGAGAGACACACACACACACACACACACACACACACACACACAAAATCGTGTAAGACAAATCAATCCTAACACCTACACACACACACACACACACACACACACACACACACACACCACACACACACACACACACACACACACACACACACACACACACACACACACACACATGTGAAGCTGTATGGGTTTTGCTCGGAACCTAGTTTATTGCCAATTGATCAAACTTAAAGGACAAGTCCAAGGTTGGGGTGATTTTTGACACGATTTCCGTTAAAGTTCGCTGAGAACAATGATATAGGTAAAATTGTGATCTGAGGGTTATAAATGCACGAAAACAGCATTTTCTGTCGTAACGAAAGCGTCGCCATGACGCTGAAAATCATGTGCACATATGCGCACTACGTCACTCTGGGGAATCGCTGCAAAATGGCTAGTAACCACAGGGTAATCGACTCTTTTTTTTTAAAAAAAAAAAAGGTTCGAATCTCCAAGGATGAACCTTCGACGCCATTGTCAGTAGTTGGGCCTTTGTTTATTTCCTCCTTGTTATTTCATCTTTCTCGAGCCTCATCATCATTATCATCACCATCGTCTTCTTCATTACAGATACAATCTATCAAGCGACGACTCTGTGGCTCAGAGTGCTGAACGATACAAACAGACAGAATGTATGTACATCGCAACAGAGTTCAGTTGTTCAGTTTAAGAGGGTATCTATGCGCTCGGAAAAGCCCAGATGCGCTCCAACCCCCATCTCTCAGAAGTTTCCCCAACATTACCTTTGGAAACAGTTCCAGTGTTCGTCTGACTTACGATGGCCCTCTCTCGACTTTTCAAGGACGATAGTCTAGCGCTTCAACAAACAGAGAGTATAATATGCTGTGTATTATAGCCATTAACCTAGTATACTAAGTAAACAGGTGCATAGACTCCCAGTTCTGAGCGAAGGCGTCTTTAAAGAAATAGAT
>JABMCL010003481.1:22500-35000 GCA_018857735.1 Alviniconcha marisindica | reverse complement strand
ACAGTGGCAATTTAAAAAAAATTGTGCCCGAAAGGTTTACAGTCATGATACAACGACAACAAAAAGTGACATCATACTGGCATTATAGTTATTTCTAACAGTCGGTTTCACTGTCTGTCGTCCCGTGCTATTCTAATTCTTATCCATTCTGTAAAACACCCTACAGGAAGCTTACAAATCAGTCCTGGAGAGAGAGAGAGAGAGAGAGAGAGAGAGAGAGAGAGAGAGAGAGAGAGAGAGAGAGAGAGAGAGAGAGAGAGAGAGAGAGAGAGAGAGAGAGAGAAAAGGACAACAGTAAATAGAAGCAGACATAAAGCAACAAAAGGTGCACAGCCAAGAAACTATTCAAGCATTATTATTGGTTTATAATAGGCCCAGTTTGACAAGAAGTCAGGTAGGGTCAGTTTCAACTTTTGATTGTGTGCTTCAATTTCGTATCTTTTTTTCAACTCCTTTCTAAATGCACATAACTGAGGTTTGATTTTTTCATATCTGCAACTATAGATAAAATATTTTGCATACAGAATAATAAAATCAAGAACATTGTCACTTTTTAGATTATCATCTGTGCCGAACAAGATAATTTTTTCGTTGAATTTTAAGTTCTGAACTTTGTTGCAGTGGTCACATATAAACCTTTCTAACTTATTCCAGAACAATTTTACATGTTGACATCTCCACATACAATGTTGGATACCATCTCTTTCTAGATTACAGAAATTGCACAAAACATCTTGTGCAATGCCCATTTCTTTTAACACAATATTGGTTGCTAAAATCCTATGTAATAATCTGATCTGGAACCATTTCAGTTTTACTTTTTGTATTTTCTTTGTCTTTTTAAAGCAGGTTTTCCAGTCTATTCCTTCTCCCAACTTTATTTCCCATTTACTACAGCAGGTCGGACTTTTTCCATTTTCAATTAATATGTCATAATAAAATTTAGTTCCTTTCACTTGGTTATAGATCTTTGCTAATGATCTGGGATTTATAACCATTTCATTTGATTCAGTAATAATCTTGAGGCTTTTTAGATATGTTTTGATGGCCTGTACACATCCAAAGTATTCCAAATAGTTAACTTGAATATTGTATTTGTTTGTAATTTCGTTATATTTATAAAAACCGTCCTTCTTCATCTATCACATGGCCTATGCAATAAATGCCTTTCTCTAACCAACTTTTAAAAAGAATGCATTTTTTGCCAACTTTAATGTTCCTGTTTAGGAAAAGAGGTTCTGCTAATGCTTCCTCTGATGATTCTGGCTTTACTTTGTATCGAAAAAGTTCATAGACTTTAAATGTGTCCTCCCAGAATCTATTACTGTGGACTTCTTTACTGTAAATGCTTGGACCATACATGTTTATGATATCCATGTCTGGGTACATTTGACATGCGATTTGTTTCCATCTATAATTTGTAGTTTTTAGTTGTTGTTTTTATCCATGTTAACTTTAGAGCATTCATAAAGCTTTTTATTTGAGGGATACCCAGACCACCATCAGCAATATGTTTTACCGCTGTGTCTCTGCTTATTCTATCACACTTTCTGTTCCATACAAAGCGGAAAATCATTTTTTGAATATCTTCTATAAACGTGTCCGGTGGATCCGGCAAAAGCAGCCATAAATGTACAAGTTTTGACAATATCAAAGACTTAAGAATAGCTATTCTACCCAAAGGGGTTATCAGCCTCCTTAGCCATATTATAAACAAACTTTTTATTTCCTGGAACTTTGTATCAAAGTTCAACCGTGCGCAGCTCTCGAGGTCGTTTGTAAACCATATGCCAAGTATCTTAAATTTAGGTGGGTTCCATTCAAACTTCAGGTGTGGCATGTACCTTATGTTACTATTAGTATTTGATCCCAACCATATTACAATTGTTTTTTCAATATTGATCTTCAATCCAGATTTATTTCCAAAATCATCGAGGACCCGAATCGTTTCTTCGAATGTTTTACTCTTTCCATTTTGAAATAATTCAGTATCGTCGGCGAACTGTCATATTTTATGTTCGGTCTGACCGATAATAATCCCTTTAATATCCGGTTTTCTTTAATCATAATTGCTCAAATCTCTGCGCAAAGAATAAATAAATATGGTGATATCGGATCTCCCTGTCTACATCCTCTTTTTATGGAGAACCAAGGAGATGGCTGCCCATTGACTAGATGAGTTGACTTGATGTTGTTATAAAATACGCTGATCCATCTTCTGATGTCCTTTTGGAACCCGAATGCCTTTAGTACTTTGTGCATGAAAGTCCAGTCAAACGAAACGAAGGCTTTCTCAAAGTCTATACATAGTAACAATCCAGCCAATCTGTTCGTATTGCAATAATTTATCAAGTCATAAATAAGTCTAGTATTGTTTCCTATGTATCTGTTTGCCATAAAACCTGTCTGATCTTCGCTAATTAATGTGGGTAATACTTTCTTCATTCTTTCTGCTATATATGATGTGGCTATTTTATACACTACATTCAACAATGAAATAGGTCTCCAGTTTTTTTAGATATTCCCTGGGTTTGTCCCCTTTAGGTATACATATAATAATGCCTTCTTTTTGTGTAGGCGACATTTCACCTTATCAAAACCCATTTATTGCTCTCACCACCAGATTGTCTAGTCTCTTCTTCCCAAAGACTTTAAAAAAATCGACAGTGAATCCATCAGAGCCTGGGCTTTTTCCATTCTTCATTCTCTTTAGTGCACATGTTGCTTCTTCAACTGTAATTTTCCCTCCATTTTGCCCTTTTTCGGCTATTTTGGGGGGTTCTTTTATTAATTGTTCAATTTTACAATCTTCTGTTTTTCTGTTTTTATAAAGAGATTCATAAAACTGTTTTGTTTCTTCCAAAATAGCGTTCGTTTGCGTCAAAATGCTGCCATCCTTTGCAATAATCTTATTCATTTGTTTACTAACAAAGTTTTTTTTTCAAGGCCGCAAAAGTATTTTGTTATTTTTTCTCCCTCCCCAACCCATCTAGCTCTCGATCTCAGCAGTACATCTTCCATTTTCTTTTGTCTAATGTCAACCAGGTTTTCATTTGCGGCTTTTAAGTTCTCCAGGTCCATTCAGTTTTATTAACCTTTTTCTCTATTAATCTAATTTTGGTTTCCAGTTCTTCCTCAGTACTCCTTTTTCATTGTGGCATAAGCAATCGTTTTACTTCATATTTCCATTAGTAGTACATCGAGAAATAATTGGTCTGATATTGTGAACTGTATGTCTTTAGAACTGGTTTTTGATAAATTGTCCCTATCATATGGTAACGCAGCATACTGTTGAATTACTTTCTCTATAGTGTCATTCACTTCTTGTACAAACTGCTGTTTTTAAAAGTGAGCTGTTAAATTTCCAGTATGCTTCTTTTTTTTTTTTTGCAATCTTCCCCAAATGATAACTCTAGTGTGAGATGGAGTGGTGGGCCTATATCCGGAGTAATGTCAGTATCTCTTACAGTATTTCACAAGTTTTCTTAAATCAGAAAAAAACTAGCCTCTTTGTTGAAAGGGGTTCGTTCGTCTCCATGTAAACCGTTGAGTTGCGGGTTGAGTTCTCTCAAATATCCACCAGACAGTGGTCGGCGATAATTTCTTCCACCTTCTCTTGGGCTTTAACATTATGTACGTTTGTAGTTACAATAATCTATGGTTGGATCCAGAACTAGATTCAATCACCAGCAAGAATAAGGTTAGGTATTTTAAGTTTTGCAATATTTTCGTTAAGGTTTGTATAAATTTTGGGTCGTCTCTATTGGGCCCCTATATGTTTACTAGCAAAACATCCATTTTCATTGTGCTGATATGCACCATCAAAAAAATCCTCCATTGTCCCTAAATATCCCTTTGACCTTGAATTCAAAATCATTATTGAAAAGTATGGTAAGATGGGATTTTGTATTTGAGACGTCACGAATTGTATGGGGGGGGGGGGGGGGAAAAAAGGGGGGGGGGGGGGTGGGATGTTTATTCGAGGGGTTTTCCCGACAGGGGATGAGGACCTCACGTTGTGAACGTCACGACCGTCGTCACGGACAATGTGTCCGCAGCCAGGAGGGAGCGGACTCGCTCTCAAAAAGCACACTGCTCGTGAAGATGACGTTGTCCAGTCCCGTGTCGGAAAAGAGCGATTTACGAGTGGTAGCTTTCACCACAGGCGCAAAGAGGAGACAGCTGACAAAGACGCAGCGAAGTATAGATGGGCCCCCATTGCCAGTCACAGGATTGATGTAAGATCTGAAGAGCTTGTCGAGGTTTGGGAAACTCACCCACCCGTTGTGGCGAACTGCTTCGTTGTGGAAGTGAAGTGGGCACTGTGTCTCTGCATTTCTGTATACATACCAAACACACGCGTAGTCGGTAGGGTAGTTTTGGGAGACATGCGCAGATGAGGTTTATGCTGATTAGGGCGGTCTATCTACATTCATTAGCACGCGTTCATTCGGTCCTCGTGGTGGGGAACTGCGTACTGTGCGTGCAGATCAGGGTTCGGCCCTTTCTAGACTTCGAGACGAGAGTTCTTCTGTTTTAATATTTAATGTGCTTAATAATAAATTCATCAACGCTGTCTCGCGTACACACTCATAAAATAAAAAATAAATAATTATGATGATGATAATAATAAAAATTCAAATGCTAACCCCTGTACAAACAACCATGACAAAAAACCCAAATAAAGTAAATTTTTTCAAACAAAAAACCCTTTAAAATTTGGTTATAAAACAAAGACCTAGCAAACAGTAGCCACACACACACACCCCACCCCCACACACACACACACACACACACACCACACACACACACACACACACACACACACACACACACACACACACACACACAAAAAACAAACAAAAAAACAAACAAAACAGTGAGGAAGAGAAGGGAAAAGAGAGAGAAAAGGGGGGGGGGAAGAGAAAAACCCCCGAAGAGCGCACCAGTCAGTCCCCGCGCCCGCTCAAAAGCAATTGCAATTAAATTTAAGTTTTTTTTTCTTATCTTTCCCCCTCTCTCTTTTCTCTCTCTCTCTCTCTCTCTCTCTCTCTCTCTCTCTCTCTCTCTCTCTCTCTCTCTGTGATAAGAAGAAAAAGGGAGAAAAGAAAGACTTTAAACCCCAAAAAAAACTTTTACAATTTTTTAACCAAAAAATTCCCAAAAAACCCCAAAACCCCCCCCACCCCCAAAAAAAAACCCCCCCACCAAATAAAAAAACACACACAAAAAACACACACAAAAACACACACACACACACACACACACACACACACACACACACAAAAACACACACACACCCCACACACAAACACACACACACACACACAAACACACAACACACACACACACACACACCACACCCACACACACACACACACACACACCCCCACCCCCACACACCACACACACACACACACACACACACACACACACAACACACACACACACACACAAAAAAACAAAACCAAAAACACACACACACACACACACACACAAACACACACACCCCAAACATACAAACACACCACACACCACACACACACACACACACACACACACACACACACACACACACACACACACACAAAACACACACACACACACACACACAAAACACACACACACACACACACACACAAAAACACCCCCACACACACACACACACACACACACACACACACACACACACACAAACACACACCCCACACACACACACACCCCCACACCACACGCCTATGCGAAGTATAGTGGTAGAGCCAAGACAGACAGACAGACAGACGGGCAAACAAAGACAGAGAGAGAGACACAGAGAGAGAGAGAGCACATCTATCAGTCTGCTTCAGACGTTATTCATTATTATTTTCTTTCTTTAACATGCGTATGTGACCATCTTCCATGCGTATACACACCGGGCAACATCGGTTTATAGTCTCACTCGAAGGATTTTTTTTTTTTTTTGTACTATCGGTACATTTGATTCCGGATAAATGTCGGGGCGGACGGACGCAATGCCGTTAACGGTTTCTCCCTCCTTGCCGTGAGCACAGTTCAGTCATGCTGACCTTGGCATTTGAGAACGAGAAACCTGCTCTGTGCCGGTGCCTCTCCTTTCAAATGACGATAATGGTTTCCCTATCACACTAATGCAATGATACACAGCAATAACACTCTCGAGATAAAATCGATGAGCTCTTTTCGGTTCATGTAGAATGACAACATCAGATATTTAATGTTCGCTGCTTTAGTCTGAAGAGTGCGGGAGTAAGAGAGAGAGAGAGGGAGAGAGAGATGTTTTTGCCTAAAGGACAATATTCTACATGCTATTCCTACTTCTTTGTCCAATAGCGACGTGTGATGGCTGAAGCCAACAGAGTATTATTGCAACGGCAGAGAGTTCCACGGAGTGAGACAACTACGGGGGGGGGGGTGGGGGGGGGGGGTTTGGGGTGTGTGTTGGGGTGGGGGGTGTGTGTGTGTGTGTGTGTGTGTGTGTGTAAAACACACATATACATAAAAAAAAAAACACACCCAAAAACACACAAAACCCACCCAAAAACACACACACACACACACACAAAACACACACACACAACCCAAAAACCCGGGCTGACGAAATCACGAGGCAAAAATGTTTGGACACGGTTTCTTCCTTTGTCTTCACGCTTGTCCGGGCTCCTTGTCTTCTAGGATAGTTTTTTTTTTTTTTTTTTTTTTTTTAATCGGCTGCATCCATTTAGGGTTTATACAGTTCAGTGGTGCATTCTGTTTAAGGCAAGGCCTCTAACAGAGATTCGATCCGAGTGTAGTGATAAAGCATTGTGCTGGTGATAGTGTTGAAAGGGATAGTTCGATCACGCTTGGCAGAATCTCCTAATCTACATTTTTTTTTAAATCAATTTTAATAATATGCGTTTTAAATATGAACCCGCTTGTTCATAAGTACTATGATGAAAACTTTGGCGCTTTCTGAGAATGTAATGTAAAAGCGTATTACACCTAACGTGAGCGAAGCGCATATTACAAAAGCAGTAAGGTGAACAGAATATATATAAGCAACCTAGGGACGGTAAACCTTATTAATTTCATAAACACACAGGACCTTCACAACATATTTTCCCCTCACTCCCACACACACACACACACACACACGCACGAAAACCCCGGGACACAAACCGCACACACGCACACAGGAAAGCATTCAGAGTCCAGGAAATGCTATGGTTGTTGCGACATCAAATTGTTAAAATAACGAAAACCATTGAACCGATTCTGATCGTTTTTGCATCATTTTCAAGAGAATTGTGGGCTCTCTGCTGTCATAAAAACATCACGAAATGACAAACAGTACCGCTGCGACTCATTTCTGAATGACGGTCACATTAGTTTAGTTTCGATCACTCTGCCTCACTTGGCGACATTAGTAATACAGGGTTACTTCCCTTGCACTGCTAGACTTTCACACTTGGCCATCTTTTTCTAGATCTCTTCTTTTGAAGTTTTCTCCCTTTATTATTTCTTCTTCTCGTCCAGGTGTCAATCCATTATCTATTATCTGTGTATATGTGTGCGTGTCCTTGCACGTGTCTGTGTCTGTGTCCAAGAGAGAGAGACACACAGAGCGAGAGAGAGAGAATGGTGTAGAGAAAAATCGAATCCTAACCCTGTAAACAAGCACGCACACACACACACACACACACACACACACACACACACACACACACACACACACACACACACACACACACACACACACACACACACACACCACACACACACACATGTGAAGCTGTATGGGTTTATTGCCAAGTGATCAAACTTAAAGGACAAGTCCACGGTTTGGGGTGATTTTTGACACGATTTCCATTAAAGTTCGCTGAGAACAATGATATAGGTAAAATTGTGATCTGAGGGTTATAAATGCACGAAAACAGGCATTTTCTGTCGTAACGAAAGCGTCGCCATGACGCTGAAAATCATGTGCACATATGCGCACTACGTCACTCTCGGGAGTCGCTGCAAAATGGCTAGTAACCACAGGGTAATCGACTTTAAAAAAAAAAAAAGGTTCGAATCTCCAAGGATGAACCTTCGACGCCATTGTCAGTAGTTGGGCCTTTGTTTATTTCCTCCTTGTTATTTCATCTTTCTCGAGCCTCATCACCATTATCATCACCATCGTCTTCTTCATTACAGATACAATCTATCAAGCGACGACTCTGTGGCTCAGAGTGCTGAACGATACAAACAGACAGAATGTATGTACATCGCAACAGAGTTCAGTTGTTCAGTTTAAGAGGGTATCTATGCGCTCGGAAAAGCCCAGATGCGCTCCACCCTCTCTCTCAGAAGTTTCCCCAACATTACCTTTGGAAACAGTTCCAGTGTTCGTCTGACTTACGATGGCCCTCTCTCGACTTTTCAAGGACGATAGTCTAGCGCTTCAACAAACAGAGAGTATAATATGCTGTGTATTATAGCCATTAACCTAGTATACTAAGTAAACAGGTGCATGGACTCCCAGTTCTGAGCGAAGGCGTCTTTAAAGAAATAGATGGAGAAACGTCACGGTACTGTTGTAGTCAGTTATCGGCCGTCACTGAATTCACGGTTAACAACTGTGGCAAAATGACTGTGAACCAAACGGCTAGTTCTCACTTGTGGCACAATAAGCATCGGCAACTCCTGCAGGAGTAGGTTTTAGGAAGTACAAAAAGAAGCCGAGACAGTTCAGTACAGTGACAGCGATAATGCTAGAGCTGTCGCAGGTGATAGAACTAAAAGATCCATAACATGCTGACGAGTTCAGTTGCTGACCAACGTCCGGCAGCGCCGCGCCATTCAGGTTAAGCCACATCGATCCTCCTGTCCCACAATGCGTCACCTGTAACAAATCAACCATTCAGGTCAAGCCACATCGATCCTCCTGTCCCACAATGCATCACCTGTAACAAATCAACCATTCAGGTCAAGCCACATCGATCCTCCTGTCCCACAATGCATCACTGTAACAAATCAACCATCGGTAACAATCTTCTCCTGTCCCAAATGATGCACCTGAACAAATCAACCATTCAGGTCAAGCCACATCTCCTCCTGTCCCACAATGCAACACCTGTAACAAATCAACCATTCAGGTCAAGCCACATCCTTCCTCCTGTCCCACAATGCATCACCTGTAACAAATCAACCATTCAGGTCAAGCCACATCCTTCCTCCTGTCCCACAATGCATCACCTGTAACAAATCAACCATTCAGGTCAAGCCACATCGATCCTCCTGTCCCACAATGCATCACCTGTAACAAATCAACGATTCAGTTCAAGCCACATCGATCCTCCTGTCCCACAATGCATCACCTGTAACAAATCAACCATTCAGGTCAAGCCACATCGATCCTCCTGTCCCACAATGCATCACCTGTAACAAATCAACTATTCAGGTCAAGCCACATCGAATCAGCCACAGTTCAATCTACAGACGAAATGATGAAACCGAGCATTGTTAGAATTACCACTGACACAACGACAAACATGAAGAATAAAAGCACCATACACCTATGCAATAAAATAATGATTGAGAATAAGATCTTGCCATTTGTACAGGAAGGTAAAGCGAACATGTTAAAAATCACCACAATCAAGAATGCACCGTACATGCAGAATTCTTTCCCTGTACAAACCAGATCAATACAGCAAGGCAACCACAAAGCTCATCTACAAAAACAGCACTTTCCGAAACTGATTAAACTACAGAGAGAATTCTTTAATCACGCGGAGGAAGCAATGAACAACAATAAACCATTATTCCTCTCTCTCTCTCTCTCTCTCTCTCTCTCTCTCTCTCTCTCTCTCTCTCTCTCTCTCTCCTCTCTCTCTCTGTAACATGGTTATTGTTTGATAGGCAATAATGGTAGACTACAATATTTAAGATTCTGCTTGTTTGAAATGTATGTTAGTGTGGTTTTTGTCATAAGATGTTTGTACAGCGCAGTGAGTTTAACTCTGGTTAGAGAACTGCGCTTTATAAGAATTATTATTATTACTATTATTATTATTATTATAAATGTAAACAAAAAAACGAAAAACTAAACTAAACAAACAAAACAAACACACACAAAACCAACAGCAACAACAACAAAGGAAAATAAAAGAACACCAAAAAAACCAGAAAACGGCTAACTGAATACAAAAATAAATGCTACATAGTAAGTAAACAGCTTGATAAGTGAAAGATATGTAAAATGGCATGTAGTCCGTTTACAAGAGAATCTATATTTCCTAAAAGAGCATTAAGACCTTTCCAATCCAAGGAAGTGTTATCAGTTTGGTTGGACACAGTTTCGCAAAAAAAGTGTTTTCTTTGGCCTGCCCAACTAAATATTTCACTTGTCTTCTTTGCTTTTTAAATTCAGGATAGTTCTCCTTCTTGAATCTGTCCCTTCGTTTCATAGGCTGTCGGGTGTCAATTGTAAGCCAGTGCAGCAACGACATATTGTTTACACGCTTTCACCGGATAGGGACGTGCTTGTCATAGCCTAGCAAGAACAGTTAACAGGAATGGGCCAGGGCTTTATCTGCGTCAGTAAGTCCGTATATTGCATCAAATGAAGTGTTACCTAAATCACAGACAAACAAGTTTTGAAAGGCCTAAACGTTTGCAGTGGTGTGTCTCCCAGCTTTTGCCTTTGGAAGCTGACAAGAAAATATGCGGCAGACCGGATAATCTTGTGATCGTTCATGCTGCTTGTTGTTACGCGTCTACGCCGTAAATAGTCTGTCAGGATTACTCACATACATGATCAATAAGAGTTGAAGTCGTCGATGCCACTCTTGTCGACGATTCTACACACACACACACACACTCTCTCTCTCTCTCTCTCTCTCTCTCTCTCTCTCTCTCTCTCTCTCTCTCTCTCTCTTCTCTCTCTCTCTCTATCTATCTCTCTCTCTCTCTCTCTCCTCTCTCTCTCTCTCTCTCTCTCTCTCTCTCTCTCTCTCTCTCTCTCTCTCTCTCTTGGATGTAAGTTAAACAGGGACAGAGTTGATACCTATGCCGGATTGGATTTGCATATATCAGTGTTAAAATCACCGAGAAACAAAGTGTTTCATTGAGATGCTTACTGTTTTGGACTTTGTCCATCATGGTAACACATTCATCAAAGCAGACTAAAGTGGATGAGGGACTTCTGTAAATGAAGGCTAGGAGGAAAAAGAGGGCCTCTTCCTGCTTTGGCCTGAAGCCAAACGCTTTCTACATGAACAGGTTCCAAATCATTGAACCTACAAGTGGAGTCACGATTAAAATCATGAACATGCACAGCTATTCCTGCAGAATACACTCATGAACACACACAGCTATTCCTGTAGAATACAATCATGAACATATACAGCTATTCCTGTAGAATACAATCATGAACATATACAGCTATTCCTGTAGAATACAATCATGAACATACAAAGCTCGAACATACACATCTATTCCTGTAGAACAGAATCATGAACACACACATCTATTGCTGTAGACTACAATCATGAATATACACAGCTATCCCTGTAGAACAGAATCAGGACCATACACAGCTATTCCTGTAGAACAAAATCATGAATATACTCAGCTATTCCTGTAGAACAGAATCATGAACATACACAGCTATTCCTGCAGAATAGAATCATTCCTGTGCGCCCAGGCCCATCTGCGTCTCTTCACACAATTGAGTAGTTTGGAATGATAATCACCTTGTCACTGACGAAAGTGGTAAGCCTAGATTCAGACACACAAACATGTGTGAAAAGCTTGATTGACTTAAGAATACATTCACATGCGTCATTTTGTTCGCAAAGTAGTAAATATTTAAGTGCCTAACTGAAAGGTCCTTGTGGCACGATACAGTCATTGTTCTGATTTCAAATGCAGAAAAGTAAACAAACGGTTAAAAACAACCCTCATTTAACTTACACATCAGTGTCATGCCAGCATTCTCCCAGACACTCCAACAATAAAACCGGATAAGTAAATTGTCATTAATGGAAATTGTGTCCATTTTTTGCATTTGTACTATTAAATTTGCATTCTTTTTTAAGTGTTGGTCTGTTACGATGAGATTTTCATGCAGATACAAGGTGTGGTCCAGAGCAAACAAAAGCCTGATACCAGAGCAATGCATGTTGCAAACTGAACTGAACGAAGAACGTGTCTCAAGTTCAAGTTCAATGTTGCTTTACGTCCACAAACAACTTAAGGATTATTTGGGGCGTGGAACCCAGGACGACCACCTCGTCTTTCACACAACTCATGAGATCTGAGTGTGTCTCACCGCTGTAGTTATCTTTATATCATAAAAGTGTACAGCTTTTGTCTCTGTTATGAACAGCAAGACTCGGCAGTGAAAATCGACTTACCTCAACATAAAATGTCGGCATGACGGCGTTTGTACCGTTCAGCAAAAAGCGGTACCAGCCTGGCTGTAGATCTTCATCTGTAAGGTCGTTCGCTGCCGT
>JABMCL010003481.1:0-17500 GCA_018857735.1 Alviniconcha marisindica | reverse complement strand
GAATTTGAGCGTCTCGTTTGACAATATTTGAATGTCTTTTGGCAAAATTGGTGTCTCGTTTGGCAAAATTTGTATGTCTCCTTTGGCAAAATTTGAATGTCGCGTTTGGCAAAATTTGAATGTCTCTTTTGGCAAAAAAATTAATGTCTCGTTTGGCAAAATCTGAATGTCTCGCTTCGCAGAATTTGAATATCTCGTTTGGCAGAATGTGGATGTCTAGTTGGGCACTTCACATTCTACATGGATGCAGATTTACATGAATGTGACAAAACACAGAGTAGAAAAGAAAAGATCGTGTGGCTGAAGAAAAAGTAAATGATTTCAAAAAGTACATTACATCGTCAGAGTTCACAGAACACATAGCGAGCGATGAAATCAGTGATTGTATCGACACCTCTATTCAGATGTTCACGCACGCGCTACTTAACGCTGCCAGCTGCATGAAGAAGACTGTCACTGTCGGTAGCTCTAAAGAACACAGATCTCCCTGGTTTGATGCAGAATGTCGTCAGATAAAAAAGAAGTCAGAAAATGCCATAGACGTTTTAGAAATCCAAAGACCCAGACGATTACTTAGTGTATGGGAGAAAACACAAAGCATACAAACAGTTAGTCCAAAAGAAAAAACACAATGAGTGAAATGCCCGAATATGTGTCTTGCTGGACTCATTGAACAATCCTAAAGAGTTTTGATGAGAAATTGAAAAGTACAGGCGCAGGAAGTTTATTAAGAACGATATTTCACAAGACGAATGGACAGATCGTTTTTGTAAGGTGTTTGATGAAAATGAAAATAGGTTCACACGGAAGATGAAACTGATAACGAAATCGTAGACGAAAGTGATGATGACATTCCTGACGCAGATATAAGTGAAATGGAAGTTTAAAAAAAAAAAAAAAAAAAAGCTATTCAACACCTCAAAACGTGGCAAGGAGGCTGGACCAGATGGCATACTTACAGAAATGTTAAAAACAGCTGAACACGAGATTACACCATGCATGACAAAATATTTTTATGTTTTATTTGCGAGTGCCAAATTTTCCCTGGAGTGGTCCAAAGCAATTATAATTCCATTACACGAAAATGGAGATGTGAACAATCGAGTGCTATAAGCAACGTTTACACCCACATTAACAGCAGACTAACAGCATGGGCCGAAAATAATTTTGTGCTAACCGACGCACAAACAGGGTTCTGAAAAGATCGATCCACGGTAGACCATATCTTCACCTTGCACGCTGCTATTAGGCGGTTCAGGCGGGGTTGTTAACTCCCTTGACTTTTGCCCGGCATCGCTTAAGTCCCTTGGCTGCTTTTACTTCCGATGCGAACTTTTTTCACCATGGAAGGCGGTGACAGTGAATCTGCGAATTTTACACTGCCAACTTTAAAGACATTTTTGGAGGCCCCGTATTCAGAATGTGTCTGGCAACAAGCAATATAGGATGACAAAACGCATTTTTTCGATTAACTCGCTATCTTCTGGTCAGCCAAAAAACGATGCAAAGACACTTTTTTCCCACCCTCTATCCCCTTTCCCCGGTAATTTTTGCAACTGCAACAGTGGTGGCATTTGTACTGCTTCGCAATTCTAGGTTCAACTTCCCTTGTTATACACAGCGTGAAGCAATGCCTATTCAGAAATCGGCCCGGAAGTGACGCTGCGACCTCTCGCGATTTCTTGCGCGAAAGATTACAAAGGGCATTCACTCGTGCAAACCAGCTTCACTGAACCGCCCAGTAGAAAGAGAGTCTGCAAATAACTTGTCTATTGCGTTCATCGATTTTAAAAAAGCGTACGATTCTGTAAATCGCAACATTGTGTGGCTGGTACTTCTCAGAAGCGGTATCCTAGGTGAAATGTTAAGAACTATTAAAGCCAGAAGCGGTATGCTAGGTGAAATGTTAAGAACTATTAAAGCCAGAAGCGGTATCCTAGGTGAAATGTTGAGAGCTATTAAACCCATGTATGCTAGCGTACAAGTCTGTGTTAAAAGCAAAGCCACAACGGAACTGTCGGGCTTTTTCCACTGTTTGCAGGGTCTGAAACAGGGATGTATTGCCAGCCCGATTCTCTTCTCCCTGTTGCAAATGAAATCTTTGCTAAGGCAAGACCTCTAGCACCGCACCATCAAATAACCATTTTTCGTTTAAACCACTTGGACCTACTGATATTGAACTATTTCTGTTACCTTTTCTGTTACCTTTTGCTGATGACTTCCTTACTGGCATCAACTGTAATTGGGTTACAGAATCAGCTGTATGCGTTGTCTGTAGCTGCAGAGAGATTGTGTTTAACCGTGAATTTAGATAAGTCCAAGGTGATCGTATTTACAAAAGGTTGTTTTTTGGCGGCAAACGAAAAATGGTTCTTAGATGGTGCGGTGCTAGAGGTGGTGAATAAATATAAATGTCTAGGGTTGACTTTTTCCACAGGACATACTTTCACTGCGGCAATTGAGGATACATCAATAAGGGCAACAACAAAAAAGCACGCTAGAAGTATTCAGAGCGCTGAAAAAGATTAATTGTATTTCACTGGAAGTATTTTGCAAGCTTTTTGATGCAAAGATCGTACCTACATTGCTGTATGCTGTAGAAATCTGAGGCTACAGAAATTATTAACAAATTGAGCGTGTGCACCTTTTTGCTTGTAAGGAATTTTAGCATGTGCGCAATCAGACTCCAAATGATGTTGTGTACGGAGAACTAGGTCGCTATCCATTGATCATTTCAGCTACAGTTAGGTTTATCAAGTATTGACTCAAATTACTCGTGCAACCAGAAAATTTCTACCCCAGAAAAGTATACAAAATGTTATTTGCTATACACAACAGAGGCAGAACAACTTGGGTGTCACCTGTAAAGTCAGTGTTGTGTAACAATGGATTGGAACTAGTGTGGCTTTTTGGATGCGGAAATGTTAAACTCTTTATCAAGGAGTTGGAAGACAGATTGCGTGCTGTGAGACGGTTTGGCCTAGCGGTAAGGCGTTATAGGCTGCTAAGCAGAGGGACCTCGGTTCGAATCCGCTTCGGCTCTCCTTTCTCTTCAAAAGTTGTGTATGTGGATACTGTCTTGTCACTTTGTCCTTCATAATTAATGAAACATTAAATTGGCTCTCATCGCTGCCCATCTTAATGCAGGAGTCATTCTGGTGGTGACAGTGTAGCGGTAGGTATATAATCTCCCTCTCCCCCCATCTCCATACCCCCTACCGCCCTTCTCCCCGTCCCTAATAAGCCTTATGGTTTCTGTGGACGTTAAGCACCATGTTTACTTTCTGTAAATTGCGTACTTCATTCTGCCACAGATGGTGTAATCATCTAGACACAAGCGAAAGGTTGTCAGTGTACAATAGCTATAAACATTGCTTTGAAAGGGAGAGGTATGTGGCTGCTCTTTCGATGGAGGTATACACAAATACTCTCACACAGTTTAGAATGGGTGTATCGCAGATAAATCTCCATAGACACCGGTTTTCAACAACAAAGAAGGGGTGTATCGCAGATAAATCTCCATAGACACCGGTTTTCAACAACAGATCATACAACATGTCCATTTTGTGCCAGCAAACAAAAAACGGAAATACATTTTGTGTTCCAATATCCAGCGTACGATCAATTAAGAAGCAAATACCTGCCAGACATACCTAGCGTACGCGACCGCAGAAACATCCCACCACATTCATGAACCGTAATTCTCTGAAAACAGTTTTGAATGTTGCGTAAAATTTCTCGCGTGTGCATTTAAGGTCATCCAAGTTGGACGGGAATATTTGAGTATCATCTTTTGTGGATGTCCATAGAGCCGCTCTTAAAAATTATGTTCTTATGTAGATTATGTAATGAATATATAATTATCGGTAGAGACTGCATCAGTCCACTCCGCATTTGTCTGAAGATGTCAGTGAATGTATATTCTGGGTTCAGTGAGTCTCTTGTTCCCCCACTGAAAGGGGCTGTTGGCGAGATCAGTTAACTCTCTCTCTCTCTCTCTCTCTCTCTCTCTCTCTCTCTCTCTCTCTCTCTCTCTCTCTCTCTCTCTCTGTATTTATGTTTCTGGTTAATACCGTCATCATCATAGCTTCTGCGCCTCCGTTAGCCAAAGAAGATAGTTAGCTAAGTCATGATTATTTTAACCTCGTCTTCATTTGTACCTGCTGAAATGAAAACTAAGAAGACAAAAACAAAACAAACACGAACACAAACCGACCCTGGCTCGGGAATTGATCATCATGAATAATCGATGATCGAGAGAAATGACGAACTCTGCTTGGGGACTAATCGCGTCTGTGACTGAAGAATCAGCGGCCATGTGCTGTTCTTCCTTCGGATCTACGTCAGTGCTGTTCTTCCTTCTGATCTACGTCAGTGCTGTTCTTCCTTCTGATCTACGTCAGTGCTGTTCCTGCCTCTGATCTACGTCAGTGCTTTTTGTTCTCCCTGTTTGTTTGGTGTTGTTGTTTGTTGTTTTTTTTTGTGTGTGTGTGTGTGTGTGTGTGTGTGTGTGTGTGTGTGTGTGTGTGTGTGTGTGTGTGTGTGTGTGTGTGTGTGTGTGTGCGCGCGCGCGCGCGCGTGTGTGTGTGTGTGTTGGTTTTGCTTTTGTTTTTTGTTTTTGTTTTTGGTTGTTGTTGTTTTGGGTTGTTGTTCTTGTTTGTTTGTTTGTTGTTGTTTTTTCAATATACTTCTTCACACACTACACACACACACACACACACACACACACACACACACACACACACACACACACACACACACTCCCCACGGTCAGAGTATACACATTTTTGTAAATATGCTGTGTCAGTTATGTTCTGCCCTCGGGTCTACGTTAGCGTTTCTTCTTCCCTCAGAGATACAACATTGGTGTTAGGAGCGAGGATAGCTCAGTGGTTAGAGCGCCAGACTCGTGATCGAAAGTCCAGGCAGGATCGGCGGAAGAATTCTCTTCTCCAGCGTGAACTTTCTGTGCTGACTCTTATTTCGGTATCCGTTCCACCCCTGTGCTACCGCAGTAGCACGTGAAAGATCCCGGTCCTTCTGCCAAAAGTGCAGGTGACAGGTTACATGTATCTAAATACGCTACGCACCATACCTCTGTAGCTCTGCGTGAAGTGACGTCACATGGGACGTGGTTGTATAATGTACACAGAGTACGCCAGCAGCAGACGACAGCAGTTTCACGTGGCACCAGCCATGTAACAACCAAACAGCTATGCCCGTGCACCACCTCGATGGGTATTCAAAACGCGATGAAAAGGAAGAGGGGGGGAGAAAGGTGCAATCGTTCATAATAAATGAAGGTTAAAAGTAACAACATTGCTCCGCTCCAAGACCTAGACTTTTATCCTGCTAGCTCGCCATGCTCCACTACACCGCCCCCCGCCCCCCTCTCCCTCTATCTAGCGCGTCTGCGGATCCAATGAGTGCGTGACAGAGTTCAGGAGCTGTCGAGGTGACCGTCCTGGGATTCTCGTCCCTGATAATCCCTATGGTCTCTGTGGACGTAAAGCAACATTGAACTTGAACAGTGAGCGCGTCAGAATTCAGGAGCTGTGTGAAAGTCGAGGCGGCCGTCCTGGGATCCCCGTCCCTGATAATCCCTATGGTCTCTGTGGACGTAAAGCAACATTGAACTTGAAGAGTGAGCGCGTCAGAATTCAGGAGCTGTGTGAAAGTCGAGGCGGCCGTCCTGGGATCCCCGTCCATATCAGTCCGTACGGTCTCTGTGGACTCGACGTGAAATACCATTGAACTTGAAGAGTGAGCGCGTTAGAGCTCAGGAGCTGTGTGAAAATCGAGGTGGCCGTTCTGGGCGTACGCGTAAAACAGCATTGAACACGAACTCCGCTGAGCGCGTGACTCGTCCCCAATAAGCCCTATGTGGCTTCTGTGCACGTTAAGCATCACAATAACCAGCGAGCGCTGACTTCGCTTGCCGGCAGTGAAGCAGTTCTCCAGCGAAATGGTTTGGTTACTGAGCTTCCCAAACATTTGACCGACTAGTCTTCAAATGCTCTCGACCCTCAAGTTTTTTGTCCTGGGGCGTTGACAGGACGTTAAAATCCAACTGCTAACTAATTAACTAACTAACTAACCTCAAGCACTTAGTCTTGTTTTCTTACTTTGTTGTGTGTGTTTGTGTCCTAATAAGTAAGCGTTCTTTTGAACCTTTTATGTGTTCGGATCTTTTCTTACTGAATGACAGTTTCAGAGCTCGGAAGCCGTGTGACTGTCGAGGTGGCCGTCCTGGGCTCCCCGTCCCTAATAGTTCTTATGGTCTGTGTGGACGTAAAGTAACACTGAACTCGAACAGTGATGGCGGACAAACAACACCTAGTCGCTGCAGTCTTTGTCGGCTGTCTTCTCATTACGCCTGCGGTGAAAGCTAACAGTCAAACGTTGCGGTTTTTCAACATCGGACTAGACAACTTCATCTTCACGAGCAGTCTGGAATTTGAGAGCAAGTCACGCTCCGTCTCAGAATGCGGACGTCAGTGTATCAGCAACACTCGGTGCGTGACGTTCACCCTACGTGGCGGGGTTCCCATCCGGGTCCTGTCGTGGACACAGCGCCATCTTCACCTCCACCAGTGACTACGTGTCAGTGACCGGGGCCAAGACCTTCACAAAGCCGGGTAAGTGTTTGTCGTCAGAAAGCCGGTTTGGCAAACTGTAAGAAGAATCGGTCCTATTCCGCTTCGGCTCTCCTTTCTCTTCAAAAAGGTGGTGGCTTGTGGACACTGTCTTGTGACTCTGCCCCTCACAATTAATCAAACGTTAAAATGGCTCACATCGCTACCCATCTTAATGCAGGAGTCGTTCTGGTGGTGACAATGTAGCGATAGGTATACAAGCTCCCTCTTCCCCCACCTCCATACCCTCCCCCACCCCCCTTTCTCTCCGTCCCTAATAAGCCTTATGGTTTATGTGGACACTGTTTGTCGTCCATCACTCCAATTAGCACCCAGTCAACCATGGAGATTTCACGAGGGTAAAATTACAATTCACTACGTCCCAAATACAAAATCCCATTCCTTTGTTCATGGCAATGCGTCGTTTTATTCCAGAAGTGGATTGTGAAAAAATGAAGTTGAAATAAACCTGGGAAGAAAAAATATAATTCTTGGCCGCAGGCGGAGCATGCGAATCTATAATTATATTTTATTATATTGGCAGAAGGCATAGAAATATGCCCCCGAGCTTGTTTTTCTGTATTTACTCTTCTTCTTCTTTTTTCTCTTCTTTTTTTTTTTTTTTTTTGGGGGGGGGGGGTGGGGGTTAGTTTTACGAGTGTTTCACAGTGTCATATTTGTTTTTCTGCGAAACTATTTTGTTTGCACACTTCTTTAAGCAAGTGATTGTTGGTGAGAATAAACGAGAGGTAAACGGCTGTGAAAAACTAAACAAAACAAAAACACGACGTTTCAACAGATTTGTCTTCGTCAATAATCAAATAAATTTAGGAGAGAAAGAGAGACGCAAGACATTTTGTTGAATAAACAGCACATGATCATTTCAAGGGGAGGGTATTGGACTGACACAAAGTATAGATTTATGTTACACAAAGGTATTCATAGATTTGCAGCCTCAGATATCGAAAAGAAGATCCGTTTACCAAGTTCTGTTTACAGAACTTTCAGAAAAGTGCGAGTTACTGATTCTGAAGTTCAACGACTCGCGTACCGCTGGCGCTGAGCGTATTAATCAGTGTACATTGTTTCGTTGTTCTCTTTGTTTTTGTTATTATTTTGGTTCAACCCTCTCACCCGTAGGTTGCACAAACTACACGGCGCTGGATGACTACTGGAGGGACGAGGGCTACATTGCTACCACCGATCGTGAGGATGATGGTCTGCAGCCAGACTGGTACCGCTTCTTGTTGAACGGTAAAAACGCCGTCATGCCGACATCCTGTGTTACGGTAACTTTGTCACCCTTACCGCTCAATCTCGTTCTAAAAGGGGCGAAAATTTATCAAGTGTCAGAACACCGTCTTTTAGGAATAACCATAGACAATACACTTCGCTGGGACTCGCATACTAATAATGTGTGTAAAACTGTTTCAAGACCAATCTTTCTTCTATCGAAATTAAGCTACATCGTAGACATCGACACCAGAAAACTGTTCTTCACTGCCCACATTGAACCTCACATTGATTATGCGTCAGTCGTGTGGGACGGATGTAGTGATGTTCTCAAAAAGAGATTAAATTCTCCTCACAGAAGAGCTGTAAAGTTAATCTTTCCAGATGCAACTCTAACTACTTATCAGAAATTAAAAGAGACGAGAATAATGAGCCTACAAAAACAATTTGAATATAACAAGGGTTTGTTCGTGTACAGGGTCCTTATAAATGAGGCCCCAGAGTACATATCTAACCTGTACACACACACACACACACACACACACACACACTCCCTCACGCTGTTCCAACTCTAGGAACTACAAGCTTAGTTTGCCTAGGTCAAGGATAGTCACATTCAAAAACAAGTATATCTTTCTCTGGTACTTTTCTATGGTACAACCTACCTCTGACAGTCAGAACCTGTCAGTCACTCAGCTGCTTCAAGCGTAAACTTCGTGCACACCTTGATGCAGTTATATAGGATGGATTGTGACATAATACTGCTAGGGAGAGAGAAACAGACAGTGAGGTTTTCGAGTGATTGCCATTGCAATGACTGGTCTTTTTGTTTTTGGTCTTCTTTTTTTTACCTTCTCCCTTACTGTTCTTTATAAGATAAGCATTGACTGCTTTTCTTTTCTTTTCCAATGCTAGTTATATGAACTGATCAGATGTTTTACTGCCTTAGTTGCTGGTTGTATGCTCACAATGTGTAACAGATAGATGTATTCATATGTGCATCTGGCGCTGTGAACACGCTATGTTTTGTGTGGAAATTCTCAAGTATAACGTTTCACTCGCTCATTCATGCCTATATGTATATAAATAATGCCTGTAATTTTATATTTACTCATCAGCAGCTTAGCAAGGACTGGTTGTTAGACAGGTTTATGACTGAACCTAAACTACAATCCTTGTAAAATAACGTTTTCGAGTTCTCTCTCTCTCTCTCTCTCTCTCTCTCTCTCTCTCTCTCTCTCTCTCTCTCTCTCTCTCTCTCTCTCTCTCTCTCTCTCTCTCTCTCTCACGCACACACACACACACACACACACACACACACACACACACACACACACACACACCACTCACACATCCACATAACACTCGCACACAACACACACACACCATTTTGCTCTCTCACGCAAACACTCACACGTGCATATGCATGTAGACACACACACAAGTGTACACGCACGCGCGCACGCACGCACAGACACACACACACACACACACACACACACACACACACACACACACACACACACACACACACACACACACACACTGGTAATGGCTTCTTATTTTTCATTGTTTGCTGTGCATTGATTAAACGGTGCTCTAGATTACTGGACACAATAGACACCACAGCCACAAGCAGATAAGTAGCCTACACATTTCATTTTTCACCGTTTAACTGTTGTTTAGGTGTTGCTCTATCTCTTGACAAAGTGGCTTACCTCGAAATTTCGCACGTTGTGTAGTGTCATATTAAATAAGCGTTCTTTTCAACCTTTCGCGTCTTTGAGGATGTACCTGTGGTGGAGTCTATGTACCTTGTATTTACTCGCATGCCAGGTGAGAGTTGCCGTAGGCGACTCAGGTCTTTGTTGTTGTATTTTTGTGACGTCTTTTCCCATGTCTGTTGATTCTTTCATGTTATAACTTCTATTTCGCGATGTTATAACTTCTATTGTTAAAGTGATTATTCATAGTTCAGTGGGTAAGTTAATTTTGTTGTTGTTCTTATCTGATTATATATATATATACGGACATATTCTAATATCACCCTGCTGTGAACAGACATAAAATAAAATATTGAAATTTGATTCTTTCAAGTGTTCGGAAATTGAACTATGGTTGATTTGTTACAGTGGTGGAAATGCGGGACGATCGGACCGTTGTGGCTTAACCTGTTTAATGACGTACTTCCGGGCGTTGGTCAGCAAAGGCAAGGGATTGGTTGTCTCGGATGTGACGGCGACTGCTATGCTATTTGGTTTACACCCATCACTGTAATGAACTGTCGAGATTTCTTTGTGTACTTCCTCAATCCCACGCCTGTAGCTACTAACCGTGGCTACTGTGTCACGATTGAGAGCTAGTTACATAGGGTAGTTCGGTTGTTGTTCTCTCTCTCTCTCTCTCTCTCTCTCTCTCTCTCTCTCTCTCTCTCTCTCTCTCTCTCTCTCTCTCTCTCTCTCTCTCTCTCTCCTCTCTCTCTAGCTACATAGGGTGTTCTTTTCTCTCTCTCTCTCTCTCTCTCTCTCTCTCTCTCTCTCTCTCTCTCTCTCTCTCTCTCTCTCTCTCTCTCTCTCTCTCTCTCCCCCCCCCCCCCAAGCTACATAGGGTAGTTCGTGTTGTTTCTCTCCCTCTCTCTCTCTCTCTCTCTCTCTCTCTCTCTCTCTCTCTCTCTCTCTCTCTCTCTCTCTCTCTCTCTCTCTCTCTCTCTCCCCTCTCTCAAAACTTGACACTCCAGAATTTGTAAGCTACGTCGCTTCTTTTGATTTTATTAGCTTATGTGAAACATTTGTAGAAACATTTCAATCTTCTTTATTTTCAGAACATACACTATTTTGTTGCCCTGCTCTCAAACTTTCCACGCAGGGGAGAAGATCGGGTGGTGTTGTGGTACTGATTAGAACTAAGCTTTTGCCACTGGTACGTCAACTGGATTGTAAACATGACAATATGCTGTTGTTTGTTATTGACAAAGAGTGCTTTGGACTGCTGAAGGATGTTTTACTCATGTGTGTATGTACCACCGACTGGGAGTCCATACTATAATGTAACAGGCACTGACAACGGCATAGGTATTCTAGAAGAGTGCTTAGCGGAAGTACAACTCTCTAGTGATGTTCATGTCCTACTATGTGGCGATCTTAATGCCAGAACAGCTAACACCCCGTACGAAGTTAATAGCTCTTTTCAGTTGCTTGATGTTCATTGCCATAAAGATACCAATTTGTTGACACGAAATTCTGAAGATAGCGAGGAAAATGGTTACGGTAAAATGTTGTTAAATATGTGCTCTACATTCGGGCTCTGTATTCTAAATGGTACATGTAAAGGCGATCTACATGGTCGCTACACATATGTTACTGGTTTGGGATGCAGTGTCATTGATTATTTCATAGCATCAGAAGAATTGTATTATGAGTTGCTACCCGTGAGTGAATTAACTGTGGCAGAAAGGATTGAGTCAAGTCACCTTCCTGTAGAGCTTGTAATTAATACTAAACAAAATGATGCCTTGGGTACAACAAACAACAACTATAATTATAAATAGAATTGTATGGAAAAGTGAGAAAACCGAGTCCTTTCTACAAGCTGTTAAATCAGCCCAGATACAAGAACAAATTAATAATGCAACTAGTCTTATTGGCACAGATATAAATATGGCTCTGAAAATCTTTAACAAATGTATGCTAGAAGCTGCACATTGTATGGTAACAAAAACGCCTTTAGGTAAAAAGAAAACTGTAAGCAATTGGTTTGATTAAGAATGTGTGACTACAAGACGTAATGTTCGAAAACTGCTCCGCAAATTTCGGAAATCGTTTAATACTGAGGATCGTGAGTCATATTGTAAATCAAGAAGAGAATACAAAAATTTACTGAATCATAAAAAGAAGCAGTATAAAGACAGGCAACTGTCCGAGTTGCTGGATACCTTGGGAAATCAGTCAGAATTTTGGAAGAAAGTAAATCAACTAGTACCAAAACACACAAGAACCGAAAACAATATTCCAGTTGATATGTGGTACCAGCATTTCCGAACAGTGTTGGAAACAGATGATCAGTTAACCATGAAGCTGAAGACGACATTTTAGGTGATATAGTGGGTGATGTTGAAGGGGACATAGATTTAATTAATGAACCAGTTACAAAAGATGAAGTCACAAGAGCATTAATAAGTCTCAAAAATGGTAAAGCACCAGGGCCAGATGGTATTATTGGAGAAATGTTTAAAAACGCTTCAGATGTTGTATTAGACTTTTTTGTTAAGTTATTCAATGAAATATTTAATAAAGGAGTATATCCTGAAAACTGGACAGACTCAATCATTCACCCTTTACACAAAAAAAGGTAACCCAAATGATCCAAATAATTACAGGGGTATTTCTCTCTCAGATGTTAGTGGGAAGCTGTTTAGTACTATTATTAACCGCCGGCTACAAATGTGGGTTGACATGAATGATACTATTGGTGAACAGCAGGCGGGGTTCAGGAAAGACTATTCAACAGTTGATCATATATTTACCTTGCTTGCTTTTGTACAAAAACAACTGTCTTTAAATCGTAAACTGTATGTTGCCTTTATTGATTTCGAAAAGGCATTTGATTCTATTTCAAGAAAACTATTATAGCCAATTCTGCAAAAGCAAGGTATTCGTGGTAAATTGTTTCGATGTGTAAAAAGATGTGTGCTGTTGTAAAGGCACGTGTGAGAGATGGGGCGTCACTCACGGAGAGCATTCATTGTTTACGTGGTGTGAAACAAGGTGATGTGTGTAGTCCAATTTTGTTTTCGTTGTTCATAAATGAACTTGCACTAGATATTATTAAAGGTTACAAACATGGCGCAATACTTACATCAACCTTAGTTGAAATATTTATACTACTGTTTGCGGATGACATTGTTCTTCTTTCTGAGACTGCTGTTGGTTTACAAAATCAGCTGAATATATTGTACAAATCCTCTGAAAAATTGCAACTTAATGTAAATTTTTATAAAAGTAACATCATTGTGTTCCGAAAGGGAGGCTACTTAGCAGCACACGAAAAATGCTTTTGTGGAAAGAATCGAATAGAAGTTGTTAATGCATATAAATATTTAGGTTTGTATTTTACTATGAAGTTACGATTTAGTAATGCTTGCAGTGACTTGGCTGCAAGAGGTAAAAGGGCAGTCATGGGTATTTTGAGTGTTTTGTACAAATTTGATAATCAGTCTATGAAACTTTTTGGGAAACTTTTCGACTCTAAAGTGCAACCAGTGCTTCTGTACGCCGCAGAGATCTGGGGCCTTGAGGATGATTATTGTTACCAAATAGAAAAAACCCATATGTTTGCATTAAAAAGGTTTCTTGCGGTAGGTCAAATGACACCAAACAATATGATATATGGAGATACTGCAAGGTACCCATTGTATATAAATGCATATGTTCGAGCAGTACGTTATTGGCTTAAGATTACTAGAAGGAATGAAAAACGTTTACCCTACAAAGCCTATTTGATGTTATTGCTTTTAGATGAACAAGGAAAAAATAGTTGGGTGACCAAAATTCGCACGACATTGTTTAGATTTTTTTTTTTTTTTTTTTTTCAAACTCGAAAATTTTATTTTACGAGGATTGTAGTTTAGGTTCAATTAAAAACCTAACAACTGGTCCTTGCTAAGCTACTGATGAGTAAATATAAAAGTTGTTTAGATTTGGTTTTGGGTACGTATGGCAGAACAAGGGAGTTCAGGAAATTAATTTGTTTATGCCTGTTTTAGACAAAGACTCATTGACAACCGCTGGCAGGACTGGAAGAGTCGAATTGATGCAAGTGATAGATTTAATTTTTACAGACAATTTAAGACAACTCATGTGCAAGCAGTATATCTTTCAGTTGATGTTAATAAGTATATAAGGAACTCGCTTATTAAGTTTAGATTTGGTGTAAGTCCTATAGTTGTTCATTCTTTGCGATACAAAACGCATGCCTACACAGACACCATATGTCCTTTGTGTAGAGCTGCTGTCGAAAATGAAGTGCATTTCACGTTGTGTTGTTCTGCTCTAAAAGATTTACGTCAAAGACTTATACCTGATAAATTTTATAGCCAGCCAAGTTCATTTCGACTTGTTTTGTTACTATCAACTGAAAACAAGAGTCACTTATTAAGAATTTTGCCATATTCGTGAATGATGCCACGTATAGTTACTATTAGTGATTATTTTGTGTATATTCTCTACATACTGTAATGTTGGATTTCTCTGACCTTGCTAAGTACAATTGCACTTTAGCTAACCTTTGTGAAGGCACAGGCCAATCAAATAAACTTTTGCGTCTTGCGTCTCTCTCTCATCTCTCTCTCTCTCTCTTCTCCTCTCTCCCCTCTCTCTTCTCTCTCTCTGCTTCTCTCTCCATCTCTCTCTCTCTCTCTCTCTCTCTCTCTCTCTCTCTCTCTCTCTCTCTCTCTCTCTCTCCTCTCTCTCTCTCCTCCCTGCTACATAGAGTAGTTCGGTTTTGTTGTTCTCCTCTCTCTCTCTCTCTCTCTCTCTCTCTCTCTCTCTCTCTCTCTCTCTCTCTCTCTCTCTCTCTCTCTCTCTCTCTCTCTCTCTCCCCTAGCTACATAGGTGTTCGGTTGTGTTCTCTCTCTCTCTCTCTCTCTCTCTCTCTCTCTCTCTCTCTCTCTCTCTCTCTCTCTCTCTCTCTCTCTCTCTCTCTCTCTCTCTCTCTCTCTGCCCTAGCTACATAGGGTAGTTCGGTTTTGTTGTTCTCTCTCTCTCTCTCTCTCTCTCTCTCTCTCTCTCTCTCTCTCTCTCTCTCTCTCTCTCTCTCTCTCTCTCTCTCTCTCTCTCTCTCTCTCAAAAAAACAAAAAACAAAACAAAACAAAAACGATTAAATTCTCTACTAAGATGATCCGGAAAGCTAATCCTTCCAGACAAAAATCTAACCACTGACCAGAAACTGAATAAGATAGGGATATTGAACCTTCACAAACAACTGGACTACAACAAGGGTGTTTTTATGTATAGGGCACTTATCAACAGTGCGCCAGTGTACATATCTAGCTTGTACAAAGCTCCCCACTCTAGCTCCAGAAACAACTACCTTCAGTTACCAAAGCCAAGACTAGATTTATTCAAAACAAGCATGGCCTTTTCTGGTGCCCTGTTTTGGAATAGTCTTCCAGTGCACCTCAGATCATGTCACTCACTCAGCTCCTTCAAGAGAAACCTCCGTGAGCACCTTAACACAACCGTATAAGACAGCTTATACCCCCCCCCCCCCCACCCCAACCACCCTCATTTTACTCTGTAGACCAGTGCTTGCTATACAGATGCCGGTATCATCGTTTATCACATCACTGAAAAGTGATTTACTGTTACTACCGCTCTGTGTGTGTGTGTGTGTGTGTGTGTGTGTGTGTGTGTGTGTGTGTGTGTGTGTGTGTGTGAGTGAATGCAGCATTGCCTACTGTGATTTATGACCTGATCTACATTTTTTCCTTCTTCTTCCTGTATGTTTATTACTATTAATAGGGGTAGTGTTATATTTTATTTTTTTGTATATTGTTTATCATGTTTAAATATTAATCGAGTTTGTAAAGTTTTGTTGTTGTTGTTGTTGTTGTTGTTTTTTGTTGTTTTTCATATAATTGTTTCTCCATGTTTCACTTATTCAGCAGTTTAGCAAGGACTAGTTGTTAGACAGGTCTAAATGAACCTAAACTACAATCCTTGAAAAATAAAGTTTTCGAGTTCGAGTTCTCTCTCTCTCTCTCTCTCTCTCTCTCTCTCTCTCTCTCTCTCTCTCTCTCTCTCTCTCTCTCTCTCTCTCTCTCTCTCTCTCTCTCCTCCTCCTCCCCTCATCTTTCTCTGTCACTCTTCTGTGCCATTCGAGTTTGTTTGTTTGTTTGTCCCAGCTTAATTTTCCATCTACTGCAGCAATTTGGACTTTTCCATTCTCAGTCAATATGTCATAACAGATTTTAGTTCCTTTTTTCTTGTACGTGAATATTCACTACTGACCTGGGCGTCATAATCATTTCCTCAGGCTGTTTAAGGCATGTTTTTATTGTCTGTGCACATCCAAAAGATAATCCTCAGGCTTTTAATGTATGTCTTTATTGTCTGTACACATCCAAAAGATAATCCTCAGGTTGTTAAGGTATGTCTTTATTGTCTCTGTGCACATCCAAAAGATAATCCTCAGGCTGTTACGGTTAAGGTATGTCTTTATTGTCTGTGCACATCCAAAAGATAATCCTCGGTTGTTAAGGTATGTCTTTATTGTCTGTGCACATCCAAAAGATAATCCTCTGGCTGTTACGGTTAAGGTATGTCTTTATTGTCTGTGCACATCCAAAAGATAATCCTCAGGCTTTTAAGGCATGTTTTTATTGTTTGTGCACATCCAAAAGATAATCCTCTGGTTGTTAAGGTATGTCTTTATTGTCTGTGCATATCCAAAAGATAATCCTCTGGCTGTTACGGTTAAGGTATGTCTTTATTGTCTGTGCACATCCAAAAGATTCTAGAAAATATCCTTTGGTATTGTTGTTTTTCGGTTTTGTGTCTGTGTCTGTATGTGTTTTTGTGATGTGTGGGTGTGTTTGTGGGTGCTTATATGTGTATATGCGTCTGTGTGTGTCTGTAGGTGTGTCTGTGTGTGTCTGTAGGTGTGTGTGTGTGTGTGTGTGTGTGTGTGTGTGTGTGTGTGTGTGTGTGTGTGTGAACGTGTGTGTGTGTTTCTGGTGTGTGTGTGTGTGTGTGTGGTGTGTCTGTGTTCTGGCGTGTGTGTGTGTGTGTGTGTGTGTGTGTGTGTTGTGTGTGTGTGTGTGTGTGTGTGTGTGTTTCTGGCGTGTGTATGTGTGTGTGTGTGTGTCTGTGTTTCTGGCGTTGTGTGTGTGTGTGTGTGTGTGTGTGTGTGTGTGTGCGTGCGTGCGTGTGTGTGTGTATGTGTGTGTGTGCGCGCACGCGCGCGCGCACACACACACACACACACTCAATCACACACACAAAGACGCACGCGCGCACACCCAGACCCCCACCCACCCACACACACACACACACACACACACACACACACACACACACACACACACACACACTATAAATACATGCATTACTGGTAATGGATTGGTAAAACGACAGATCAGTATGCAGAGGAGAAGAGATGGGTTTTCAGTTTTGACTTAAAGGAAGATAGTGTAGACGAATGCCTGACAGAGTTGCGGACTTGACTCATTTTCGCCGACCGATAATGCGTGCTTACAGGTTGTGACGTAAATCTGAAGCAGAACGAGGCGCAGAGCGCTCGTGCAGAATCAACACACAAGGGAGTTAATTAGCGCTCGAAATACGCAACACAAGTACAAGAATAAAGACTTCAGGATGAACCTCTTGTGGAGTTTTCGTACCTTTTATTTACGCGCATGCCATGTGGGAGTTGCCGTAGGCGACTCGGGTCTTTGTTTTTGTACTCGTGTTACGTATTTCGAGCACTATAATTACCTCCCTTGTGTGTAGGTTTTGGCGTAGCTTATGAAATATTTCGAAGTTCGCTTCTATATCCTTCACTTCCAGCGCGTCCGTTTCTTCTCGCAACGTTCTTTAGTTCTTTGTGATGCGTTCGCTGACACGGCATCGACCAC
>JABMCL010002153.1:65000-72500 GCA_018857735.1 Alviniconcha marisindica | reverse complement strand
AATTACAAATGTTTAGATCGAAGTGTAGAAGAAAGCAATGAATAACTGACTGCTGGGGCGTTATATTTAGAGCTGGAAGCCCTTTGAAAAGAGTAAATCAGAGAGACAGAGACAGAGTGTAATTGGTACAATAGAACAGATCTAGGGAAATAACTTCAGTGACTTGGTGTTTTACGCCCAGTCAACCATTACGGTTATGAGAGAGAGAGAGAGAGAGAGAGAGAGAGAGAGAGGAGAGAGAGAGAGAGAGAGAGAGAGAGAGAGAGAGACCTACGCTTTTCACAAAGAGTCTATTGTGTACATCAGTTCCCCTACCCCCCCCCCCCCCCCCCCCCAACACACACACACACACACACTCCCATTTTCCGAGCCGAATCCGATTACTGGCCTTGTAAGCAGAGAGCAGCGGGATTATCAAAAATATTATCCTGGTGACTAGCTCATCAGTTACAAACGTCCCGAAACGAATCACTTTTACGATACATTTTGCATTAGGGTCTCAGTCTGTTCTCTTTTCCTGGTCGAGCTGACTTCGTTTTGACACAATACATTCTTTACATACACTGTGACCTGCTCGTATGGCAAGTGTATGCCCACTTGCGTCAAAACACGTAATTATAATTACGTCCACATAATTGTAAATATGTCCTTTTGACGCACACAGTTAACGGTATACTTGTGCCAGAAGCACCAACTGTAATTATTTGAACATAATTAGGAATCACCTAAAAAAAGTACTAATTATCTCTGCATAATTAGTCAATGCGCTTTGGGCGGCTAGTTTCCAAGGTCCAAAGCACATAATTCTACTTGTAATTATACCGCCACACCACTGCAGTTATGTGCCTTTGTAGTACTTCCACCGGTGTAGTTGCGTCAGAGGTAGGTAATTACAATGATGTGCGAGATTTCATTCCAATTACGGGAACAAATACAGTTCCCTTTGGAGCTGATTTTAGTTTTGATAAGAGAAAAACTTTGCGATATAACGATGAAAAGTAAAGATGAAAAAGGGAGAGTCCAAATTTTGCCACCTGCAATCTGCAAAATTAAGGATTGGAATATTTACCGAACTGAATGAGAGAGAATGCTGAGTGTAAGATCAAAACGGGTATAATTTGCAAAAATATCCCACTCCCCCCAAAAGAAAGAAAGAAAGAAAGAAAGAAAAAACAAACCCAAAAAAACAAACACACACACACTAAAGCTAAACTAAACTAAAGCAGTAACAACAACTACTACAACAAACCAAAAAGCACCCAAATCACACACACACACACACACACACACACACACACACACACACACACACACACCACAACACACACACACACACACACCACCACCACCACCACCACCACCTCCACCACCACCACCTCCACCACCACCACCACCACCAACAACAACAACAGCAACAGCAACAGCAGCATCAATAACAGCAACAGCAACAACAACAAAACCCACTTCTGTACCACATCACAACTATATCAAAACCTGCAAACGAGTCACTGTATCCTTTAAAAGAGCAAAGTGGTGTACTGACACTGCTATTTGGTTGTTACTTGGCTGTTACCATGTGAAACTACTGCCGTTTCGACGAACGTTCTTTGTAGACCTTACAAACATACAAACATGCACCGGTTTACAGTTTCACTTCATTCGAAGGCACATATGTAGGGTACATTTGTGTTTAACTCTAACCTGCCTCCTGCACTTTTGGCAGAATGACTTGGGACATTTTACATGCTACTGCGGTATCGCGGTTGTAAAACAGATACTGAAATAAGAATCAGCACAGAAAGCTGACACTGGAGAAGAAAACTTCCCTGCCGCTCCTGCGTCGACTCGAACCCGGGACCTTTTGATCAATAGTTCGGTGCTCTAAACCAGTCAGCTATCCCCGTTCCCCAGGTGTACAGGTGTGTGTGTGTGTGTGTGTGTGTGTGTGTGTGTGTGTGTGTGTGTGTGTGTGTGTGTGTGTGTTGTGTGTGTGTGTGTGTGTGTGTGTGTGTGTGTGTGTGTGTGTTGTGTGTGTGTGTGTGTTGTGTGTGTGTGTGTGTGTGTGTGGTGTGTGTGTGTGTTGGTGTGTGTGTGTGTGTGTGGTGTGTGTGTGTGTGTGTGTGTGTGTGTGTGTGTGTGTGTGTGTGTGTGTGTGTGTGTGTGTGTGTGTGGAGTGTAGGTGTGTGTGTGTGTGTGTGTGTGTGTGTGTGTGTGTGTGTGTGTGTGTGTGTGTGTGTACAGGTGTGTACAGTGTGTGTGTGTGTTGTGTGTGTGTGTGTGTGTGTGTGTGTGTGTGGTGTGTGTGTCGGTGGTGTGTGTGTTGTACAGGGTGTGTGTGTGGTGTGTGTGTGTGTGTGTGTGTGTGTGTGGTGTGTGTGTGTGTACAGGTGTGTGGTGTGTGTGTGTGTGTGTGTGTGTGTGTGTGTGTGTGTGTGGTGTGTACAGGTGTGTGTGTATATATGTGTGGTGGTGTACAGATGGTGTGTGTGTGTGTGTGTGTGTGTGTGTGTGTGTGTGTGTGTGTGTGTGTGTGTGTGTGTGTGTGTGTGTGCGTGTGTGTGTGTGTGTGTGTGTGTGTGTGTGTGTGTGTGTGTGTGTGTGTGTGTGCGTGTGTGTTGTGTGTGTGTGTGTGTGTGTGTGTGTGTGTGTGTGTGTGTGTGTGTGTGCAGCTGTGTGTGTGTGTGTGCAGCTGTGTATACATGTGGTGTGTGTATGTGTGTGTGTGTATGTGATTACGGAGTTGATGTAGTTGGTGGGGGTGAGTGGAGGGGGGGGCTTAGGCCTAGGAATGTTTGGCTGTGAATGTAGCTGTCTTTGTCAGTGTACAGTATGGACACGTAGTGAGTGCTGCAACTGGAGTTACACCTTTGTGCAAGTTTTGGTTGGTTGGTGTGTGAGGGTGACACGCTGTGTTCTGGGATTTCTTTTTCTTTCGTGGTGCTTTACGCCCACAGAATTCACCATAAGACTGAGTAGGGACGGGAGAATGGAGATGGGGAAAGAGGGAGATCATATACCTATTGCCACACTGTCGCCGCCAGACTGACTCCTGCATTAAGATGGGCAGCGATGAGAGCAGTTTTAATGTTTCATTAATTGTGAGGGACAAAGTCACAAGACAGTGTCCACAAACCACAACGTTTTTGAAGAGAAAGAAGAGCCGAAGTGAAATTGAGCCGAGACCCTTCTGTTTAACAGCATAACGCCTTACCGCTAGACCAAACTGGCTCACGTGAGGGGTGAGGGTGGGGGGTGAGGCGGGGGGGGGGGGGGGGGGGGGGTTATTGATGAACACATTTAAAAGGGACTTTCTTTGACGCTAGGGATTTTAATCAAGCCAGTACTGAAGTAAAATATGTCTGTGTGTTCACTGCAATTCACCAAATGCTGTCCAAAATTTGTCAAACAGCTTTGAAATTGTAGTCTGTGGTTACCTTAAAGGAACTAGCCTTCTCAGATTAGGCGGAAAAGGGGGATTTTTTTGTATTTAGTTATTTGACTTATATTTGTCTGTTGCATTTTTTTCTTCTTCTTTATCTGCGGGCTACATTTTAGCAAAAAATCACCGATCACTCCGTGTTACAAATAAACTGGGGTAAAACCCAACAGATCACATCTTTAGTACCGAACTCTTTTTCTTTTCTTTTTTCTTTTTTCTAGAGAGCTGCAGTAAATGATCGAATGTCCTCGTACACTGTGCCATTGTCCACCCTGTCCCTATGCACTGTTATTGTTTAGAGGTAAAAATGATTGGAATCCACATTATTGCTTCAGTGACCTGTATGCAAAACTGGTGTTCTGCCCGTGACGTCAAAGGCATCTTGGTGACGTCAAAGTGAAGCCCTGGAAAAGAACACGAAACGCGGTAATGAGCGTAAGGAACAGGTATCAGCGAGGGTGTCCAAAACCGTCACCTGATAAAATCGATTAAAAAAAATTAACGGCACGTTCAGTCGCAAAACATTTACTGCGACCAGGTATTTTTAACCTAAACCTGCTCCAAGCACACGAGAAGTTTAGCTTCGGGAGGATTGTTTCTTAAAAGTTTTTAAATCAGATTAAGTGTTCTAGTCATCGAATCTGAGATACACATAGGCAAAGTCTATCTATAACCAACGTTATCAGTCGTCGCCCCCCCCCCCCTCCCCCCGTCATCAGAACGTCACTAATAATCGGCGTTACCCGCAAGTACTTCTTAGCTCACACATAAACATTCGAAAGCTCCATTTTCCATCAGCCTGGAAGCTGAGAAACACACAGGAAGTTAAGGTCTGCAGTGAACTCAACTGGCAACCCGAATTCGAAACGTTGGTTGAAGTGTTGCTTTACGTCCAGTAAGTAAGTAAATATGGTGCTTAACGTCCACAGAAACTACAAGGCTTATTAGGGACGGGTGGACTTTACGTCCACATAAACCGTAGGTTTATAAGGGGGCGGGAGCCCAGGACATCCGCCTCGTCTTTCACACAGCCACTGAACTCTGCTCTTGGTAAGTCGAAGTGTTGCTTTACGTCCACAGAAACCGTAGGTTAATTTATAAGGGTCGGGAGCCCAGGACGTCCGCCTCGTCTTTCACACAGCTCCTGAGCTCTGATTTGAAACGGCCCTGTTTGTTTCAGATATCCGATGGGTCGCTTGTTCGTGACACGCTGCCAGCTGACGAGGAAACGGGTGATAACTGCGGTGCTGGGGTTGTGTTCTCTTGTCTTCGTTTTCATCGCCTTTCCACGCTCCACTTTTCAGGTCAGGACTCGTTCATCTTGAGTCGTGTGTCCTTGTTCAACCTGTCCTCATGCACTGTGTCATTGTTCAACCTGTCCTCATGCACTGTGTCATTGTTCAACCTGTCCTTATGCACTGTGCCATTGTTCAACCTGTCTTCAAGCACTGTGCCATTGTTCAACCTGTCTTCCTGCTTTGTGTCATTATTTAACCTGTCCTCATGCACTGTACCATTGTTCACCCTGTCCTTATGCACTGTGTTGTTGTTCAACCTGTCCTCATGCAGGGTGTCATTGTTCACCCTGTCCTCATGCACTGTGCCATTGTTCAACCTGTCCTCATGCACTGTGCCATTGTTCAACCTGTCCTCATGCACTGTGCCATTGTTCAACCTGTCCTCATGCACTGTGCCATTGTTCAACCTGTCCTCATGCACTGTGCCATTGTTCAACCTGTCCTCATGCACTGTGCCATTGTTTACCCTGTCCTCATGCACTGTGCCATTGTTTACCCTGTCCTCATGCAGTGTGTCATTGTTCAACCTGTCCTCATGCACTGTGTCATTGTTCAACCTGTCCTCATGCACTGTGTCATTGTTCAACCTGTCCTCATGCAGGGTTTCATTGTTCACCCTGTCCTCATGCAATTTTATTGTTTACCCTGTCATCATGCACTATGTCATTGTTCAACCTGTCCTCATGCACTGTGCCATTGTTCAACCTGTCCTCATGCACTGTGCCATTGTTCAACCTGTCCTCATGCACTGTGCCATTGTTTACCCTGTCCTCATGCACTGTGCCATTGTTTACCCTGTCCTCATGCACTATGTCATTGTTCAACCTGTCCTCATGCACTGTGCCATTTTTCAACCTGTCCTCATGCACTGTGTCATTGTTTAACCTGTCCTCATGCACTGTGTCTTTGTTTGACCTGTCCTCGTATAGTCATTTTTCATCCTGTTCTCGGACATACCTTCGGACATACCTTCCCCCATCTTCATCTCATTTTATCTTCACCCAGAGCGTAAAAATTATATATATATATATATTTCTTTCTTGTCCTGATTTCTACCCTCCGGGCTATTCACCTTCATTTTCTCCAAATCCTCTCCCTATTTTTTTATTTGGCTAATACAATTTCCAGTGCACGTGGGGACCCATGGAATAAAATAGGTCACCCTGCTCATAGTCACAAGCGATTTTAAGCAGGTTCCCGTGGTGAGTGAAAAAGTCAATAAAAGAGTAAGTGCAGATGCCGTTTTATTCGCAGCAGTACGTGCCTGTCTCGTGCACACTAATGCTGTCGCAAGCTTAATAGACTATCATCGGAAATCCAGGGGACTGCACTTGGTAAGTGCCTAAGGTAGGTAGTGTTGCTTAATGTCCTCAGGTGGCAGTTGACATATTAGGGACAAGCTGAGACCAATGCCGAAGCATTGTGCAATAAATCTTTACGTCCAAGGAAACCAGAAGGCTCGTTAGGACGGACAGCCCAGGACGGCCACCTCGACTCTCACACAACTCTTGAACTATGTGGTAAGTGCCTAAGGGCATGGACCTGTATATACAGGTCCGTGCCTGCGGGTTGATCACATCAGTCATTTTGTGACCTACTTTAGGACCCCCCGAGTTGATCACATCAGTCATTTGTGTGACCTATTTCAGGCCCCCCACCGTACGTCCCCCATTTGTTCACATCTGTCATTTTTGTGACCTACTTAACCCCCAAGCCCCCACCCCCCAGTTGATCACATCAGTCGTTTCTGTGACCTACTTTAGGCCCCAAGTGTTGGTTACAGCAGTTTCTATTGTGACTTATCGTGGGCCTGCCAGAGCATTACAACAGTGTTGATACGGCGCCAGTGTTTGGTCCTCCTGGGACTATTACATAACTTGTTCTGCTGTGTTTGGTCTCCCGGAGTTCATTACAGCAGTGATTCTTGTTACCCCTTTGAGGTGCTCCACAGTATATTGCTGCAGTGCTTAATGCCTCTGTCAGGGTTTCGTCCTGGGGCTGTTATTACACACTTCAGTTCGTGCTTCCTGTTTTAAGTATGCCAAGGTCTGTTACAGCGGTTCCTTTCACTGTGCTAAAATCTCATAGTTATGGCAGCTCTGTGATTCATGGCGTCCGTACGAAGCGAGAGGGAGAAGGGAGCGCGCGCGCGCGCGCGTGTGTGTGTGTGTGTGTGTGTGTGTGTGTGTGTGTGTGTGTGTGTGTGTGTGTGTGTGTGTGTGTGCGTGCGCGCGCGCGTGTGTGTGACCTATTTTACCTGTGTTTGAGTGTGTTTGTTACCCGTCGATCCACGCGCGCGCGCGGCGTGTGTGTGTGCTTGCGTGTGTGCGTGGGAGAGAGAGAGAGAGAGAGGGTGGGAAGGGAGACAGAGACTGACTGATTGATTGATTGATTCAACTTTGTTTCTCAACGGTAAAGATATTAGCACAAAGCCCGAATCACATATCTGCCGTTGGTACAGTACTGCTAATAACCAAGACATTCACAGTGAATTATTATGATAGAAAGATATAGAAAAATACAGCATCAATAATAATGATAATAACACATGTAAAAAGAGACAGCGACTGCAACGGAAATGAAAAGGATAACAGTGAGAAACAACTGGTGGGGTGGGTGGGGGGGAGGGAACGGAGGCGTCAGAGAGAGTGAAAGAGACACGACAGAGTCAGAGACAGAGACAGAAATCTATGTATTGCAAATTATAGACTGTGTACTTTGTAAATTTTTCATGTACGGCACGTTGAACATCACACATGTACC
>JABMCL010002153.1:50000-57500 GCA_018857735.1 Alviniconcha marisindica | reverse complement strand
CAAGTAGCACAGTGTGTAGATGTTTCTTTATTTAAAAATATATATATATATATATATATATAATATATATATATATATATATATATATATATACTGTCGCTTGAGTCCCTGTTATTCAGAGTCTAGCTTTTTATACGCTTTTAATATCCGGTGGTGTACTTGTGTGGCTGGTGCCACATAAACTGCTGCCGTCGCGGCACAAGTTCTGTGTACACCATACAATCATGCACAATGTCACTCCATGCAAAGCCACATACGTAAGGTGTGTTTAGCTGTAACTTGCCTCCTGCATTTGTGGCAGAACCGGGATCTTTTACGTGCTACTGCGGTAAGACGGGGGTGGAACGGATACCGAAATAAGAGTCAGTACAGAAAGTTGACCCTGGAGAACAAAATTCTTCCGCCGCTCCTGCAGGGATTCGAACCCGCGACCTTTCAGTCACGAGGCCGGCGCTCTAACCACTGAGCTATCCCGCTCCCCGACTCTCTGAACTGACGGGCTCTTGCGACCATTGAATAATAATGGCAATTTGTAAAGCGCCTACCCTGCGACTCAAAGCGCCGAACAAGCATGATATAACACACATAGTGTACATCGAGAGGAAAATGTTATCAGCAATTTTTATTTTTTTAAAACAAAACGCTAACACATAATATGGACATCAACCAGCGCCCACGCAAAACTACGTGAAAGATGTACATGCAGACGCACACGCACATACACACACACACACACACACACGCACGCACGCACGCACGCACGCACGCACGCACGCACGCACGCACCACGCACGCACGCATACACACACACACACACACACACACACACACCACACACACACACACACACACACACACACACACACACACGCACGCACGCACGCACGCACGCACGCATACACACACACACACACACACACACACACACACACACACACACACACACACACACACACACACACACTGTACAGACTGATAGGGGCGAAGAACAATATTGCTTAACTATATACTGTGCAGAGGACTTGATCAGAAGTTTTACAGCAAGCAGTATAATAGTGTATAGTATTTGAACTGACGGGCTCTTGGGATCGCCTGTAGATTGAGGCTGTGTCTTTTGATGGAGTTTATGTTCCTTATATTTTTTACTCGGGTGTAAAGTGAGAACTTCCGTGGCTGATTCGATCAGGTCTTTGTTGTGTTCCTGTAACGTCTGTAGGGTTGTAATTAACTCCCTAATTACCTCCCATTTGCTTGTTGTTTGTTTGTGGGGGATGCACATACCTCTCGTGGAGTTTATGCGCCTTGTATTTACTCGCATGCCAGGTGAGGGTTAGCTAGGCGGTCCAGGTCTTTGTGTAGTGTCCACGTGACGTCTTTCGAGCGCCAATTAACTCCTTTTGTATGTTGTGATTTAGTTAGTTTGTTAGTGTTCCTCAGCTAAACCCTGAGCTTTACCCAATGTTGTGTGATAAGGTATCACCGCCGATGTCGGTATCAACGTCAGCATCAATGTAAATTTCGTCGATGTCAGTATCAGCGTCACCATCAATGTAAATTTCGTCGATGTCAGTATCAGCGTCAACATCAATGTAAATTTCGTCGATGTCAGTATCAACGTCAGAAACAATGTAAATTAATGTTGTCGATGTCAGTATAAACGTCAGAAACAATGTAAATTTCGTCGATGCCAGTATCAACGTCAGAAACAATATAAATTAATGTTGTCGATGTCAGTATTAACGTCAGCATCAACGTTGGTGTCAATGTCGATGTCAACACTAACGTCAGTATCAATGCAGGTGTCAGTGTCGATGTTCGTACTAACTCCAGCATCAGCGTTGGTGTTAATGTCGATGTCAGTACTAACATCAGCATCAACGTTGGTGTCAGTGTTGATGACAGTATTGACGTCATCATCAATGCAGGTGTCAATGTCGATGTTTGTACTAACATCAGCATCAATTTTGGTGTTAATGTCGATGTCAGTACTAACATCAGCATCAACGTTGGTGTCAATGTTGATGACAGTATTGACGTCAGCATCAGTGCAGGAGTCAATGTTGATGTTTGTACTAACATCGGCATCAACGCTGGTGTCCATGTCGATGTCAGTACTAACATCAGCGTCAACTTTGGTGTCAATGTTGATGACAGTATTGACGTCAGCATCAGTGCAGGTGTCAATGTCGATGTTTGTACTAACATCAGCATCAACGCTGGTGTCCATGTCGATGTCAGCACTAACATCAGCGTCAGCGTTGGTATCAGTGTTGACGTCAGTGTCACGGAAAGGAAGCAGGCTGAATCAACGGGGAATTGAGGCCTGCATGCATGGGACCGTTACAGTTCCTGACAGTAATGAAGGTAATGCGCCCAGAGCTTTTTGTCCCCCCCCCCCAGCCCCCACCCCCCCACCCTTGTCACCTCGCAGAACTAAACCCTGGATCGACTGCCTTGCTGCAGCATAGCCTTCTTCTTCTTCTCCATCCTCTCCCTCCACCTGCCCCTCCCTCCCTCCGACCCCCACCCCCTCCCCGCCACCTCCCCTCGCCCCACTCCCACCGCCACTCCCTTCTCCTTTGTCTCAGTCACACAAGGACTTCACAGGGAGTGACGCAAGGACCCCACAGGGACTCACGCGAAGACTTCACGGGTGGCGAGGCGCCGTTGACCCGTCTCACGCAGCAATAGGTCCATGGCAGCTGAAATGGCGGTGATAGGGTGGGATGGGGTAGTTGGGTATAAGTACGTGATACATTGCCTTTGAAAAACAGATAATCTTCTGAAAAGCCGGAAAGAGCCGGCGGTAAGTGCAGTTAGGGGTTATATGAACTGCCTCACGGCTGATCCGGCGACGGGACAAGCCACTAGAGCATGGCCAGAAGCTGTGTGAGCAGGGAGATAATTGTAGCCTTATGGGCAGTTAAGTTAGTATGACTTGTGGTATCCATGTAACGTTTTTCTTTCTTTCTTTCTTTCTATCGTTCTTTCGTTGTTGTTGTTGTTGTTGTTGTTGTTGTTGTTGTTGTTGTTGTTGTTGTTGTTGTTGTTGTTGTTGTTGTTGTTGTTGTTGTTGTTTTCTTTGTTGTTCTTCTTCTTCTTCTTCTTCTTCTTCTTCTTCTTCTTCTTCTTCTTCTTCTTCTTCTTCTTCTTTCTGTTTTATTCTCTGTGTGTGTGGGAGGCGGGGGGGGGGTAATATTACCTTGCTGTGAACAGACATAAAATAAATAAAACATAGAATTGTGTTCCGAACAGTTGTTTCTATGGACACTGTCTTTGTGACTGTGTTCGCTACAACGGTTGAAACATTATTAAGTTGCGGAGTACACGTGTAACTCTGCACTTGCGAGTTCCCCACCACTTTCATATCTATTGTTTTTGTGGTAGTCGGCCACTTTTTGGAGTGTTCGAAAACGTTTTAGTAAGTAAACATGGCGCTTAACGTCCTAAGGCTTATTAGGCACGGGCAGAAGGGGGGAAGGGGGTATGGAGGTGGGGGGAGAGGGAGATTATATACCTATCGCTACACTGTAACCACCAGAATGACTTCTGTATTAAGGTGGGCAGCGATGAGAGGCATTTTAATGTTTCATAATTGTGAGAGACAAAGTCACAAAGACAGTGTCCACAGACCACAACTTGCGAAGAGAAAGGAGAGCCGAAGCAGATTCGAACCGAGGTCCCACTGCTTACCAGCCTAACGCCTTACCGCTATGCCAAACCGGCTCCCTCACTATAACGAAAACGTTACGAGCTGCTGCTGTTGTGTTGCTTAATGTCCTCGGATGTCGGTTGACATATTAGGGACAAGCTCAGACCAGTGTCGAAGCGTGGTTCAATATAGCTTTACGTCCACGGAAACCAGAAGGCTCGTTAGGAAGGACAGCCCAGGACGGCCACCTCGACTCTCACACAGCTCCTGAACGTTCTGATCGAGCGGTCTTAGGTATAGGTACCCTACACCTCACCTGCACTAATTTTGGACACAAATTAAATAAATTACAGTGAGTTGTATAATAAGAATAAGACACGGCAGCATGACTGAATGCTTGATTCGTCTGATTATTGATTTCTACCCTCCAAGAAGAAGAAGAAGGAAGGAGGAGGAGGAGAGGAGGAGGAGGAGGAGAAGAAGAAGAAGAAGAAGAAGAAGAAGAAGAAGAAGAAGAAGAAGAAGAAAAAGAAGAAGAAGAAGAAGAAAAGAAGAAGAAGAAGAAGAAGAAAAAGAAAAAGAACAAGAAAAAAGAAGAAGAAGGAGGAGGAGGAGAAAGTCGTATCCATATGTTATATGCTCTTTTTCTTTTTAACAAAGCAATACTGAAGGGACAGTAGTAGTAGTAATTGGATTTTAATGTCCTGTCAACCACACAGGGTCACCTCAGGACAGTGAAGGGACAGACCTTTCGAAAAATAATGTGTTTGATGCTTTGTCGTGTATTTTTTGTTTTATATTTGTGTATTGAATGATTTGGTGGATATAACCCGAGAAAGATTTGAAACGCACTTTCGTTTTTTGCTTATGACAGAATATGAAACAGAACGAGGCCCAGGGCGCTTGTGTAGAATCAACACACAAAAAAGTTAATTAGCGCTCGAAAGACGTCACACAAACTCAACACCAAAGACCCCAGTCCTCTACGGTAACTCTCACCTGGCATGTGTAAATACAAGGTACACAAACTCCATCACAGGTACATCCTCTAAGGGTACCTCTGTTGGAATAATGTATACCTTGAATTTACTACTTTGTGTGTTTATATAGTTTGTTTTGTTTTGTTTTGTTTCGGAGGGGGGGGGGGGGGGGGAGAGAGAGAATGCACCAAAAAGCAAACAACAACAAAGAATGCACCAAAAAGCAAACAACAACAAACAACACACACGCACGCACGCACGCACGCACGCACGCACGCACGCACACACGCACGCACACACAATGACAACAACAACAAACTAAAAAAAAATGGTTTTTGTTTTTTTGTAGCGGAGGCCCGATGCTGCTGGGTTCTACTTCTTCACGCAGTTCTTCATATACGACTGGGGTCCCGAGAACACGAACACTGACATCATGATGTTGAGGTACTTGAACAGCACGGAGCCGCGGAATGAGTGCAAGAAGTACATCTACTTGTCCAACAGAGTCGTTCAGGCCAGGACCCATCGCTTCTTTACACGTTCCTCCTATGAAGAGTAAGAATACCCCAATCTATCTATCTATCTATCTATCTATCTATCTATCTATCTATCTATCTATCTATCTTTCTGTCTGTCTCTCTGTCTGTCTGTCGATATTCAACACCAGGATGATTAATTAGTCATTTTAGAGACTGTTTCGAGGACGTACTTTTAGTTAAGCTTATAATGTACCTTCTATCTCTGTCTCTCTGTGTCTCTGTCTCTGTTTCTGTCTCTGTCTCTGTCTCTGTCTCTCTCTCTGTCTCTCTCTCTCTCTCTCTCTCTCTCTCTCTCTCTCTCTCTCTCTCTCTCTCCTCTCTCTCTCCTCTCTCTCTCTCTCTCTCGATATTCAACACCAGGATGATTAATCAGTCGTTTTAAAGACTGTTTTGAGGGCGTACTTTTAGTTAAGCTTATAATCTATCTATCTATCTATCTATCTATCTATCTATCTATCTATCTATCTATCTATCTATCTGTCTGTCTGTCTGTCTGTCTGTCTGTCTGTCTGTCTGTCTGTCTGTCTGTCTGTCTGTCTGTCTGTCTGTCTGTCTGTCTATCTATCTATCTATAATCAACACCAGGATGATTAATCAGTCATTTTAAAAATTAAATTGAGGACGACTTTTAGTTACGTTTACAATGTACCGTGTATTTAAATACTCGAATGCCAGGTGAGAGTTAATGTAGGCGATGCATGACTCACGTCTTTTGGCGTTTTTTTTCATGTGACGTCTTTTCACTATCTCCATTGTTTCATTATTTTAAAGACTATATTTGCGTTTTTTTCCTCCCAGATACTGGGTTCCAAAAGAAGAAGCCATTTTGCACCACTACCGGAAGTGTCCAGCCCACGTATGGAGCACGTGCAACCCGAAGCGCATTAAGGACAGTTCCATGGTGCGGTTCCAGAAAGTGCTGGTGGAGCGACTGGAACTTGTCAGACGGGCCACTGGCATCAGACCCACAACGTCATGATGTCGGCCGGCGTCGGATCGATACACCATCAGCTTACGTAATGGAGGTTTCAATGACGTCACGGCAACTACGTCATGGGGGTCTCCTGACCTGCTGGATCCATCCAACATTGCGACAATTTCAGCAGCATCACTGCCACGCAGCATTAATAACTGATCATTGGCGTCAGACTGTCAGCGTCATCAAAGGTTAGGTGTGAGTGACGTCACACCAACAAGACCGCGATCGAAGGGTTTGGTTTGGTCTGACGTCAGACCCAGCACTTCATTGAAGGGTTTGGTTTAGTCTGACGTCAGACCTTCAGTTGATACGAACGGCTGGATTATTCTCTGATATGTCAGACCTTCGGCGTCATGAAGGAGTTTTTTTGTGTGTGTGTGACGTCAGACCCATAACTTCATTGCACGGTTTGGTTTATCTGACGTCAGACACACACAACGTCACGAATGGTTTGGCCGAGAGATCCTGGACTGGCTAAAATAAGACAGGAATGCCACATGTGGCAGGTGCTGTGAAGAAAGCATTAAAGTAACTGCTAGCAAATGCCAGGTGCCAAAAGTTTCAAACTCCACGTTTGAGATAACGGGTATTTAGCAGCTGGTTAGGCGAGGACACTGGGAAGTCAACCCGCTACTTTGTGCGAACACTTGTCTAAAGCCTAAAGTCCACCGTCGCCACAGATTGAGCGGAGGTTGTAAAAAATGAACGAGCTCAGTAATGAATGAACAGTGTGATGAATGTAGGCAGTGGCAGTCAGTCGCAATGAATGAATCAATGAATGCTGTGATCAGTTAATGTAAATGAAGGTCGTAATGAATGAATGAATGCTGTGATCAGTTAATGTAAATGAAGGTCGTAATGAATGCTGTGATCAGATAATGTAAATGAAGGTCGTAATGAATGAATGAATGCTGTGATCAGTTAATGTAAATGAAGGTCGTAATGAATGCTGTGATCAGATAATGTAAATGAAGGTCATAATGAATGAATCAATGAATGAATGAAGGAATGTTGTGATCAGTTAACGTAAATGAAGGTCGTAATGAATGCCTGAATGAATGAATGCTGTGTTCAGTTAATGTAAATGAAAGTCGTAATAATGAATGAATGACTGCTGTGATCAGTTAATGTAAATGAAGGTCGTAATGAATGAATGAATGAATAAATGCTGTGTTCAGTTAATGTAAATAAAGGTCGTAACGAATGAATGAATGCTGTAATCAGTTAATGTAAATGAAGGTCGTAATGAATGCTGTATTCAGTTAATGTAAATGAAGGTCGTAATGAATGAATGAGTGAATGCTGTGATCAGTTAATGTAAACGAAGGTCGTTATGAATGAATGAATGCT
>JABMCL010002153.1:40000-42500 GCA_018857735.1 Alviniconcha marisindica | reverse complement strand
AGAGAGAGAGAGAGAGAGAGAGAGAGAGAGAGAGAGGAGAGAGAGGAGAGAAGAGAGAGAGAGAGAGAGAGAGAGAGAGAGAGAGAGAGAGAGAGACAGAAGACAGACAGACAGACAGACAGACAGACAGACAGACAGACAGACAGACAGACAGACAGACAGAGACAAAAAGATGTGGACGTATGTGAATGTAGGTCTTATACATTCCGCTAAAATGAGTTTGTTAGAAGTATGAATTACTTGTTGACTAGAACAGTCTTGTATTGTCCTCCATACTGATGACAATAAAATTGTGTGTATCAAAATTGCTGCTGAAATATTATTAGTATTTTTAAATTATTTTTAGTAATGGCGCATCTGTGATAGCACTTATCAAACGTGGCTGCAACAGGTTTTGTCTCATACAGACTAACCCCTTCACTGCCCCAGCCTGTAAAATTCCCCGGCTTCAATGAAAGATGCACGGACGCGCCCGAAAACAGTATATTTTCCGGTTCTGTAACACATCTACTTTCAATGCTATGAGTTTTTGATGAAAATCCTTTCACATGCCAGTGCGAGGAAGGAAACAAAAATGCCAAAGAGTTTCAAATTTCGGAATTTTATTGGTTCTTTTCAAGTGACGTCATGGCAATGAAGGGGTTAAATTTTGTGTTACTTGTTTCTTCTGATTTACTATCTGTAAGTGTATCGCAAAGACAAGAAATCTCCTGAATAGCGACATTCGGATCAGTTGAGCGTTTCAAAAGCATTTGCATAAAGTATTAATTGTGCCAGGCTGACGTCGAATCTGCGAGAATGTACCATGTACAGCCTCCGTTTTGTTTTCGTTTTTGTTGTTGCTTTGTTTTGTTTTTTGTTTTGTTTTTGCAAGGAGAAGGCAAGGGGTGTGACACGGTATAAATCCTGCTATCTCGATACGCGTCTTGCTACACATCTCCTTGCTATAGACACGGACGTCATACCAGCGTCGTCATTTTCATCATCAACCGATCCCTACTGGTTTTAACTGACACCGATCGACTGGGTTTAAGCTTCGAGGTCAGTCAGGACAGTCAGAAACAAGCTAGGTTCAAGCCATGGCGAGCGGCATTTTCGTGTTGACCTGTGCACTCCTCGTGGGCTCCAGCAGCGGTCTTGGTGACAGTCCGAGGTCGTCCACACGGAGCCTGTCTGGAAATGAACGACTGAGGAAAGAACTGCATGACATGGAGGAGGCGTCAAGGGGACATAAAGCTGCGAGAAGGTAGTATACTACTCCTACTGAGAAAAAACAGCAACAACGGTAATGATGATGGTGGTGATAACAAATTGACTTATACAGCATCTCATCTCTGTCTCTGTCTCTGTCTCTCTCTCTTTCTCTCTCCCCCCCCCCCCCCCCCACCCACACCACCCGCACACTCACACCACACACCACACGCACACGGTCACACACACACGCACACGCACACGCACACCACACACACACACCCCACACACAACACACCACACACCACACACACAACACACACACAGCACACACGCACGCACGCACGCACGCAGCACGCACGCACGCACGCACACGCACGCACGCACGCACACACACACACCACACACACACACACACAGTTGTGAGCTGCACGCCTAAATATTAATACAATGTAGCAGAAATCGATATTTTATTTCTCCTTGTCTTTTTCTTTGAGTATCTTTCCCTCACAAATACTCAAACACAAACACATCCGCATTCTGCATTCATGAGACAGGCTTCATTTATGAGTCTGCTTCTTTTTTCCCTCGGTGTTCGCTTGACGACTGAATACATTTCACTTCAGTCCACAGTTCAAAGCTTTCTCCCAGGCAAAGTTCCCAAGGTCTTGACCTCACTACCCAGTTCTAAATCTGATCGCAAACGGAAAATAAGGAGCTTCTCCCCACCCCGGTCCCCGGGAAAAAAAATCATAAAATATCTAACCTAAACAAACAAGCAAACAAACAAACAAATCCATATGAAATATATAAAAATACCACACACAAAAACAAAAACAAGAACAAAACAAAAACAGAAAAAGGGACCCACCTATCATCCTCCACCCCAAAAAACAAGAACAAAATGAGAGAGAGAGAGAGAGAGAGAGAGAGAGAGAGAGAGAGAGAGAGAGAGAGAGAGAGAGAGAGAGAGAGAGAGAGAGAGAGAGAAAGATCATGGCTAGAGATAATCTTTTAACGCTTGACCATCAAAGAAATACCACAAATATTGTGGCCTTCTCAGGCATGATAAGTAAGTAAACACGGTGTTTAGCCGGCGTCCACAGAAAACATAAGGCTTACTGGGGCCCCGGGGTGGGGGTGGGGGGGTGGGGGGTGATGTCGGGGGTTGGGGGGGTGGGGGGGGGGGGGGGGGGGGGGGTGGAGGAGGTATGTAGGTGGGGGAAGAGGGAGATATATACTCGTACCCATCGCTACGCTGTCACCACTAGAATGACTCCTGCATTAAGATGGGCAGTGATGAGAACCG
>JABMCL010002153.1:17500-22500 GCA_018857735.1 Alviniconcha marisindica | reverse complement strand
AACACGCTAAACGTGAACAACGTGGCCAAGTTCCTCAAGATGTTCTGCGGGGACATCGCCTCGCACTTGCCCTCTGTGTGCAGGACAGGGGTCACTGGGCCACCGTGCTGCGGGCTCTTCGCCATAGTCGACCTGTGCAGGTATCTTCTGGTTCAATTCCAATGCTGGATTCTTCTTCTTCTTCTTGCTCCCTCTCTGTCTCTGTCTATCTATCTGTCTGTCTGTCTGCCTGCCTGCATGTCTGTCTGTCTGTCTGTCTGTCTGTCTGTCTGTCTGTCTGTCTGTCTGTCTGTCTGTCTGTCTCTCCTCTCTCTCTCTCTCCCCCCCTCTCTCCTCTACGTTTAATTTGACAACTCCTTTTCCGATCCAGTATTTTTTTTATTCATACCTTACCTTTGCTGAATGTGTAATACGCCTGAATGTAATTTGAACTTAATTATGTTTACATGTTGTTCACCCACAAAGTTGTTATGGTCAATCCATTGATTATACAGTAAATAATCCATCTATATCTCCCCCCCCCCCGCCCCCCACCTTGCACTTGCAAATGTCTCTTATAGTATCTGTTTATAGTATAGTCGTGCTTTTTCATGCTTGTAGTATGCATAGCAAGAGCTGGCTGTTAGATAGATCCAAATGGACCTAACGCTACTATCCTTGAGTATTAAAGTATTTACTGGATCCAAGCAAATAGTAATTACCGTTGAGGTTTATATCTCCTTGCCTATGCTGAGCTGCCTCGAAGCCTGAACACCTGTGGGGCCATTGTTTCTAGATCTAACACTCTCATGCATCCTTTGTGGATCCATAGGTCAAGGGCAGAGTATTTGTACTTGCAGAGTTACCTTTCTTTGCAAAGTACTCTCAAACTTCCTAAATTCAGCATTTCGAAAAAGAATTATTTCTTAACATTCAAAATTTACTGCTAATTAATGACAGAACGTTTTTTTTTCACTTCTTCTGAATATATGTCTCGCTTCATTTGGAGCTACTTGGGTGTGTCAGCCGAGAGCATTCTCCCATGCAAACGGAGTCTACCACCTAGACGGTGATTTTCTTTCGCTAGTGTCGGGCTGATATCCTCTCACCATTATGTGACGGTGGTCACTGATGAGCTACTCAGGTAGCGAAACACGTGTCTGACCAGGGCAACCAACATAATAATGGTCCCCACCAGGATAAGATTTTTGATAACCCCTCCGCTCTCTGCTTGGCAGTGTGGGCCAAAAATCGGATTCGGCTGGGGGGAGGGGGGGTGGGGGGACTGATGCACCCAATAGGCTCCTTACGAAGGGAGTACGACTTTCTGTCTCTTTATCTCTTTTCCCCGTCACATTTACTCTTCTAGATCTAAATATAACGCCTCAAGAATGAACTACTACTTGCTTTTTTTCCCTTTTCTTCTACACTTCGACCTCAGGGCGAACAACAGCGAGGGCAAAACTGTCCCCGCAAATTAATGCTACTAAAAATAGTTCCATCATAAAACGACGACGTCAGTGACAATGCCGTTGGTGATAGTGATGATGATGATAAGCACAACAACTGACAAGACGCTGACGGCAAAGACGCTACTCCCACGGCAACTCGTGACGACGACTGTAGAGAAGACGATGATGACATGCACTGACGACGATACCGTTCCTGGCAGCGATGACGTTGCTGCTGCTGCTGATGATGATAATGATGATGGTGTTGATGATGCCCCGCCAGGCCATCCTGCACGGGCGGAGCGCCCCCTAGCGATATGTACGGGCCAGACAACCAGGAGATCAGGGTGCTAATGTACGACCCCAACGTGTGCTCTGCCCTCCGTCTGACGGGCCAGGACCAGTGTCAGGGCTACGGGTGGTCCGTGCAGTGCGACAGGCTCCGCTGTCTCATGAACATGCTCTGCTTCCCTACCTATAACTGTGAGTCACGCTGTTCATGATCTGCTTCCCTCCCTATAACTGTGAGTCACGTCATTCATGATCTGCTTCCCTACCTATAACTGCGAGTCACGTCGTTCATGATCTGCTTCCCTACCTATAACTGTGAGTCATGTCATTCATGATCTGCTTCCCCATTTCATGATCTGCTTCCCTACCTACAACTGTGAGTCACGCTGATCATGATCTTCTTCCCCATTTCATGATCTGCTTCCCGACCTATAACTGTGAGTCATGTCGTTCATGATCTGCTTCCCTATTTCATGATCTGCTTCCCTACCTGCAACTGTGAGTCATGTCGTTCATGATCTGCTTCCCTATTTCATGATCTGCCTCCCTACCTATAACTGTGAGTCACGCTGTTCATGATCTGCTTCCCTTCCTATAACTGTGAGTCATGCTGTTCATGATCTGCTTCCCTACGTATAACTGCGAATCATGCTGTTTATGATCTGCTACCCTACCTATAACTGTGATGATCTGCTTCTCCGCCTATAACTGTGAGTCATGCTGTTCATGATCTGCTTCTCCGCCTATAACTGTGAGTCATGCTGTTCATGATCTACTTCTCCGCCTATAACTGTGAGTCATGCTGTTCATGATCTGCTTCCCTACCTATAACTGTGATGATCTGTTTCTCCGCCTATAACTGTGAGTCATGCTGTTCATGATCTGCTTCTCCGCCTATAACTGTGAGTCATGCTGTTCATGATCTGCTTCTCCGCCTATAACTGTGAGTCATGCTGTTCATGATCTGCTTCCCTACCTATAACTGTGATGATCTGCTTCTCCGCCTATAACTGTGAGTCATGCTGTTCATGATCTGCTTCAGTACCTATAACTGTGATGATCTGCTTCTCCGCCTATAACTGTGAGTCACGATCTTTATGCTCTTCAGAGTTCAGGAGCTGTGTGAAAGTCGAGGTGGCCGTCCTGGGCTTTCCGTCGTAATGAGCCTTATGGTTCCTGTGGACGTAGAGCAACGTTGAACCATACTTAGGCATTGCTCACAGTTTGTCCCTAATATGTCAACCGACATCCGAGGACATGAAGCTATACATCATCATCATCATGCTCAGCTTCCCTATCTATAACTGTGTTTGCATTCGTCATGGTTGACTGGGCATGAAAGCAAAAACGATTCCCTTCTCTCCTCCCTTTGTTTGCATCAGTCACGGCTGACTGGGCGTAAAAATGTTCTTGATGATGTGTCCTCAGATGTCGGGTTGACATATTAGACACAAACTGTGACCAATGCGTATGCATGTTTCCATGTTGCTTTACGTCCACAGAAACCATAAGGCTTATTGGACGGGGAGCTCAGGACGGCCACCTCGACTTTGGCACAGGTCCTGAAAAAATGTCCTTCCTTACTTTCTTTTATTTGCATCCCCTCGTACAACGATCATGGTTGACTGGTCGTAGCCGGTTTGGCCTAGCGGTAAGGCGTTAGGTTGGTAAGCGGAAGGATCTTGTTTCGATTCCGCTTCGGCTCTCCTTTCTCTTCAAAAAGGTTGTGGTTTGTGGACACTGTCTTGTGACTTTGTCCATCACTTCCTACTGAAACATTAAAATGGCTCTCATCGCTCCCTTTAATCAAATGCTCCGTGGTGGCGGGAAATGCATAGGTAATAATCTCCCTCTCCCCCCCCCTCCATACCCTACCCTTCTCCCCTCCTAAAACGGTTCTTTGGACTTTAAGCCCATGTGAAACTTACTGGTCGTAAGAACGAAACGATTTCCTTCCTTCCCTTTGTGTTGCAGTCGCTTGTTTCTACCGGCTGGAGGAAGAGAACGAGACTGGCGCAAACACTGGTGAGTGATGACGATGAGGAAGATGACGGTGACAATGTGAACGGTGTCGAATTGATGATAATGATGATGATATATTCAACATACATCGATTGATTGGGTGATGGAAAGATGATATGATGGATGATGATGATGGATGATGATGATGATAAACATTTTCATACCTACCTACATACCTACCTACATACCTACCACCTACACACATACAAAAACATACATACCATACATACATACATCAAACATACATACATACATACATACATACATACATACAATTAGTAATAATACCTACTACTACCATGCAGAGAAAATCGCTACCCGCTGACAGCTCACCCTTGTTTTCTACAGTACATATACCATACATTATAACATACATATACAAGCAGCCATAACATATTAATAAATTTCACCAATAAACAATACGTAAAGCCTAAAATAACTGATAAACAGAAGAAAGCGTTCTAATTAAGCAGGACAATTTTTAAAACAGGTACTAATAATTTTATTACTACTAGCTAAACTGTACAAAAAACAACAACACAACACAACAACCCCAAAAAACCACCAAAACAACAAAACAACAAAACCCCCAACCAACAAACATTTTATCACCAAAACAAAACCCCAACCCAAATACACAACACACACCCCCAAACACCACAACACAACAAACAACCCACAACAACCACAAATAACATACTCCCTTTATACTGTCCTCTCCTCTCTTTCCCCCCTTTCCTATACATGACAATATCTCTTCCCTTTATTACTATCATGTATAAGTAGCTACTCCAGAAAATACTGACATGTACATATGTAGCATTTAAATTTCGCTTACGATACGTTGACTTACTAACATTGGCTGATGACATAAATTATTTACATAACACATATATACAGTGATAATTAAATTTTACAATATATATATACAGTGATATATATTTTGCAATACCATATGGCTAAAACATAATTAAATTTTTAAATACCCCTATATGATGCATAAAATATACTTTGACAATTATCATATGGATGATGACAGTGATACTGTGGATTTGGAGAATAATCATATGGATGATGACAGTGATGATGTGGATTTTGACAATACCCATATGGATGATGACAGTGATGATGTGGATTTTGACAATAACCATATGAATGATGACAGTGATGATGTGGATTTTGACCATAATCATATGGATGATGACAGTGATGATGTGGATTTTGACAGTACCCATATGAATGATGACAGTGATGATG
>JABMCL010002153.1:10000-12500 GCA_018857735.1 Alviniconcha marisindica | reverse complement strand
AGCCACAGTCATGTGACTGTTACGGCAATATGTCATGCTTCAATAATTGACATTCTTTTTCTTGTTCCAGATGGCACCAGCAAGATCAAATGCTGTGGAGATATTCCCGAAGACCTGAAAATGGAAAACGGGTAGGTTTTGGTTTGCTTGTTTTTTGTTTTTGATTTTTTACTCTCAGTTCTGTTTGATGGGCTCAACCCAGCTGATGCAACGCATGCTGAGAAGAAGAAGAAGAAGAAGAAGAAGAAGAAGAAGAAGAAACAGACAGACAGACACAGACAGACACAGACAGACAGAGAGTTAGCCTTTTGTCTGAGAACGGTACGGTTTTTCACCGTCAGGTGAGAACGATACAGGTACTAACCTTCAGGTGTTCATTTTGAGGGGTCCAGAGACAGACAGACAGACAGACAGACAGACAAAGACAGACAGACAGACAGACAGACAGACAGACAGACAGACAGACGGACAGAGACAGAGACAGAGAGACAGCCAGAGAATTAGCCTTTTCTCTGAGAAGGGTATGGATTTTCACCATCGGGTGAGAACGATAAAGGTACTAACCTTCAGGTGTTCATTTTCAGGGGTCCGTGCTTTCCCATCCAGATCCCGAGTGGTGACCCCTTGGGTCGGGACTGCATGGAGTTTGTCCGCTCTCTACCCTACTCCTTCTCTAACGGGACACAGCAGGGTAACGCTATGTTTTGTCCTATCGTTAGTTTTGTCCTGACGGGACACAGCAGGGTAACGTTATGTTTTGTCCTATCGTTAGTTTTGTCCTGACGGGACACAGCAAGGTAACGTTATGCGTTGTCCTATCGTTAGTTTTGTCCTGACGGGACACAGCAAGGTAACGTTATGTGTTGTCCTATCGTTAGTTTTTGTCCTAACGGGACACGGCAGGTAACGTTATGCTTTGTCCTATCGTTATTTTTGTCCTAACGGGACACAGCAGGGTAACATTATGTTTTGTCCTATCGTTAGTTTTGTCCTGACGGGACACAGCAGGGTAACGCTATGTTTTGTCCTATCGTTATTTTTGTACTAACGGGACACAGCAGGGTAACGTTATGGTTTGTCCTATCGTTAGTTTTGTCCTGACGGGACACAGCAAGGTAACGTTATGTTTTGTCCTATCGTTATTTTTTGTCCTAACGGGACACAGCAGGTAACGTTATGCTTTGTCCTATCGTTATTTTTTTGTTCTAACAGGGCACAGCAGGGTAACGTTATGTTTTGTCCTATCGTTATTTTTGTCCTAACGGGACACATCAGGGTAACGTTACGTTTTATCCTATCGTTATTTTTGTACTAACGGGACACAGCAGGGTAACGTTATGTTTTGTCCTATCGTTATTTTTTGTCCTAACGGGACACAGCAAGGTAACGTTATGTTTGTCCTATCGTTATTTTTGTTCTAACGGGACGCAGGAGGGTAACGTAATGTTTTGTTCTATTGGTGTTGTTTTTCCCTAACGGGACACAGCAGGGTAACATAATATTTTATCCTAACGTTATATTTTGTCCTACCGTAATGTCTGTCCTAATGGGACACAGCAGGGTAACGTAATGTTTTTTTCACCGCAGGGCAACGTTATAAATGTCCTATCTTTGCTATTTATGCCCTAAAGGGATACTGCAGGGTAACGTTTTGTTTTGTCTAACCGTGGCTCTTTTGCTTTAAGGGACGCAGCTTTGTTTTCATCCTATCGTTGCTTCTTGTGTCCTAATGGGACAAAGTACGGTACTGTTTTGTTTTGTTGGTTGAGTGTTGCTTTACGTCCACAGAAACCGTAGGTTTATTAGGGACGGAACCCAGGACGGCCGCCTCGACATTCACCCAGCTCCTGAGCTCTGTTTGTTTTGTCCTGTTGTTGTTCTTTTTGTCCTAACGAGACAGAATAGGGTACTGTTTTGTTTTTTCCTATCGTTGCTTTTTCTGTCCTAACAGGACACAGCCAGGTAATGTTTTGTTTTGTCCTGTCGTTCATCTTTTTTGTCCTAATGGGACACATCACGGTAATGATTGGTTTTTGTCCTATCATTGATGTTTGTGTCCTAACGGGACATAATAGGGTAATGATTTGTGGTGCCTGCCCTCTGCGATAACGGGACACCGCAGGGGTAATGCTTTGTCCCATCATTTCTCTACTCTAACGGGGCACAGCAGACAATGTTCTGTCTTGTTTTATCACTCTTTTTGTCCTAACGGGACACCGCAGGGTTAATGCTTTGTCTGTCCCATCATTACTCTACTCTAACGGGGCACAGCAGACAATGTTCTGTCTTGTTTTATCGCTCTTTTTGTCCTAACGGGACACCGCAGGGTTAATGCTTTGTCTGTCCCATCATTACTCTACTCTAACGGGGCACAACAGAGAATGTTATGTCTTGTTTTATTGCTCTTTTTGTCCTGACGGGTCCTAATGGTGTTTTGTTTTGTTGTCTCGTTCACTTTGCCCTAGCGGGACACAACAAGGTAGTGCTTTGTTCTATTGTT
>JABMCL010002153.1:0-5000 GCA_018857735.1 Alviniconcha marisindica | reverse complement strand
CCACACACACACACACACACCACACACACACACACACACACACACACACACACACACATCCACACACACACACACACACACACACACACTGAAAACACACACTGAAAACACACACACATTCACACACGCATACATGCATACATACATACGTACGTACATACATGCATGCATACATACATACATACATACATACATACATACATACATACATACATACATACATACATACATACATACATACATACATACATATACAATTTATTGACCATTCAAGACTAAACAGACAGTCGAGTGGAAATACAATTAAATCTCTTTCGCATTTCCCAAACTCAAAACATATACCCAAACACATGAAAGATTCAAAAGAACGCTATTTATTACGACAAAACGTAATATATGAGAATTTTCTGGGTAATCCCCTTTATCAAGCAACAGAACGACACTTAACAGTTAAACTGTGAGAAATGAGATGCAGAACTAAGACACTTATCTGCTTTTGGTTGAGCTATGCTGTTTTCATATCCAGTGCTTGGAAGAATGTGTCCGATTTTTATTTTTTAAGAAACAAATAGTCGAGACGAGATAAAACATTCTACGGCAGCACCAGATCAAACAGACAGCCGAAATGAGATACAATTCCTCCGGCAATCCCAGATCAAAGCAGACAGTCGTGGTGAAATAATGGTCTAGTGCAATATCAAACAGGCAGTCGAAGTGATCGACATACAATACCTCGGGCGCTCCCAGATAGTCAAGATGTCTTGGCCAGTACATACAATTCCTCGGGCGCTCCCAGATAGTCACGATATCTTGGCCAGTACGTACAATACCTCGGGCGCTCCCAGATAGTCAAGATGTCTTGGTCAGTACATACAATACCTTGGGCGCTCCCAGATAGTCAAGATGTCTTGGCCAGTACCTCCACCAGCAGATTAATTGTCAGTATGAGGTAAACGTGCTTTTACCGCATCCAGACACATCAAAGGTTTAAAACACATAAAAGGTTATGTGTTTAGATTTTGTTTTAGAACGCTAGCAGTCATTCTTGTTTCAGATTGTTGTGTTTTTACAGCAATCAACACACACGGGAGTTAATTAGCGCTCAAAAGCACAACAAAAAAAGACCTGAGTTGAGTACGGTAACTCTCACCTGGCATGCGAATAATATAAGGTATATAAACTCCACCTGGGGTACATCCTCAAATCCTCAGAGGTACCTCTGGTGGAGTTTATGTACTTTGTATTTACACGCGTGTCAGGTGAGTTACCGTAGGCGACTCAGGTCTTTATTGTTGTGGTTGTGTGACGTCTTTCGAGCGCTAATTATCTCCCTTAATTAGTAGGCCCTTATCTTTGTGTGTCTTGGTTGCTTGCTGTTCAGATCGGCTTGCAGAATCTGTTCTTATGTGGAAACCCTTATCTTTGTGTGTCTTGGTTGCTCGCTGTTCAGATCGGCTCGCAGAATCTGTTCTTATGTGGAAACCCTTATCTTTGTGTGTCTTGGTTGCTCGCTGTTTAGATCGGCTTGCAGAATCCGTTCTTATGTGGAAACCCTTATCTTTGTGTGTCTTGGTTGCTCACTGTTCAGATCGGCTTGCAGAATCTGGCCCTGTATGGAAACCCTTATCTTTGTGTGTCTTGGTTGCTTGCTGTTCAGATCGGCTCGCATAATCTGACCCTGTGTGAAAACCCTTATCTTTGTGTGTCTTGGTTGCTCGCTGTTCAGATCGGCTCGCAGAATCTGGCTCTGCAGAACACCCTGATGAGACCGGGCCACGTGCTGAACCACCTGGCTGACGTCACCCGCGGCCTTATCTCCGCCCCAACGGAGCAGGTGGACCAGTTCTTCGTGGACGGATTGACCAACCGTATGTTCGAGACCAACACCACGGCCATGGACGGCCTGGACCTCGTGTCACGTAAGAACCCTGTTTAATTGTTGTTGTTGTTGTTGTTGCTGCATTCTGTGTTATTGTTCCAATTTTTGTTATGCCATTTCGCTCTTCTTCTGACACCCGTATACTCGGGAAGGCATCCGTCCTGACGCCTGACCAAACATTCGTCCAGACACTCCAGGCATTCCACTAACAAACCGTAACCTGATAAGCATAATATTTTCATTTGTTATCGTTTAACTGTCGTCTTGTCGCTTTGAAAAAGGGGATTAACCCGAAAAATTGCATACGTATTGTATTATCTCATTAAAATTAGTATTCTTTATTAACCGTTTGTGTTTTGGTCGTCTTTCTTTTGTTAAGTTCCTTGGATTTCCGTCTTTCTGGTTCGTTGTCGTCGTCATCATCATTATCTGTTTAATAATTATTTCTAAACTGTTTTTCACAGCCCTGTCCATCCCTTCGTCCGACGCTGTGTATATGTGTGTGGTTAGTGTTATTGTAAAGCGCCCTGTGCTGCCACCTTGTGTGGTAGATGGGCGCTCTAGAAATCCTCTTTATTATTATTATTATTATTGTCATCATCATCATCCTCATCCTCATCCTCATCCTCATCATCTTCTTCTTCTTCTTCTTCTTCTTCTTCTTCTTCTTCTTCTTCTTCTTCTACGCCCTTAGATAACCGTAATGGTTGACTGGGCGTAAAACACAAAATTACTTACTTACTCTTCTTCTTCTTCTCCTCTTTCTAAATGACAATTGCTATGAAGACGAGCACAGGGGACTATTCATGACCGTTGTGATGATGATGGTAACGATGATGGCGAAGATGATGGTGACGATAACTGCACGTGATTTCAGTCAACATCCAGCGAGGGCGTGACCACGGACTGCCCCCCTTCAACGACTGGCGAGAGTTCTGCGGACTGTCACGCATCACTGACTTCGACTCCCCAGAACTGTCTGCAAACCTCAGCCAGGTTTACACGTACGCTCACTTTTGTCACACCTAGAACATCTTGGAACTCTTTCTATAGTTGTATAAAACAGGTCTGCACGTACGTACGCTTACTTTTGTCACACCTAGAACACCATGCAACTCTTTCTATAGCTGTATAAGCCAGGTCTAGAGGTACGTTCATTTTTTGTCACCTAGAACACTATGCAACTTTTCTATAGCTGTCTAAGCCAAGCCTACACGTACGCTCATTTTTGTCACACCTAGAACACTATGCAACTCTTTCTATAGCTGTCTAAGCCAGGCCTACGCGTACGCTCACTTTTGTCACACCTAGAACACTATGCAACTCTTCCTATAGCTGTCTAAGCCAGGTCTGCACGTACGCTCACTTTTGTCACACCTAGAACACCTTGGAACTCTTTCTAGAGCTGTCTAAGCCAGGCCTACACGTACGCTCACTTTTGTCACGCCTAGAACACTATGCAACTCTTTCTAGAGCTGTCTAAGCCAGGCCTACACGTACGCTCACTTTTGTCACACCTAGAACACTATGCAACTCTTTCTAGAGCTGTCTAAATCAGGCCTACACGTACGCTCACCTTTGTCACACCTAGAACACTATGCAACTCTTTCGATAGCTGTCTTAGCCAGGCCTACACATACGCTCACGTTTATCACACCTATAGCGCCTTGGAACTCTTTTTTATAGCAGTCTAAGCCAGGCCCACATGTACGCTCACTTTTGACACACCTATAGCACCTTGGAACTCTAACCTGGAACACTATGCAACTCTTTCTTGAGCTGTCTAAGCCAGGCCTACACTTACGCTCACTTGTGTCACACCTATAGCACCATGGAACTCTAACCTAGAACACTATGCAACTCTTTCTTGAGCTGTCTAAGCCAGGTCTACACGTACGCTTACTTTTGATCCCTGGACGATGTTTCAGATCCCTGGACGATGTTTCAGATCCATGGACGATGTTTCAGATCCATAGATGAAGTTTCAGATCCGTGGACGATGTTTCAGATCGGTTGACGACGTGGACGTGTTCCTGGGGCTGGTGAGCGAGACTCAGGTCGCTGGCTCTCTGGTGGGGCCCACCCTGGCCTGTCTCCTTGGGTCGCAGTTCGAAGACATCAAGTTCGGCGACCGCTTCTTCTACGAGACCCGGGCACAGGAGGAGGGCTTCACGGACGGTAGCTCATCCGTTTCCTCGTCCCCTATCAATTTCTCACGCGAACACATTGTAGTGCGAATAATGAAGAAGATGAGCATATTTTCAATAGATTGGCAGTCAAAATAACGCGCGCGCGCGCACACAGACAGACAGACAGACAGACAGACAGACAGACAGGACACACACACACACACACACACACACACACACACACACACACACACGCACGCACGCACGCACGCACGCACGCACGCACGTACGCACGCACGTACGCACGCAAAGCACACACGCACGCACACACAACAGAGGCACACACACACACACAACACACACACACACACACACACACACACACACACACACACACACACACACACACACACAGAGCACACACACACACACACACACACACACACACACACACACACACACACACACACACACACACACACACACACACACACACACACACACATACACACACACACACACACACTAATGCCATTTTCAATTGAGATTTTCTTCCGTGAATCTCCCAATTAATGATATTTTTGCGACGGTAGAAAGCTGTCGCATTAACTTTCCCAAAACCCCACTGACCGTTTCTGGAACGTCTGGAAATGTATCAGTTTTATTCATACACGCTCTACATGAGTTTGAAGTCAGTTGCATGCACACACACACATACACACACACACACACACACACACACACACACACACACACACACACACACACACACACACACACACACACACACACACACACACACACACACACACACACACACACACACACACACACACACACACACCACACACACACACACACACACACACACACACACACACACAAAATATACGAACATGCATATTTTGTATTTTACTTTGCAAAAACCTTGATGTTTTGCGATTTCTCTGAAGTCTCTGAAGGTCTCTATCATAACTTGTATCGAGGTTTAC
>JABMCL010001549.1:102500-107500 GCA_018857735.1 Alviniconcha marisindica | reverse complement strand
GTCACCTCTCTGGCTATGGCTGTGAATAATGTATGCTAGTTCTATACCCAGCTGTCGGGAGGTCGTTGCTGCTACAATGCAGTGACGCAAGGCTGTGGAAAGAACAGCACGTGCAGATCGTAACGACAAGCGTCATTAGCCTAGAAGTCCAGTTCCTGCGTAAGTACGTACGTAACCTGTTTGTTGGCCAAGCGCTATCATGTGTGTGTGTGTGTGTGTGTGTGTGTGTGTGTGTGTGTGTGTGTGTGTGTGTGTGTGTGTGTGTGTGTGTGTGTGTGTGTGTGTGTGTGTGTGATGACTATAGACACAAAGTTGACTCTCTCTCTCTCTCTCTCTCTCTCTCTCTCTCTCTGTCTCTCTCTCTCTCTCTCTCTCTCTCTCTCTCTCTCTCTCTCTGCCTGTCTGTCTCTCTCTCTCTCTCTCTCTCTCTCTCTCTCTCTCTCTCTCTCTCTCTCTCTCTCTCTCTCTCTCTCTCTTCGGTGGTCCAACCTTGATCTCGAGCAGGTCAGAACATGTTGGCTCTCATTTGGAAGTTTCCAAAAGACGGTTAAACTGGCGTCAAAATGCCTGTTTCTGGCCTACCAGTAGCAGTGAATGGAGTCCTGACCGACCTGCTTCAAGAACAAGCCCTGACGTCTTGGAAAGTAGTTGGAGACACGACCGAGGCTACCGTCGTTGTGTTATGGTTTTCACCGGCCGACCCTGCCGCCATTACAACTTCTCAACCCGGACACTCACAAGTCACATTCAGGAAGAATTAGCCACCCAGCCAGGTACTGAGAACAGATCGTAAGAGAGCAGAGGAGAGACATAAAGCAAGAGCTGATCAGGCGAGTGTTTTAGATTCTTGACTGCTCGATGCCTTTATTTATGCCCACACCACGTGCCGAACGAACTGACGTTGACAGTAGGCCTGCTGGAAAACAGCTCGCTGAAGATCCTTAATCTGAATGCCCAATGCCTTTATTTATGCCCACACCACCTGCCGAACGAACTGACGTTGACAGTAGGTCTGTTGAAAAACAACTCGCTGACAGTAGACACGTGGAGTGTGAGACAAGCGCACGTGAAAGACTGAAGAACGAGGCAGACTTTTTTCTTCTTCTTTCTGTCCATTCCTTTTATTTTATTTTTACAAATCGACGACTGAACCAGGGACTGCACGATCTAGGGAAGTTCAGACCCGTATATATATATATATATATTATTATATTATATATATATATATATATGTCCATGCCTGCGGGTAAAGCGCAGTAGGCACGCCTCTGCTAAAGTGCACAGTGAGCACGTGGGGGAGTGGGATCATTGATACCAAACAAAAGGCAGAAAGGCACTGTGAAATGTTGATCAAGCACTCTCACTTATCGTGGGGGAACGTGCATCGGATAACAGGTTCACCCAGCTGATAGTCTAGTATAAAATTATAATAGGTCCATGCCTGAAGATCTAAACTGTCGCAGATCGGCTCTTCCGCTGCCGCCTCCATTCAGGGACTTCACTTTCCCGGAGTAAGCCAGCTGATTCATTCGCCTGTTATTTCCGGAAATCGTTCTTAATTGGGAGAATGTCCCACTAGGCCTGACCCTGAGTTCAACGCCACAACACCACCATCAGCTGTCCACTGGACATCGAAAAAGAAAACACACACCTCGACGAGGAAACAGAAGCGAAAATCGTCGTAAGGGATACAACGTAGAAGAGATACGAGACTACGTCGGGCAGCGGACAGAGCGACCTCTTCAGCGAAACGTGAAACACCCGGAAAGGAATCTGCACGTCAACAGATGTGCCTGCACAAGTTTGGACAACAAACGACACCTCGATCGATCTAGTCATCGCCCTTTCTCTTCACCGAAGCTGTAAGTGGAGTAGCTGGCAAGAAGCACTGGTTTGTAAGGCAAGACCCATTCAGAATGCCTCTCCACGACAGTGCTCTGCTCGATGAGCGTAGAACAGCTAAGGAGCAGCTGAAGTTTTTATTTTTTTTATTTTTATACGAACAGTGAACAATTTACATACCGAGTATCAACAATGAAATGAAAAACTTACACAGCGAGTATAATTTTTTTTTTAAATGAAAAACTTACAGAGCGAATGTTAACTATGAAATCGAAAAACTTACTCAAAGAGTATAAAAAATGAAAAACAGCAGTTGGAGGTTGATACGGATGAATCGCAGTTCAAACTTGACACGGTGCGAGCATTTCTAGGCTGACAGGAACTGTGTGCTGACAAAAAGGTGATCGTGTCAGACCACAGAACTGTGTACTGAGCACAAGGCGATCGTGTCAGACCACGGAACTGTGTACTGAGAACATGGTGATCATGTCAGACCACGGAACTGTGCACTGAGAACAGGTTGATAGTGTCAGACCACGGAACTGTGTACTGAGAACAAGGTGATCGTGTCAGACCACGGAACTGCGTACTGAGAACAGGGTGATCGTGTCAGACCACGGAACTGTGTACTGAGAACAAGGGGATCGTGTCAGACCACGGGACTGTGTACTGAGAACAAGGTGATCGTGTCAGACCACGGAACGGACAATACATAGCGGACGTAACACGAGTCGCCACGTGAAACTGCTGTAGTTACAGAAAGCGAACAGACGTCCGTACATCCAAATCTCTGATTCGCTTTCCGAGTCAGTGCGAACTGTATACGATTTTTCGGCCTTCAATATTTTTCCCCCACTCGCCTTTGCACCTTTGTAAAAGGGCCACGGGCCTAAAACAAGTAAAGCTTTGACTCTCTCTCTCTCTCTCTCTCTCTCTCTCTCTCTCTCTCTCTCTCTCTCTCTGTCTGTCTGTCTGTCTGTCTGTCTGTCTGTCTGTCTGTCTCTCTCTCTCTCTCTCTCTCTCTCTCTCTCTCTCTCTCTCTCTCTCTCTCTGTCTGTCTGTCTGTCTCTCTGTCTGTCTCTCTCTCTCTCTCTCTCTCTCTCTCTCTCTCTCTCTCTCTCTCTCTCTCTCTCTCTCTCTCTCTCTCTCGCTCCATTTTTTTTTTTTTTTTTTTTTAAGTAATACTTGTTTTTTACTTGCTGTGTCCATGTCTGCTGTCACTTTAGTTTTTCAATTTACGTCATATTGCCTTTTCGCTCGCGGTTCTTTTTCGTCATCCCCTCTTCGGCGTAATGGTTCGTTTATCCCGGTGGGAAGAAAACCCCCACTGAAGTGTGTTTTTGTTATCTCCCCTCCTTCACTCTCTTGGTTATCTCCCTTTTCGAGTCTCTTCCCTCCCCTTTTCCTTCCACTGGACTTTGGTTTCTTCTGAATTCTTCTACTTCTTCTTCTTCTTCTTCTTTTATTTTTTTATTTTATTTTATTTTATTTTATTTTCATTTTTATTTTTATTGCAAGTCTTTTCACATACTGGACAGGTTTTACGATTGTCGTGATAGCAATACAGGTCAGTTGCTTAAACCGGAACGACAACAGACCGACATATTTTAGTCTTAAACAAAATCATATTTGAATGCACCTTTGTTTGCAATTGCAAAATCAAACACAGACCTGTGTAAGTTATGCGGGCCTGTATCCATGTGAACAGTTGTGGACTTCCTTGCGTTATTATCGGTTCTCCTAACGTTCCACCAAAATGCCGTTTTAGTCAGTTCCCGATTTTTTTCCAGTCCTGGACAAATGCACCTTAGGTTTTCCCAAACATTCTCAACTTTTAGCTCAGATCAAAAGATGCGTCTCTCTCTGTGTCTCTGTCTCTGTGTCTCTGTGTCTCTGTGTCTGTCTGTCTGTCTGTCTGTCTGTCTGTCTGTCTGTCTGTCTGTCTGTCTGTCTGTCTGTCTCTCTCTCTCTCTCTCTCTCTCTCTCTCTCTCTCTCTCTCTCTCTCTCTCCCCCTCTCCTCTCTCTCTCTCTCTGTCCCTCTCTCTCTCTCTCTCTCTCTCTCTCCCTCTCTTCTCTCTCTCTCTCTCTCTCTCTTCTCTCTGTCTGTCTGTCTGTCTGTCTGTCTGTCTGTCTGTCTCTCTCCTCTCTCTCTCTCTCTCTCTCTCCTCTCTCTCTCTCTCTCTCTTCTCTCTCTCTCTCTCTCTCTCTCTCTCTCCGGTGGTCTGCGCTTGATCTCGAGCAGGTCAGAACATGTTGGCTCTCATTTGGAAGTTTCCAAAAGACGGTTAAACTGGCGTCAAAATGCCTGTTTCTGGCCTACCAGTAGCAGTGAATGGAGTCCTGACCGACCTGCTTCAAGAACAAGCCCTGACGTCTTGGAAAGTAGTTGGAGACACGACCGAGGCTACCGTCGTTGTGTTATGGTTTTCACCGGCCGACCCTGCCGCCATTACAACTTCTCAACCCGGACACTCACAAGTCACATTCAGGAAGAATTAGCCACCCAGCCAGGTACTGAGAACAGATCGTAAGAGAGCAGAGGAGAGACATAAAGCAAGAGCTGATCAGGCGAGTGTTTTAGATTCTTGACTGCTCGATGCCTTTATTTATGCCCACACCACGTGCCGAACGAACTGACGTTGACAGTAGGCCTGCTGGAAAACAGCTCGCTGAAGATCCTTAATCTGAATGCCCAATGCCTTTATTTATGCCCACACCACCTGCCGAACGAACTGACGTTGACAGTAGGTCTGTTGAAAAACAACTCGCTGACAGTAGACACGTGGAGTGTGAGACAAGCGCACGTGAAAGACTGAAGAACGAGGCAGACTTTTTTCTTCTTCTTCTTTTTCTGTTCGATCCTTCTTTTTTTTTTTACAATAGACGATCTTCGGAAATCCAGGGGACTGCACTCGGTAAGTGCCTACGGGCATGGACCTGTATATATATATATATATATATATATATATATATATATATATATATATATATATATATGTCCATGCCTGCGGGTGTAGCGCAGAGTAGGCACGCTTTTGTTGGGGGTACAGTGAGCACGTGGGGAGGACGACAGATACCCGTAAACAAAAGGCAGAAAAGGCATCAGAAATGCCGATCAAGCACTCACTGTTCGTGGGGAACATGCAGATCGGATAGT
>JABMCL010001549.1:77500-80000 GCA_018857735.1 Alviniconcha marisindica | reverse complement strand
CATAACTGTAGACTCCACCCTCCATAACTGTAGACTCCACCCTCCATAACTGTAGACTCCACCCTCCATAACTGTGGACTCCACCCTCCATAACTGTAGACTCCACCCTCCATAACTGTAGCTCCACCCTCCATAACTGTAGTCTCCACCCTCCATAACTGTAGACTCCACCTCCATAACTGTAGACTCCACCCTCCATAACTGTAGACTCCACCCTCCATAACTGTAGACTCCACCCTCCATAACTGTAGACTCCACCCTCCATAACTGTAGACTCCACCCTCCATAACTGTAGTCTCCACCCTCCATAACTGTAGACTCCACCCTCCATAACTGTAGACTCCACCCTCCATAACTGTAGACTCCACCCTCCATAACTGTAGACTCCACCCTCCACAGCTGTAGATTGCAGATAATTTTTGTCTCCGGGGTAAACTTTCTATGTTGAATCAGATTTTGGTATTTCCATTCCACCTCCGTGCTACCACAGCAGCACGTAACAGATCCCGGCCATTCTGCCAAAAGTGCAGGTACTAGCAGGTTACAGCTAAACACACATGCATCCACCGTACGAAACTTAGGATGAAGTGTAATTGTCTCCAAGCGAGCCATAGATGTTCCTAGGGAGACGCTTGCTTCACATGAGACTCTACACAAAGTCAGAATTTATGAAGGACCTCGTTTCAGAGGTCTGGGGTTGTGCTAAAGACGAGGTGGACGTCCTGGGCTCCCCGTCCCTAATAGTCGGTACGGTTTCTGTGGACGTGAAGCAACACTAGAAGAAGAAGCCAAGACTTCTGAGCCCAGGAGCTGTTGTGTGAAAGTCGAGGTGGGAGTCCTGGGCTCGATCCCCTTCCCTAACAGTCCTTATGGTCTCTGTGGACGTAAAGCAACCAGGAACGAACGGACCTCGTGTATAATGTGCTAATTAAGGGCTTAAGAGAGAGAGAGAGAGAGAGAGAGAGAGAGAGAGAGAGAGAGAGAGAGAGAGAGAGAGAGACAGAGACAGAGACAGAGACAGAGACAGACAGAGAGACAGACAGACAGACAGACAGACAGAGACAGAGAAAGAGAGACACAGAGAGAGACAGAGAGAGAGACAGGGAGAGAGAGAGAGAGAGAGAGAGAGAGAGAGAGAGAGAGAGAGAGAGAGAGAGAGAGAGAGAGAGAGAAGAAGAAGAAGAAGAAGAAGAAGAAGAAGAAGAAGAAGAAAGACAGGGTTAAAAATCAATGGAATGCGGCCTGAAATTCTAGCGGAAAAGAAAATCGAGACTGGACAGAAACGTCAATACATTGTGTCCTCTTTTATTTTTCCTTTTTGTTGTTGTTGTTGTTATTTGTTTGTTTTTGTTTTGTTGTTGTTTATTTTCTTGCTTCTTTATTTTCAAGGATCGAGCAGAAATATTTAGAGCCAATATTATGAACGTGCAACAGATTTTTTATTTTTTTGTTCAGTGGATTGTTCATTTCAATACTGAACTGATTTAACCCAAAGAAGAAACGGGGGGTTTACCAAGGGTTTGCTCAGTGACGCCTGAATTTGACCAAAAACCGGTGTAAAAATAAAATGAGACAGACAGACAGACAGACAGACAGAGACAGACACAGACAGAGAGATAGAGAGACAGAGACGGAGAGAGACAGAGACATAGAGAGACAGAGACATAGAGAGACAGAGACGCAGAGACACAAAGAGACAGAGAGATGGAGACAGAGACAGAGACGCAGAGACACAAAGAGACAGAGAGATGGAGACAGAGACAGAAACAGAGACAGACAGACAGAGACAGGGAGAGAGAAAGAGAGACAGAGAGATGGAGACAGAGACAGAGACGCAGAGACACAAAGAGACAGAGAGATGGAGACAGAGACAGAAACAGAGACAGACAGACAGAGACAGGGAGAGAGAAAGAGAGACAGAGAGAGTACAGTAGCTGATAATTATGTAGTATCGGCCTTTCCGTCAGCGGGCCAAAAACACATGTGTGTCGAATCCACGAATCACACATTCTAAGCTGCTGCATGTGACCAGAATCCAAGGTAGGTAGGTAGTGTTGCTTAATGTCCTCCGATGCCAGTTGACATATTAGGGACAAGCTGAGACCAACGCCGAAGCATGGTTCAATATAGCTTTACGTCCACGGAAACCAGAAGGCTCGTTAGGACGGACAGCCCAGGACGGCCACCTCGACTCTTACACAGCTCCTGAACTATGAGTGACCAAAATCCAACACTGACTTTTCAGTCTCAGACCACTGAGAAAGGTTTACCAACCAACCAACAACAACAAAGAAAAAAGACAAAAAGAAGGAACAAATCAACAGCAACAACAACAACAACAAAAATTGCAGTCACATTTCATTTTGTAGACTAATTAATAAAAACTACACTAACACCACATTGTGTTCAACACCTCTTCTTCTTTTTCTTTTTCTTTGTTGTTGTTGTTGGTTGGTTGGTTGGTCGGTCGGTGTTTTCTGTTGTTTTTTCTTTTGTTTGT
>JABMCL010001549.1:67500-70000 GCA_018857735.1 Alviniconcha marisindica | reverse complement strand
AACTAAATACGTAAAAAGTGTTCGAAAAACGTAACACAAGTAACCGGAGTCGCCTACGGTAACTCTCACCAGGCATACATGTAAACACAAGGTACATAAAATATAAAAAAACTCCACGCAAGGTACATTCTCTCCATCCTCGAGTTTATGTACCTTATATTTACATGTATGCTAGGTGAGAGTTACCGTTGGCGACTCAGGTCTTTGCTGTTGTACTTGCGTTACGTATTTCGAACACTGATTACATATTTAGTTACTTTGTTTAGATTTACTCGTTGTATTTGACGTTTCATGGAACTGGATGTATGGCTTCAATCAGACAGGGGACGTTTTCTTCAGTGTTCCAGGATTGTCCTCGTACGTCTAGTTTGAAGATGCTCTGTAGTCCTGCCCCCTATATAATAATAATAATGGAAATTTGTAAAGCGCTTACCCTTGGCTCAAAGCGCCGAACAAGGATAGTACAACACACATAATGTACATCGAGATGGAAATGTTATCAGCAAAAAAATGTATATAAGAAAAGAAAAGCTAACACATCATGTTCAACGTAACTATGAAAGATAAAACAAAAAAACACACACACAAAACACACACAAAAAAACAAAAAACACACACACACACACACACACACACACACACATATTTGGTTCACAATGGAATTATATACACATCAGCTAATGCATAGCTCCACAAGGTCATGCAGCCTTGATGCCCCACCCCCGAACACACAACAACACTCACACACACACCAAAATCAAACACACACACACACACACACACACATTTGGTTCACAATGGAATTACATACACATTAGCTAATGCATAGCTCTACAAGGTCATGCGGCCTTCCGAAGCCATAGGCCATTATTATGCCTGCATGCAGCCACTATATGGGGGAATGGCAGAATCGTGAACAGAACCTGTGACATCTCTCTTCAACACGGGAGAAGCTGGTCCATTGTTCCAGTTTGAACGTGCTGGATAGTTCTGTAGCTGGATTATTTCATCTCCAGTTGACATCATCACCCCGTTCAGTGTCGTGGATTCTCTCTCTCTCTCTCTCTCTCTCTCTCTCTCTCTCTCTCTCTCTCTCTCTCTCTCTCTCTCTCTCTCTCTTGTTTCTCCTGTCTCGTCTGTCTGTCGTCTTTTCTTCTTCTGTCTGTCTCGTCTCCCTTTCTTCTGTCTCTTCTTTTCCCTCTTCCCTTTCCCCCCCCTTCTTTTCTCTTTGTTTCTGCTCTTTTTTCTCTGTCGGGTCTGTCTGTCTTCTGTTTTCGTCTTCTTCTTCTTCTTCTCCCTCTCTCTCTCTCCTGTCTCCTTTCTCTTTTTCTCCTCGTCCTCTTTTCTCTTCTCTTTTCTCTGTCTCTGTCTCTCTCTCTCTCTGCTCCTCTCTCTCTCTCTCTCTCCTCTTCTCCCCCTCTCCCCCCCTCTCTCTCTCTCTCTCTCTCTCCACACATAACGGAATGTTTGAACAGATGTCAAATATTATCCAGTGTGTGACTCGCCCATGGTCGCCGTTAAACGGATGTCGGGACGTTGAATCCAACAACTAACTAGCATCTCCCATCCACTCCTTTTTTCCCCCCCCCCACCCCCCACCCACCCTTTTCTTATTTTCTGTCCCCAGACCCCTCCCACCACCCACCAACCTCCTCTCATCCGTCCTTCCCTCCATCCCCTCTTCCCCCCTTCTTCCCCCTCTTTTTCCAAACGGTCTTCTTCCTCCATTCCTCTCTCTCCTAAGGGATCCTTTTCCATTTGTCTTGTTGGTGAACATCGTGTGTGTGTGTGTGTGTGTGTGTGTGTGTGTGTGTGTGTGTGTGTGTGTGTGTTGTGTGTGTGTTGTGTGTTGTGTTTGTGTGTGGGTGTGTGTTTTTTTGTGTGGTTGTGGTGTTGTGTGTGTGTTTTTGTGTGTGTTGTTGTGTGTGTGTGTGTGTTGTGGTGGGGTGTGTGTGTGTTGTGTGTGTGTGTGTGTGTTGTTGTGTGTGGTGTGGGGTTTGTTGTGTGTTGTGTGTGTGTGTGTGTGTGTGTGTGTGTGTGTGTGTGTGTGTGTGTGTGTGTGTGTGTGTGTGTGTGTGTGTGTGTGTGTGGGGTGTGTGTGTGTGTGTGTGTGTGTGTGTGTGTGTGTGTGTGTGTGTGTGTTGTGTGTGTGTGTGTGTGTGTGTGTGTGTGTGTGTGTGTGTGTGTGTGTGTGTGTTGTGTGGTTGTGTGTGCTTGTGTGTGTGTGTATGTTTTGTTTTGTGTGTGTGTGTGTGTGTGTGTGTGTGTGTGTGTGTGTGTGTGTGTGTGTGTGTGTGTGTGTGTCTGTCTGTTGTGGTGGGTGTGGACTGGTGGTGGTGTGTGTGTGTGTGGTGTGTGTGTGTGTGTGTGTGTGTGTGTGTGTGTGTGTGTTGTGTGTGTTTTGTGTGTGTGTGCGCGGGGGGCCTGTGTGCGTGCGTTCGTGCGTGCGTTTGATGTATGTGTAGCCAATGCCTAATGGCTGCTTTAGTGAACATTACAA
>JABMCL010001549.1:55000-62500 GCA_018857735.1 Alviniconcha marisindica | reverse complement strand
CTCTCTCTCTCTCTCTCTCTCTCTCTCTCTCTCTCTCTCACACACACACACACACACGCACGCACGCACGCACGCACGCACGAACGCACGCACGCACGCACGCACGCACGCACCACAACACAACACACACACACACACACACACACACACACACCACACACACACACACACACACCACAACACAACACACACACACACACACACACACACACACACACCACACACACACACACACACCACAACACAACACAACACACACACACACACACAAAACACACACACACACACACACACACACCACACCACAACACACACACACACACACCACACACACACACCCACACCACAACACAACACACACACACACACACACACACACACACCACACACACACACCACAACACAACACAACACAACACACACACACACACACACACACACACACACACACACACACACACACACACACACACACACACACACACACACACACACACAGACGACAGTCGGCCGCAGCCGAAGAAACCTGAAGGCCCCAACACATGTATGTGTACCAAGTGGCTGCAACTCTCCGGGAAACTTCATCAAACTTTCTTGCGGGTTCAAATTTTAGTTTTAAAGTGGCTATTGGTGCTGTTTTAATTGCACAAACACTTATTGTTCAAGTTATATAATGGACTGCATTAAATTCTTGAGTACACTACGCCTCTTTCGGATGACCATTCTCAGTTGTCAAAACACATTATTAGTTAAAATGTGCATTTATTTTGTTTTTGTTTTTTTTGTTTTTGAAGAATTCGTACAATACAAAAATGCACATTTCTCTTGAGATGAAATTTTGTTGCTGTTGTTTTGTTTGTTTGTTTGTTTGTTTGTCTTTCTTTTTATTCTTTTTCCTTTTTGTTGTTGTTTCTGTTTTTTGTTATTGTTTTGTTTTGTTTGTTTGTTTGTTTGTTTGTTTGTTTACTGCAAGGAAGAAATTGTTGTGCGTCTACCACACCTATGAAACAATCTCGTGCACATTTGTTCATGAAATTACACATCACTTAAATACTCTCTCTCTCTCTCTCTCTCTCTCTCTCTCTCTCTCTCTCTCTCTCTCTCTCTCTCTGAGTGCCCCAAACACCTCCATCGGGGAAATGTTTTCTTTGACTCGACCGATATCTGAGGACATTAAGCCCCACATCCTCATTTGACTTGACTTGACTTGACTTGACTTGACTTGACAGGGTCAGTAGCCTTCCCCAGAGCCTGACAAATGTCAAGAATGCCAGGCTTTGTCGAATATGCAGATAATTGGTTTCTAACGACCGTACCGTAATGTGAGTCGGTTTGGCCCAGCGGTAAGGCGTTAGGCCGGTAAGCAGAGGGATTCGGTTCGAATCTGCTTCGGCTCTCCTTTCTCTTCAAAAGTTAAGACACTGTCTTAATTGTGACTTTGTCAACCTAATGATTTTTATTTAATTTGAGAGTTTTTCCGTTTTGGTTTGACACAGAGAAAGCATTATTCCAGGTAATTTGGGGTTTGCTATAACTAAGTATTAGTGTATGCAGATTGAGAGAAAGGGGGCGTATGTCTAAGAGTGTGTATGTGCGTGTGGTTCATGATTTAGAATTATTATGTTCTTCGTTGTGCGATCGAACGACAGCTTTAATATTCCACTGGGATTAATAAAGTATATTGTTATTGTTGTTATTGTTATTGTCCCTCACAATTATGAAACATTTAAATGGCTCTCACAGCTGCCCACCTTAATGCAGAAGTCATTCTGGTGGTGACAGTGTAGCGATAGGTATATAATCTCCCTAGCCCTCTCCCCCCACCTCCGTACCCCCTTTCTCCCCGTCCCTAATAAGCCTTATGGTTTCTGTGGACGTTAAGCATCATGTTTACTTACCGTACCGTCCAGTCAACCAACCCTTCTGCCGGAGTACTTAGCATCTTTAAGGAAGGCGAATATCTCTGTCTGCGTGTTTGGACAATGACAGTGTCGAAATGAATGTCGTTTTGACCTCTGTTTCATTACCGCCGGAACGTCTGTTCAGTCCCCCGATCGACTGACGGAAAACACTGTACGATAACTTCGTCACCGCTTTATGTGCACTAGAAACGCTGACCTCAAAAAGATTCCATAAACGATGTAGTAAACGCAGACACCGTGACAGCAGTAATTGCTTTTCCTGTAGCTCTGTACTGTGGTACATCTGGCACTCGACTGTCTAGCCTTAAAGGAGCGGCTTACACGAAGAATGCCGACTGGATGACTACTGCTACTATTGCTGCTGCTGCTGCTGCTGCTGCTGCTACTACTACTACTACTATTACTACTGCTGCTGCTATTGCTACTGCTGCTGCTGTTGCTGCTGCTGCTGCTGCTGCTGATGCTACTACTACTATTACTACTGCTGCTGCTGCTGCTGCTACTGCTACTACTACTACTGTTACTGTTACTACTGCTGCTGCTGCTGCTGCTACTACTACTACTACTACTGTTACTACTGCTGCTGCTGCTGCTACTACTACCACTACTACTGTTACTACTGCTGCTGCTGCTGCTGCTACTACTACTACTACTACTACTACTTACTACTACTACTACTACTGATGCTACTACTGCTTTGCTACTACTACTGCTGCTGCTGCTACTACTACTACTACTACTACTATTACTACTGCTGCTGCTGATGCTACTACTGCTTTGCTACTACTACTGCTGCTGCTGCTGCTACTACTACTACTACCACTACTACTACCATCACCACCACCACCAGTACTGCTGCTGCTGCTGAATAATAACTATATAATAATAACAGTGATTAACAACTACTGCCACTACTACTACTACTACTACTACTACTACTACTACTACTACTATAACTACTACTACTACTACTACTGATAATAATAATAATAACAATAATATAATGAAAATTATTTTAGTACAACGCGTCTTACCACAGTATACAAACGAGAAAGAAAAAACTAAAGCATAAATAAAAACGTTTTTATTTATGCTTTAGTTCTTTCTTTCTCAATACAAGTTTCAAAATACAAGATGTAACATAATGCACGTGAAAATGATAATATTGTTTGTAGCCCTTTGCATGATTTCAATGTTCTCTTATATCTTTCTTTTAGACAAACTGTTTTTGGTTTTTTTAAACAGACTTTAAAATGACACTGCGATGCGTCATCAAAAGTTCACCCCACCGACACAAAATTGGAGAGAGAGAGAGAGAGAGAGAGAGAGAGAGAGAGAGAGAGAGAGAGAGAGAGAGAGAGAGAGAGAGAGAGAGAGAGAGAAGGGGAAAAGAGACAGAGAGGGAGGGAGGAAAAAAATTATAATGATATCGGCCACCAAAATAAAAACGTGTATTTCTTCTGTGACCTGCACGCAGAACTGAGAGCTCCTGTTGTTCTATGTGTGACGTCAAAGAAACTTTGGTTACGTCAAAGCAAAACGTAAGACAGAGCGCAAAAACTCCAGAAATAGCGTACGAAAAAGAAATGCTGACGCTGACAACTTATAAAATCGATATTGCTGCATTGCCTGTTTTGACTGCATTAATTGTTCCGGGATGCGTGCATGTTTGCCGGCGCGTTGCTGTTGGCGCTGGATTGTCTGGTGTATGAATGTTTCGTGTTTTGATTGTGATGTTCATTTTGGGGGGATGATGGAAACACCGAAATAACCCAGCAAGCACTAAAACGAGGCCTCAATGCTCAAATGGATGCTTTACGAAAGCAGAAGAAGAGAAATTTATATATCGGTTCGTGTGTAAAAGAAGAGAAATTTAGTTACATATCTATCGATTCGCGCCTGAAAGGCGAGCAACTTAGAATGATATCAATTCCAGCCTGAAAGACGATCAATTTATATCTAGCGATTCGAGCCTGAAAGAAGAGAAACTTATAAGTATGTCTATCGATTCGAGTCTGAAAGAAGCGAAACTTATAATTATGTCTATCGATTCGAGTCTGAAAGTAGCGGAACTTATAATTATGTCTATCGATTCGAGTCTGAAAGAAACGAAACTTATAATTATGTCTATCGATTCGAGCCCGAAAGAAGAGAAACTTATAATTATATCTGTCGATTCGAGTCTGAAAGAAGATGAATTTATGTATCTGTCGATTCGAGTCTGAAAGAAGCGAAACTTATAATTATGTCTATCGATTCGAGTCTGAAAGAAGCGAAACTTATAATTATGTCTATCGATTCGAGCCTGAAAGAAAAGAAACTTATAATTATGTCTATCGATTCGAGTCTGAAAGAAGATAAATTTATATATCTAGCGATTCGAGTCTGAAAAAAGCGAAATTTATATATCTATCAATTCGAATCTGAAAGAAGAGAAACTTATAGATCTATCGATTCGAGTCTGAAAGAAGAGAAACTTATAATTGTGTCTATCCATTCGCATAAACTTATAATTACGTCCATCGATTAGAGTCTGAAAGAAGAAAAACATAATTATGTCTATCGATTCGAGTTTGAAAGAAGATAAATTTATATATCTATCGATTTGAGCCTGAAAGAAGCGAAACTTATAATTATGTCTATCAATTCGAATAAACATGGTGCTTAACGTCCACAGAAACCATAAGGCTTATTAGGGACGGTGAGAAGCGGGGGGGAAGGGGGTATGGAGGTGGGGGAAGAGGGAGATTATATACCTATCGCAACACTGTCACCACCAGAATGATTCCTGCATTAGGATGGGCAGCGATGAGAGCCATTTTAATGTTTCAGTAGGAAGTGATGGACAAAGTCACAAGACATGTGACCACGAACCACAACCATTTTGAAGAGAAAGGAGAGCCGAAGCGGTATCAAACCAAAGTCCTTCCGCTTACCAGCCCAACGCCTTGCCGCTAGGCCAAACCGGCTCACTCGATTCGAGTCTGAAAGAAGAGACATTTATAAACCTGTCGATTCGAGTCTGAAAGAAGAGACATTTATAAACCTGTCGATTCGAGTCTGAAAGAAGAGACATTGATAAACCTGTCGATTCGAGTCTGAGAATTCTAGCTCCTTTAACAATTAACTTGGGAACGAGCCACGCAGGCATCTCCATGATTATTTGCGAGGAGAGGCTTTTTCTCGATATCACTAGCCTGTGCCCGCGTAGCAGTGTTGAATGTGGCCCCGACCCCAAAAAAACCCATACCAGCAGCTCTGTTACCACCCTACACAGACACGTTTACGTATAGACCTACACGCTGACGCTGACTCGGTTGTGCAGTCTGGTGCGGAATGCGTGCAATGACGTCATACACTCTGATCTCTGGCGCGTGACGCCAACTCTTCATGCAAGCACTGCGCGCGCGCTTGGCTGGTTCAGTCAGTTTCACGTCCGGCGCCACTTTCGTGACGACGATGATGGTGATGGTGGCGTGAGTGAGTAAACATGGTGCTTTACGTCCACAGAAGCCATAAGGCTTATTAGGGTCGGGGGTAAGGGTGAAAAGGGAGAGTGAGATTATAATATACCTATCGCTACACTGTCACCGCCAGAATGACTCCTGCATTAACTGAGATGGGCAGCGATGAGAGCCTTTTTAATGTTTCATTAATTGTGAGGGACAAAGTCACCACACAAACCACACACACCCACACAACACACAACACAAACCACAAACACACACACCCCACCACACCACACACACACACAACACACCACATCGAGTTTGAAAGGTAAGGGAAAGTTTCTTTTTTTCAGGAGAAAAACAACAAACTAAACCCCGGGGAAAGAGTTCCAACTTTGTGACAAAAAAACAAAAACAAAAATAAAAAAAACAAACACCCCCACCCCCCCCCCAAAAATAAAATAAAAAGAGAGGGAAGGGGCAAAAGAGGATGGGGAGGTAAGGGGGGGGGGGGGGCGGGGGGGGGGGGACCACAGACATGCAGGCAGCGAAGGATTAAGACTGACATTTTCCGCAGCCATGCTTGATTTTCAAAATGTCTCCTTTGATATGGCACGTAGGAAGATCACACACTCTCCCCTTTCTTCTTCTTTTCTCTCTCTCTCTCTTCTCTCTCTCTTCCCTCTCTCTCTTCCTCTCTCTCTCCTCTCTCTCTCTCTCTCTCCCACCACACACCACACAACAAAAAACAACGAACCGGTAAACCACACCTACATGAACACCAAAAGACAACCAAAACACACACACACACACAACACACACACACCACACACACACACACACACACACACACACACACACACACACACACACCACAACACACACACACACACAACGAGCTGGTTCTGAACTAGTTGAACAATCCGTCTTTTTTCAGGAAGTACCTGTACCTCCACTGCCTGTACAGGTCTACAGAGGTCGTGATCATTGCAGTTATTGCAATTTTGGATCCCACTATAGCATGGATATCATGTGTAGCCATTCTTGGCGGAGTGGCGGTGGGGGGGGGGGGGGGGGGGGGGGGGGGGAGGGGAGGGGGGGGACTATCCCCCAGAAGGCATAACTTGCCAGATTTCAGACACCGAATTCGACATTACACAAAATCGGCCTCGGCCATGTCATAGATATGAAGACAAATCGCATTGATATCGATATTCCTTCCTTAAAATATACCACTGATCCCAACATGCGATTTATTAGGAGCTCTATGCGAGCGGAGATAGCTCAGTGGTTAGAGCGTCTGACTCGTGATCCCGGGTTCGAGTCCCGGCACGAGCGGCGAGAGAATTTTCTGCTCCGGGGTCAACTTTCTGTGCGGACTCTTATTTCGGTATCCGTTCCACCCCCGTGTTACCGCAGTAGCACGAAAAAGATCCCGGTCATTCTGCCAAAAGTGCAGGTGGCAGGTTACAACTAAACACGCATACAACTTACGTATGTGGCTTTGAATGAAGTGACACTGTAAACTGGTGCATGGTTGGATGGTATACACAGAACTTGCGCTGAGACGGCAGCATTTCACGTGGCACCAGCCATGCAGCAACCAAAGAGCGCTATCAGTCAGTACACCACTTCCGTGGATATTAATAATACGCGCTATAAAAGGGTACAGTCACTCATTCAGAATCACATGCGACATGTGCGCAGTGAGTCTGCTCGAGAGCAGAGAATAGCGCTGTATAAAAGCTATGAATAATAACAATAATAATAACAATAATAATATCGTTTATACCCGTGTTTTGCTATTATTACAGCATGCATGAAACCCTATAACTCTAACCTTAACAAATCTAAGGTAATTAAGGAAAGGCGGGGATTCAAACCCACAACCAGTAGATAGAACCGTCAGTTTGGAAGCTGCGCCTTACCCACTAAGCCATGCAGGTTCACACAATACATGTGCGAGCGGATCGTTTCGAACAAGCTGTATTTTGGCAGTGTTTTCGCGAAAGCTCACGCTCGCTGATTCATTCTCCTCTTCAGGGCGAATTGAACTCCATAGCGGACACTCCCAGTATGTTTTCTTAACGGGAAGCGCAAAACAATGACTGTGACGTCAGAGTCTGGTA
>JABMCL010001549.1:40000-45000 GCA_018857735.1 Alviniconcha marisindica | reverse complement strand
TCATGATCATCCTCAACGCTCATGATCATCCTCAACGCTCATGATCATCCTCAACGCTCGTGATCATCCTCAACGCTCGTGATCATCCTCAACGATCATGATCATCCTCAACGCTCGTGATCATCCTCAACGCTCGTGATCATCCTCAACGCTCGTGATCATCCTCAACGCTCATGATCATCCTCAACGATCATGATCATCCTCAACGCTCATGATCATCCTCAACGCTCGTGATCATCCTCAACGCTCGTGATCATCCTCAACGCTCATGATCATCCTCAACGATCATGATCATCCTCAAGAAAGAAAAGAAAAAAATTAAGTGAGACGGTCTGGCCTAGCGGTAAGGCGTTAGGCTGGTAAGCAGAGGGACCTCGGTTCGAATCCGCTTCGGCTCCTTTCTCAAAAGTTGTCGCAAGTTCGTGACTTTGTCCCTCACAATTAATGAAACATTAAAATGGCTCTCATCGCTGCCCACCTTAATGCAGAAGTCATTCTGGTGGTGACAGTGTAGCGATGGGTATATAATCTACATAGAAATAGATTGATACACAAATTGATTGCTTCACGAGTGACACAGCATCCACCACCCAAAAAACAAACAAACAAACAAACAACCAACAACAACAAAAGTTTGTAAATAAATAAAAAAACACCACATAGAAATAAACTGACATAGAAATCGATTGTTTGACGAATATATACAATGGCACAACATCCGCTACAAACAGTTATTATAAACAACTTCAGAAATAAACTAGAAAATCACCATTTTACATAGAAACAGACAGACATTTAAATCGATCGTTCGACGAGTAACGTTCCATAAAAATACACCACAAGAGAGAAGCCGACCTGGGACTCCCGGTACAGCTCAAGACCTGACTGCAAAACCAGACACGACCCCGTTTGTGAGATAAACTTAATGTCCATAAAACCCAACCCCACCCCACCCCACCCACCCCTTAAACCGCCCACCACCCACCTACCCCCCAAAAAGCTGCAGAAATGTCTTAAACGCAATGCATCATTTCGGTGGTCTCCTCTGTATAAGGCAGTGACAAGCTGACAGCTAAAGTAGTGGACTGAGGAGAAAGCCTATACAGACGTCTTTTTTTTTTTTTTTTTTTTTTAAACGGTCATCTGATGTTTTCACAGCAATCGAAAAAAAGGGGTGGGGGTGGGGGTGGGGGTGGGGGTAGAGGCGGAGGGGGTGAGGGGGTGGGGGGTGGGAGGGGAGGGCGTGAGGGGATTTAGTGCATCATTGCTCTGCGAGTTCTTCACTTGCGGTTTGTAGTTTCTCTTTGCTGCTCTTCGTCTCTCTGTCTGTCCCTGTCTTTGTGTTACCTTGGACATCTCTGTCTGTGTCTGTCTGTCTGTCTGTCTGTCTGTCTGTCTGTCTGTCTGTCTGTCTGTCTGTCTGTCTGTCTCTCTCTCTCTCTCTCTCTCTCTCTCTCTCTCTCTCTCTCTCTCGTCTGTCTCTCTCGTCTGTCTGTCTGTCTGTCTGTCTGTCTGTCTCTCTCTCTCTCTCTCTCTCTCTCTCTCTCTCTCTCTCTCTCTTCTCTCTTCTTCTCTCTGTCTGTCTGTCTCTGTCTGTCTCTGTCTTCTGCTCTCTCTCTCTCTCTCTCTCTCTCTCTCTCTCTCTCTCTCTCTCTCTCTCTCTCTCTCTCTCTCTCTCTCTCTCTCTCTCTCTCTCGTATCATCATTTTAAAACCGGGGCCGCGGCACACAGGGAAAAAAAAACACAAAAACCAGCCCCCAAACACCCCCACCCCGCCCACCACGCACGCACCACCACCACACACACACACACACACACACACACACACCCCTTCTACTCCCACTTTCCCCGTTGAAACTGGAAAAAAAAATGCACTTTTTAAAACGGCACGCCCCCCGCATTCAATTCAAACGCAAGCTGATGACGTCAACCCAGACCATAATTTATGAATGACAGCCCATCTTTTTTCAGGACAGACAAAGCGAAAATGTGACCGCCGTTTCTCCATCAGCGCTAAAAAAATCGCCTTTTCCCCCCTTTTTTAATCGTTACTATGCCAACGTTGAGAATTAGGCATCTCGGCGGATCCACAAATGAGGTAAAAAGTGCGGCGAAGACAAGAGATGTATCTGGGAGGTTTGCGGTCCCGGGGTCGATCTCGTCGTTGCTTTCAAACTGTGCATGTTTTTTCTGGGAGGACAAAAACCTCTTCTGTTTTTCCCTTTTCTTTTCCCTTCTTCTTCCCCTTTTTTCTTCTTCTTTTTTTTTTCTTCCTTTTCCTTTTTTCTTCCTTCTTCTTTTCTTTTTTTCCTTTTTAAAAAAAAAAAAAGGAAAAAAAAATAAAAAAGAAAAAAAAGAGGAAAAAAAAAGGGGGTGGGGGGGGGGGGAAAAGAGAGGGGGGGGGGGGGAACGGGCAAACAGAGAGGGAAAAAAACCGGAAAAACCCAAAAAGGGAAGTGGGGGGGGGGGGGGGTTGGGGGGGGGGGGGGGGGGGGGGGGGGGGGGGGGGGGGGGGGGGGGGGGGGAGGGGGGGGGGGGAAGGAGAGAGAGAGAGAGAAGAGAAAAAAGGGGGAGAAAAAGGAAGAAAGGGAAAAAAAGGGGAGAAGAGAGTCGTTTTCTTTCCGTAACGATCACGGTGGCAGTTTGTTCAAAGGATACTATGTTTGCATGTGTGTACGACGGTTTGCGTGTTTCAACATAGACGGAGAAGCTATTTTTGGGTTTTTTTAACATTCAGTAAAAAAAAAAAAAAAAAAAAAAAAAAAGGGTTTAAAAACCGAAAACATAAATCTTTTTAGTTTGTGGACAAATTAGAAATCAGTTTTCTGTCAAAACCATCGTCAGTCAGTCTGTCCGCCCAAAAACCAGTCAACCAGTCTGTCCGTCAACCCAAACCCGTGTCAGCCAGTCTGTCCGACAACCAACCAGTCACCAGTCTGTCCTAACCAACCAGTCAGCCACTCCCGTCACCTTTCCCTCAACCCGTTATTCCTCATAAGTTCGTTAACTATCCCGTCAGCCAGTATGTCAGTCAACCAACCGGCTAGTCTCGGGCCAACCAAACATTTCTCTGGTCAACCCAACGCACCGCGCAGAAAATTGGGCCAACTGCCCCCAAACTCGTTTTAGAAAAAGCCTGTAACCAAGTTATTGTCCCCCGCAGCAATAGTCAACTAGCCAACAGTCGCGGTCTCAGTCGACCAACCAGCCAATCAGTCAAGTAACCAGCCAATCACTCAACCAACCAGTCAGCAAGTCGGTCAGTCGACCAACCAGCCAATCAGTCAAGCAACCAGCCATACAGTCTGTCAGTCAACCAATCAGCCAATCAGTGAAACAACAATCACACTGACAGTCAACCAACCAGTCAGCCGGTCTGTCAGTCAACAAACCAATCAGTTAATGAATCTGCCAGTCAGTCAGTCAGTCAATCAGTCGACCAGCCAGCCAATCAGTAAACCAGCCAATCAGTCGGTCAGCCATCCGTCCATCTGGGCTGATTGTATGGGCGCGTCTGCGGCCTACCGTCCCCTAGGGGATGAAGTCTGAAATGAGAACTTGTCTTTGGCAGACAATGGCGGCACCCCCTGCCCCTTCTCTCCACTCTGACACCCCCCCCTCACCCCCCACCCCCCACACACCCCACCCCCACCTCCCACCCCTCCACACCCCCCCCCCACACCACACACCCCAACTCCCCAACCCCACCCCACCAGCCCAACCCTAAAACTGTAATACCCTTGTCTGTCTCCGCAAAGAGCGAAGCACGTGAAAAGAGCTTTAGTTTTGTCGTCATTTATTATTTACTGTGAAAGACATTTTGTGTTATCTTTGACCTGTGCACTGCCAGCAACGTTTCCTTTTGCTACACGTTACAATGCGAGAAGACAGGAAGAAGGAAAGACAAGAGAGAGAGGAGAGAGGGGGGGAGAGAGAGAGACAGACAGACAGAGACAGAGACAGAGTGCGTGCATTTGTGTGTGCGTGCAACAACGCGCATTTTTACATCAAACAACGTGAATTGAAAATTAAACAAAAATTCAGAGAGAGAGAGAGAGAGAACTCGAACTCGAACTCGAAAACTTTATTTTGCAAGGATTGTAGTTTAGGTTCAGTCAAAAACCTGTCTAACAACTAGTCCTTGCTAAGCTGCTGATGAAAGATATCAAATTCCCAGGAATTTTTTATAAATAGCATGAATGAGGAGGAGAGGAGGGGAGGGGAGAGGGGAGAGGGGAGAGGAGAGAGAAGAAGAGAGAGAGAGAGAGAAGAGAGAGAAGAGGAAGAAGGAGGAAGGGGAAAGGAGAGAGAGAGGAGAGAGAGAAAAGAAAAAAACATTAAAAAGGAAAGAGAGGAAAAAAGAAAGAAAAAAGAAAAGAAAAAAGAAAGACACACAAAAGGAGGAAGAAAACGAAAGAAAGACAAACAGAAAGAATTAAAGATAGAAAGAAAGACAGAGAAACGCAATAAAAAGAGACAAAAGAAAAGAAAGACAGAGAGCAGAAGAAACGGCCAAAAAGCGCGCGGGAAAAGGGGAGAGAGAGAGAGGGGAGAGAGAGAGAGGGGAGAGGAGAGGAAGAGGACGAGGGAGAAGGACAGACAGACAGACAGACAGACGACAGACAGACAGACAGACAGACAGACAGACAGACAAAGGACACAGAACACTACAGAACGGACCACATAAATGGACCTTCGGTTTTACGTACAGACTGAAGCAAACGGTACAGGGACAAACGTTAAACCGACAGAACTCGAACTCCAGAACTTTAGTACTCAAGTATTGGGTCGATTTGTATCCAGCTGTCTGACAGCCAGTACTCGCAATAGTGCGAACTAATGAGCACGAATAGACAATAACGCAATTGTCTACCGATTTGCACATTTGCAAGACGTATCTGAATAACAAGAGAGAGCGGGGAGGGAAGGATGGAGAGAGAGAGAGAGAGAGACAGACAGACAGACAGACAGACAGACAGAAGAAGAAGACAGGACGAGA
>JABMCL010001549.1:17500-22500 GCA_018857735.1 Alviniconcha marisindica | reverse complement strand
TATTTTGACACGGACACAGCATGCAAATTTTCGGGGAAATCCCCTTTGTCAAGCCACAAAACGACACTTAAACAACAGATAAACGGTTAAAAACGATGAAAAATGAGAGCTTTTTTTCTTTTTTTCTTTTCTTGTTTTGTTGAGTTTTTGTTTGCTTGTTCACTGCTTGGAAGATTCATCTTCTTCCAAGCACTGACAAGCGACAAAAACTCAACCAAACAAGATAAGTTTTTTTGTTTGTTTTTCTCTCATTTTTCATCGTTTTTAACCGTTTATCTTTTGTTTAAGTGTCATTTTGCGGCTTGACAAAGGGGATTTCCCCGAAAATTAGCATACTGTGTTTCCGTGTCAAAAAAAATAAGCGTTCGTTTGAACCTCTTTGTGTTTGGATCTTATCAGCCTAACGTCTTTTACCGCTAGGCCAAACATAATTATGTCGGCTTACCATCGTCAAAAGACTGAACTGGTCATTATGTGCACATAATCACCAGTAATATGTATATAGTTAATTACCAATAATCTCTCGCACAGTATTGTAATTATGTACTTTTGACGCAAGTGAGCCTTTGGAAGCAGCACGAAAGGTTCATAATTAGTAATTATCTGCACATATTAAGTAATTATGTGCGCTATAAATAATCATCTGCACCACAATAAATAAATATGTACACATAAATACTAATTATGTTAAGATAATGACTAATTATGCGTCTTTGACGCAAGCAAGCCGTTACTGAACTGTAAGAGTTCAAAGCACATAATTATCTGCACATAATTACTAATTATGTCTTTTGACGCTAGTAAGCCGCCATACAAACCGACTCACAGTTTATAGCCCCGAAATAAGATCACACGGTTGGCCGAGTTGGTTGCACGGTTTTTGCCGGTGTGGGGGCTAAAATGATCCCCGCCTAATACCACCTTCAGGGTAAAGGTTTAGTTCGATCGGAAGTTCCATGAGATCTGACGAAGACGCATTTTGCACGTCAGGCTTTTCGTTTTTCATTCGCTTGGCGCTGAGCTACAATTTATAACTCAAAGTCATGACATGACCACAACAAAATTGCCCCTTGTGGGATGATTAAAGTTTTTGAACTGAATTGAAGTCGAACGAAGCTGAAATTTATTAATTTAATAAACATCCGAGTTAACAATTAGCGTACGTCAATATGCATGTCAGTGTTTGTGACGCAGTTGTGACGAAGACGTGCATGTTATACATATTCCTTTCATGTGTGTGTGTGTGTGTGTGTGTGTGTGTGTGTGTGTGTGTGTGTGTGTGTGTGTAGATATTTAGACAGATATATGATTGAACAAAGGGGTTACGTGTCAGACGTAGGCACCTGCGTATTTTTTCTTTCGGTTGTCTTGTTTTTGCTCTGATTCAAAATTATAACTGCAGTAAGTCAGTGTAAGTGTAAAATATTTATCAGAAAATGATCACGGCGATAGCTGTGTATCTATGCTGACACCTTATAAGTCTAAAGTCTGTCTCTCAGAAAATTATCACGGCGATAGCTGTGTATCTATGCTGACACCTTTTAAGTCTAAAGTCTGCTCTCAGAAAATTATCACGGCATTAGCTGTGTATCTGTACTGACCCCTTTTAAGTCTAAAGTCTCTCTCTCAGAAAATTATCACGGCATTAGCTGTGTATCTATACTGACACCTTATAAGTCTAAAGTCTCTCTCTCAGAAAATTATGACGGCATTAGCTGTGTGTGTGTGTGTGTGTGTGTGTGTGTGTGTGTGTGTGTGTTGTGTGTGTGTGTGTGTGTGTGTGTGTGTGCAGGCTTACGAGCATACAGGGCAGAACATCGATCGATTTGTAGAGCTGTACATAGCTGCCGTTTATGCTGTGTATCTATGCTGACACCTTTTAAGTCTAAAGTCTGTCTCTCAGAAAATTATCACGACATTAGCTGTTTATCTATACTGACCCTTTTAAGTCTAAAATCTGTCTCTCAGAAAATTATCACAACATTAGCTGGTTATCTATACTGACCCTTTTAAGTCTAAAATCTGTCTCAGAACCGTAGCGCAACGTGATCACACGGCTGTATTAGCTGTGTATAATTATCTACTAACATCTTATGAGTCTAAAACGTCTGAAGAACCGTAGCTTATAATTATTATAATGTCACATACTGTAGTTTATAATTATTATAATGTCACATACGGCGGCGTAAGCTGTGTATAATTATATACTAACATCTTATGAGTCTAAAACGTCTGAAGAACCGTAGCTTATAATTATTATAATGTCACATACTGTAGTTTATAATTATTATAATGTCACATACGGCGGCGTAAGCTGTGTATAATTATATACTAACATCTTATGAGTCTAAAACGTCTGAAGAACCGTAGCTTATAATTTAATGTCACATACTTAGTTTATAATTATTATAATGTCACATACGGCGGCGTAACTTGTATATTATATACTAACATCCTATAGGTCTAAAACGTCTGAAGAACCGTAGCTTATAATTATTATAATGTCACATACCGTAGCTTATAATTATTGTAATGTCACATGCCGTAGCTTATAATTATTATAATGTCACATACGGCGGCGTTAGCTGTGTATAATTATCTACTAACATCCTATAAGTCTAAAACGTCTGTAGAACCGTAGCTTATAATTATTATGTCACATACGGCGGCGTTAGCTGTGTATAATATCTACTAGCATTCTATGTGTCTAAAAAGTCTGTATATAATCTCAAACCATAGCTTATATTATAATAGCGTGACATACGGCGGCGTCACAATGTATACCAACATCCTGTGTGTCTAAAAAGTCTGTATATATATCGTCTCAGAACCGTAGCTAATATTATTTTTTGTTTTGTTTGTTTGCTTGTTTTTGTCATTTTGGTCTTTGTTTGTTTTGTTGCCATCTTGCCATCGTAAATGTCTGTGTGATTATCATTTTATCTATAGGTAACATTCAGATAAGCATACTGCTTTTGTGTTTCCTGTACTTATTTGTTGAGCTTATGATTACGATGAATGAATACAATTTTGTTTAAACCAATATTATTATAACGTGACATAGGGCGGCGTTAGCTGTGTATATTTATCATCCAACACCCTGCGAGTCCAAAATGTCTGTAATCTCAAAACGTAGCTTATTATAACGTAACATACGGCGATGTTAGCCGTGTATAATTATCTACTAACATCCTGTGCGTCTAAAGAGTCTGTACTGTATAGTCTCAGAACCGTAGTTTACATTATAATAACGTGACACACGGACACGTTAGCTGTGTACATAATTATGTACCAACACCCTGCGTGTCTAAAAAGTCTGTAGTCTCGGAACCGTAGCTTATAATTATTATAATAGCGTGACATACGGTGGCGTAAGCTGTGTATATAATTATGTACCAACACCCTGCGAGTTTTAAAATTCTGTAGACTCAGAACCGTAGCTAAACGTGACTACGAGGCGGCGATAACTGTGTATAATTATCTGCTAGCATCCTATCAGTCTAAAATGTCTGTAGTTTCAGAACCGTAGTTTCAGAAACGTGACTACGAGGCGGCGATAGCTGTTTATAATTATCTACTATCATTCTATCAGTCTAAAAAGTCTGTCCCAGAACGTAGCTAACTCATATTATATTATAACGTGATCATTCGCTGGCGTTGATTGCTCATCAGATGATAATCTAGATGCGATTCACTCGGTCAACAACATCACCACCACCACCACCACTACCACTACCACCACCCGCTCCCAGACCCCTCCTACCACCACCTCCCATCCGGCCTCTCCACCCCCCATCCTCACCCCCACACCCCCACCCCCGCTTCACCACACATATAATTGACAAGTGATATGCCTGTGCCATCTTCATCAACAACACGATGAAGGGACGGAGAGTGAGGGGCAAAAGGGAGGAGGATGGTGGGGGCGGGAGGGGGTAGGGGGTGGGGTGGGGGGCCGGGGCCGGGGGCCCGGGGGCAGGGTGGGGGGAGGGGCAGGGAGGTATCGAGAGGGCGCCTCCGGCCACTCCTAGACATGCCGCCATGGAGTGTTTGTGCAAATGAACTTGGCAAGAGGTGAACCACTGGGAGACAGGATCTAGCTGCCTAGCTCTCGAGGAATTTGTCCCCCGGAACGTGTGCGGACTATAACGTCGTACTGATCCATCTTTTTATTTTGGGTTTGGCGGTTGTGTTAAATTCTGCAGTGTTGTTCGTAGTGCCGTTGTTTGAAAGTTCGTTCCTGTGAGACATGTTCGTTTTCGCGAACCGATGCATTTGAGACGTGATTAAGACAGAAGCAATTTTTTTTTTTTTTATTTGGGTGGGGGGGTGCCTGTCAGTCAGATGAATGTTTTATTTGGTGTTTGTTCACAGAAAGGTGATATTACAGCAACTCTCTCTCTCTCTCTCTCTCTCTCTCTCTCTCTCTCTCTCTCTCTCTCTCTCTCCCCTCTCTCTCTCTCTCTCTCTCTTTTCTTTTCTCTCTCTCGTTTGTTCCCCCGATATCGATATCGTATGCGATAACGATTTTTTTCTCTCTTCATTTTGCTTCAAATAGAACTCTTCAGGGCGCAGCCATGTTGATTCGCTTATTATTAATAAGGAAGAGTAGGGAAATGTTGTCGCATATCATGGACGGGAGCTGCTACAAGTATCATTTTTGTCGCGACAAACACGTGTTTGTCGCGACAGAGCACGTCTTTTGTCGCGACAAAAGTATGCTTCAGTGTCGCGACAAAAATATTTCTTCCTCTCTCCCTCTCTGCCTTTAAACACGTGTTTGTCGCGACAAAACTTTTGTCGCGACAAAAATTATACTTGTGACAGAACATCTGTAATGGAGATAGTCTCAGAGCGTAATTACATACACTTGTGTCATACAACGTCATGCCGGCTTTGTCCGTGACGTCAAAGCACCGACTGTCCAGACGTCATGAATAAGGCTGGCATGTGTGGCAATTATAGTATTAAGTACGTCACGACTAAACCTTTCTTCTGCT
>JABMCL010001549.1:0-7500 GCA_018857735.1 Alviniconcha marisindica | reverse complement strand
CCCTCCCCTTCCCTCTCCATCTCTGCCCCCCCCCCCCCCCCCCACCCGTCCACGTCCACGTCCACGTCCACGTTCACTTCCCGTCCACGTCCGACCAAAGCCTGCGGCCAGTTCCGGTTAATTGTGAACTTTTGCCAGCCGGAAGCCCTGATGTCGTCATTGTCAAACAGTTTTTCTTGTCACGAAATAACGTTTTGCGCTGTGCTAGCAGCAAGCCAAATTGCAGTTATGCGTCAGAGGCAGTCGCTTGCAGGAATTTTTGCAAGTTTGAGGGGATTCAAAGCAAAATTTTTGATTGGTGGGGGGAGGAGGGGAGCGAGGTGGAAGGGGGGTCATGGGGGTGTTGGCGGGGGGGGGGGGGGGGGGGGGGGGGGGCCGGGGTCGGGGGGTTGTAAAAAATACCCCCTGGTTTTTCGTTATTACGGTTAAACCCTTCGGGTCAAAACGGCCAAAATTTTATGAAGTGCTCCCAAGTATCTGGGGGGGGTGGAGGTTTATTTACTGCTATTTTTGGGGTTTAGGGGGGTCGATGCCCTTAAGGGAATGCCAATTGCTGGAGGTGCATGAAGAGTGCTGAGATGTATTTTGCGGAAATGAAAGGGAAAAAGAAAAAGAAAAAAAAAAAAAAAAAGCAGAAAGAAAAAACAGCAATAGTTTCCGCGAAGAAAAAAAACAAACACGCTTTTGTATTGCAAAAACCACCCCCTGACCTTGTGGGGTTATTTAGTCCTGCAAAGTCTTTAAAAAAGGACAAAAAATTTTCCCAAAGGGAAAGGCTTTTTTATTATGCAGGTGGAAATCGGCAAATTTTCGGGAAATCTCCTTTGTAAAGCACAAAAAAAAGTTTTAAAAAAACATTTTAAAGGGTTTAAAAACGAAAAAAATGAAAATTTTGGGTTTTTTTGTTGATTTTTTTTTTTTTTTTTTTGTTTTTTTCTTGTCCAAGGGGGAAAAATTTTGGCCCGTTCAAGAGTATAAGGGTGTAAACGAAATAAATTTTATGTGACGAAAAAATAAAAAACCAATTTTTCTCTAGAAAATGAAGGTTGCGGGTTTGGTTTTAAAAGTCCGGAATCAATTTAAAAAACCTTTAAAAATCCGAAGCCAGTGAAAGGGGGAAAAGGAATTAGGGGAAGAAAAAGGAAATTTGTGTAAGTGTGTGTGTGTGTGTGTGTGGGGGTGTGTTTTGTGTGTGTGTGTGTGGGGTGGGGGTGTGTGTGTGGTGTGTTTTGGGGTTTTGGTGGTTGTGGTGGTGGGTGTGGGTGTGAGTGTGGGGGTGTGTGGTGGGTGGGGTGTGTGTGTGTGTGTGGGGTGTGGTGGGGGGTGTGGTGTGGTGGGGTGTGGTGTGGTGGTGTGTGGGGTGTGGTGTGTGTGTGGTGTGGAGAGAGGGGGAGGGGTTAGTGTTTTGGTGTGGGTGTTTTGTGGTGTGTGGGGGGTGGGGGTTGTGTGTGTGTGTGTGTGTGTGTGTGGTGTGTGTGGGGGGGTGTGTGTGCGGGGAGGCGTGAGGGTGGTGGTGGTGGTGTGGTGTGTGTGGTGGTGGTGGGGTGGGTGTGGGTGTGTGGGGTTTGGTGTGGTGGAGTGGTGAGGTGTGGGGTGTGTGTGTGTTTGGGGTGGTGTGTGTGTGTGTGTTTTAATGTGTTTTGTGTGTGTGTGTGTGGGGAGTGTGTGTGTGTGTGATGTGTGGGGTGTGGGTGTGGGGTGTTGTTGTGTTGTGGTGTGTGTGTGTGTTGTGTGTTGTTGTTTTGGGTGTGGGGGTGGGGTGTTTTGTGTTTTTGGGGTTGTTTTTTTTTGTGTGTGTGTGGGGGGTTTTGTGGGGTTTTTTGGGTATGTGTTGGGTGGGTGTGTTGTGGGGGGGTTGGTGTGTGTGGGGGGTGGTGTGTGGGGTGTGTGTGTTGTTCGGTTGTTTCCCCAGCTTCGCCTTCCTCTTGTTTCTGTTCTTTGATCTCGATTTTGAATGGGTGAGAGAGAGAGAGAGAGGTTTGTGTGGGGTGTGTGTGGTTTTGTTTTTTTTTTGGTGTGTGTGTGTGGTGTGTGTGTGGGGTGTTGTGTGTGTGTGTGTGTTGTTGTGTGTGTGGGTGGGGTGGGTGTGTGGTGCGGCGCGGGGCCTGCGGGCGTGCGGGCCGTGCGGGTGGGGCGTGCGTGGGGTGGGGTGTGTGTTTTGCGTGCGTGGTGCGTGCGTGCGTGGTGGTTGCGTGCGTGCGTGCGTGGTGGGTGTGTGGGTGTGTGTGTGTGTGTGTGTGTGTGTTGTGGGTTTGGGGGGTTGTGTGTGTGTGTGCGTGTGTGCTGTGGGCGTGGGTGTTCGGTTCGATTCCAGCTTCGAGGGTCCTCTCTGTTTCTGTTTTTCTTGTTTCTCGATTTGAAAGTACACTGCTTTTCCCGGGTAGTCTGGCGGACATAGGCAGGGAGCAGGGACTGGGCGTTGGTGGTCACTTAAGGGCTTGTTTTTTGTGGTTTGCTATAGATCAAAGGGCCTTGAACCGCTAAACCAGATCATGGCGGGATCTGCCACAAGATTTTTTGTCGCGCCAAAATTTTTGTCGCGAAAAAAAAACTTTTTGGCGAAAAAAATACACCCGGGGGTATGTTTGGTCGCTAAAAAAATTATATTTGTCGCGAAAAAAACCTTTGTCGCGACAAAAATTGATATTTGTGGCAGACCCGCCAGTGATACTTTAAGGGTAAAGGGCCTTGGGTTCAAGCAGCCACACAACAAGACCATAAGTAGCCCAAAAAAGCCCAGTCCCTCCCTCCGTTGCACAAAGCCGGGACAAACCGGAAAAGAAGCAGTTTTACTTTTCAAGATCAAGAAAAAGAAGAAAAAAAAAACAGAGGGGGACAGGGAAGCGGGGGAATCAAACCAAAACACCCACGCACAACCCCACACCCACACACCAAACACACCCCAAAACACCCCCACACCCCACACAAAAAACCACAAAACCACCACACACACACACACACACACGCACGCCGCACGCACGCACCCCAACGCACGCACGCACGCACGCCCCGCACGCCACCCACACACACACGCAGGGCCGCACACACGCAGGGGAAGCCCCGACGCACGCGGGGCCGCGCGCGCGCACCCCACACCAAACACAAAAACACACACAAAAACACACACACACACCCCCAAAACACACACAAAACCCCCCCCACAAAACACACCCCACAAACACCACAAAACACAAAAACACCACACACACACACCACGAACTTTATCCCTCTCTCCCAACTTTTTCCTTTCAATCGCCAAAACCGGAAAACAGAGAGGGGGGGAAGGGGGAACGAACCGAAAAAAAAAAAAACCACAAACACACAAAAAAACAAAAAACAACAAAAACAAAAACACACCCCCCAAAAAAACACAACAAAAAACCACACACAAAACCAAAAAAAACAAAAACACAAACAAAAAAAACACCACAAAAACACCACACACACAAAACCAACACACACACACACAAACACACAAACACAACACAAACACCACACACAAAACACACCCCCACACACTCACCCCACCACACACACTAAAACACCACACACAAACACACACATTCCCCACAACACACACACACACACACAACCACACCCACACAACCACACACCCCACCCCACCCCACGCACGCCACGCACGAAACACACACACACACCAAAAACGCACGAACCCCATGCACACACCCCGGGAAAAAACGCAGGGCACGCAGGGCGCGCACGCGCGCGCCCCGGGGCAAACAAAAACACCCCAACACACACAAAAAAACACACACAAACACAAAACACACACACACACACACAAAACACACACACACAACACACACACACAAAAAACCCGCCCCACACACACACAAAACACACACACACACAACACCCCCCACCCACCCCACACCCACCACAACCCACCAAAACCACACCACACACACACCACACAAACACACCCCAACACACACACCACCACCCCCCAAAACCAACACCCAAAACCCCCAAAAACCCAAAAAACACACACCACACACACCACACACAAAAACCCACACCCCCAACACAACCCCCACCCCAACACACAAAAACCCCCACACACCCCACACTACACAGAAAAACCTTTTTTGTATCCTTCCCCTTACCTGGCTGGGGATGAAAATGTTTTGAAATTTTTTCTCGGGGGACGGGTAAACCCCAACCCGCAACCTTCATTTTCGGGGTTTGTTTTTGGGGTTTTTACGTCACAAAAATTTTTCTTTTAACTTTAAAACCTTTTTAAATTAAATTGTAAGGAAAACATTCCCCCCAAGCTTTGGGACAAAAAACAGCTCAACAAAAAAATAAAAAAAAAAAAAAACCAACCCCATTTTTCACTTTTTTTTAACCGTTTAATTTTGTTTAACCCATCTTTTTGTAGTTGAAAAAGGAGTTTACCCCGAAAAATTTTGGCCGATTTCGCCCGGTAAAAGAAAATAAGCTTCCCTTTTGAAATTTTTATGTCTTTTTGAATAAATTTGTCAGGGGACGAAATTTCCCCAACAAGGTCGGGGAGGGGGTTTTAAATCCCTTTGGGTTTTGTTTTGTCTTCTGCGTATCTATCTGACTGTTTCTCTTTCTGCTTCTTTTTTTTCTTTTTCTTTTTCTTTTTCTTACAATACCGCAAAATACATCGTCAGCACTCTGCATGCACCTCCAGCAATTGGCATTCTTAAGGACATCGACCCCATAAACAGCAAAACTAGCAGTAAATATCCTCCACCCACCCCAGATACTTGGCAGCACGTTCATAAACGTCTGTCCGTTTTGACCCGAAGTTAAGCCGTAATAACGAAATCCAGGGACTATTTTTACACCACCGCACCGCCCCCCCCCCCCCCCCCCCCCCCCAAAACCCCCCCAGACCCCCTATCCACCTGCTCCCCTCCTCTCCCACCAATCAAAAATTTAGCGTAGAAATCCCATCAAACTTGCAAAAAGTCCTGCAAGCGACTGCCTCTGACGCATAACTGCAATTTGGCTTGCTGCTAGCACAGCGCAAAACGTTTTTTCGTGACAAGAAAAACTGTTTGACAATGACGACATCAGGGCTTCCGGCTGGCAAAAGTTCACAATAACCGGGAACTGGCCGCAGGCTTTGGGGTCGGACGTGGACGGGGAAGTGAACGTGGACGTGGACGTGGGCGTGGACGGGTGGGGGGGGGGGGGGGGGGGGCAGAGATGGGGGGGGGGAAGGGGGAGGGGGGGGTTTGGGAGGGGGGGGGGGGTGGGGGGGGTAGTTGAGTAGAGAGCTGAGAGAGAGGCAGAGGGAAAGATAGAGAGGGAGGGGGAGGGGAGGAAGAGACTTTGGGAGGGTAGACGGAAGGAATGAGAGAAGTGTGGGGGGGGGGGGAGGGGGGGGGAGGGCGCAGCACACCACACACACACATACACATGCACAACCCCACACACACACACACACACCCACACAAAAACCACACACACACACACACAAAACACACACACACACACAAAACACACACACACACACACACACACGATCGCGCACACATTTCAAAAACACACGCGCACACAAGATCGCGCCCCCCATACACAGACACAGCCCCACCTCACGCACACACATATACACACACACACACACACACAACACACACAACAAAAACACACACAAACACCACACACCACACAAAACACAAACAAAAACACACAAAAACAACCACACACAACACAAACACACAACAACACACAACACACACATAACATCCCAAAACACAAACACACACACACACACAAAACACCCACACAAAACACACCACACACACACCACCACAACACACCACACCACACCACAACACCCACACACACCACACCCACACACACACACAAACTCCGCCCCCCCCCCACACCCCGCCCCCGCCCCGCTCCCCCCAATTAATCCATGTATGAATTAGTTGGTTCTGCGTAAAAACATTGTGTGTGTGTGTGTGTGTGTGGGGGGGGGGGGGGGTTGGGGGGGGGGGCGTGCGTGCGTGCGTGCGTGCGTTTCCCCCTCTTGTGTTGTGTGGTGGTGTGTGTGTGGTGTGTGCGTGCGTGCGTGCGTGGTGCGTGCATGTGTGTGTATGTGTGCGGGTCGTGAGTATGTGTGGTGTGTGTGTATGTGTGCGGGATCGTGAGTTGTGTGCGTGTGTTTTTTGTGCGTGGGGGCGATTGTGGTGTGTGTGTGGTGTGTGTGTGTGGTGTGTGTGTGTGTGTGTGGTGTGTGTGTGTGTGGTGTGTGTGTGTGCGTGCGTGCGCGGTGCGTGCGCGTGCGTGCGTGCGTGCGTGCGTGCGTGCGTGTGTGTGTGCGTGCGTTGCGTGCGTGCGTGTGTGTGTGTGTGTGTTGGATCATCATATTGTAATTATCATAATTCATATATAATATATAAAATCCTTCTTTTATTTAAATTTCATTATTACGCTCGACTCTTCCACGCTATTCCGCCCGCAAATTTCCATCACCTAGCCAACGCCCTAAAAAAAAAAAAAAAACAAAAACCCCCTCCCTCCACCCCTTCCCCCACCCCCGTAGGGCCCCCCCCCCCCCCCCCCCCCCCCCCCCCCGAAACGTAAACTATGCGCAGCTATTTTCAGTGACGCAACGTTTCAGGGGCGAGGTTTTCTGGATTCCGAGAAGGAAGCAACAGAAATAGCCCACAGGACTCGTTAAACTGTCGGCTCTCATCACTCGCATTGGATCGCAGAAGCCCGAAAGGACGGGGCGGAGAGCGTGGTGGTTGCAGTTGTGGTGGTGGTGGTGGGGATGGTGGTGGTGGTAGTGGTGGTTGTGGTGGTGATGGTGGGGTGGTGGTGATGGTTTTGGGGGGTGGGAGGTGGGGTTTGGGGGGTGGGGGTGGTGGTGATGGTGGGGGGGTGGAGGGTGGTGGTGGTGATATGGTGGTGGTGGGGGGGTTTGGGGGTGGGGGGGGTGGTAGTGGGTGGAGATGGTGGTGGGGGTGGTGGAGATGGTGGTAGTGGTTGTGATGGTGGTGGTGGAGGTGGTGGTGGTTGTGGTGGTGGAGATGGTGGTGGTTGTGGTGGTGATGGTGGTGGGGGGGGGTGGGGGTGGAGATGGTGGTGGTGGAGGTGGTGGTGGTGGAGACGGTGGTAGTGTTGGTGTTGATGGTGGTGGTGATGATGGTGGTGGTGGTGGTGGTGGTAGTGGTAGTGGTGGAGACGGTGGTGATGGTGGTGGTGGAGCTATTTTCAGTGACGCAACCCTTTCAGGGGCGAGGTCTTCAGGATTCCGAGAAGGAAGCAACAGAAATAGCCCACAGGACTCGTTAAACTGTCGGCTCTACACTCGCATTGGACGCAGAAGCCCCAAAGGACGGGGGGGAGAGCGTGGTGGTTTTATTTGGGGGGGGGGTGGTGGGGGTGATGGTGGTGATGGGGGTGTGGTTGTGGTGGTGGAGATGGTGGTGGGGGGTTGTGGGGTGGTGGGATGGGGGTGGGGGTGGGGATGGGTGGTGGTGGGGTGGT
>JABMCL010003825.1:87500-93480 GCA_018857735.1 Alviniconcha marisindica | reverse complement strand
CCCCAAAACACACACACACACCCCAACCCCCACACAACAACAAAAGGAAGGAAAGACGAAGAAGAAACGAAGAAAAGAAAGAAAGAAAGAAAAAAAACGAAAAACGCATCTATAACAAAACAAAAAAACAAAAATCTCACGTGAAAAAAAAACAACACATACAAACAACAGCAGGAAAAAAATCTTACCGCATAGGTTTAAACAGCGCTTGACCTTCGTCGTCATAGGTAATGATAAGCTTGATTTGTGTACCACCCTCCTTTTGTTCTGTGGGAAAAGAGAAAAATCGTGTTCAATTTCCGAACAACACAGGCACAGCTCTCACTGCATTCTTTTCCGTTCCTAGCACAGAACATCCTCAGCTCAACTCGTCCTTTTGAAACGAAACTCACATCAATGCTGCCTCACTTGAGACTGAAGCTGGTACGTACGCCTCTCTGTCTCTGTCTCTCTGTCTCTGTCTCTGTCTCTGTCTCTGTCTCTCTCTCTCTCTCTCTCTCTCTCTCTCTCTCTCTCTCTCTCTCTCTCTCTCCATGCACACACACACACACACACACACACACACGAACTCACACACATAAACGCAGGCAGGGGCAGGCAGGCAGGCAGGCAGGCGCGCGCACGCACGCACGCACGCACGCACGCACGCACGCACGCACGCACACGCACACACACACACACACACACACACACACACACACACACACAAACAGGCTCACGTACGGGCACATGCACAAACGCGTACGCACATACACGCACACACGCACGCGCTAAAATATAAATATCATCTTCATTACAAGTTTCTTTTATGTTCGCCTTGCCGATAAAGTTGATGTCTGTGACGTCATTTAAGTAAGATTCGGGCCGTAGTTATAAGTATTTTTGCTTGTTACACGGCCCAAATACATTATGCTTAAACCAACTCGTCCTTTTCTCTCCAGTTCCTCCAACGCGTCCTTTTCTCTCCAGTTCCTCCAATTCCCTCAACGCGTCCTTTTCTCTCCAGTTCCTCCAATTCCCTCAACGCGTCCTTTTCTCTCCATTTCCCTCAACGCGTCCTTTTCTCTCCAGTTCCCTCAACGCGTCCTTTTCTCTCCAGTTCCTCCAATTCCCCGAATGCGTCCTTTTCTCTCCAGTTCCCTCAACGCGTCCTTTTCTCTCCATTTCCCCCAAAGCGTCCTTTTCTCTCCAATTCCCCGAATGCGTCCTTTTCTCTCCAGTTCCTCCAGTTCCCCCAAAGCGTCCTTTTATTCTCTCCATTTCCCCCCAACGCGTCCTTTTCTCTCCATTTCCTCCATCTTTCCAAACACGTCCTTATCTCACCTTTCTCCCCAGTAAATATTTTTAGACTGAACCTGGACAGGTCGTCATGCACAGACTGTTGATTACACGACTGGCAAGACTTGGCAAGATGAATATAATGTATTTTAGCGTACACTCTACGGATATAGCTCTCCCTTCTTTCTTTTTTTCTTTCTCTTTCTTTTTCTTTTTTTCTTCTTTCTTTGCGTGAACTTTTAGTCAGGTGAGCGACAATGTAGTCAAGGGGCTGTCTACAACAAAATTGGCCAGATCTAGCAAGATGCATAGAATAGAGTATTGTATTTTATTAAACGGGCTACTGACATCAGTGGTACATTTCTATAAATCTATATTCTCCCTGATATAACCGCCATGGTTGACTGGGTGTAAAAAACACACTTTCCTGTCGGCTGAAGGTCAGGCCGTTAATTGTCAGTTGTTGAGTGAGTTTCTACAGCCACGGGTCATTGTCGACTGGCCAGATCTGTCTGGTGGCAAGTTAAAGAACAAAATGCATATCGTTTTTGCAGACAAAAAGTGCATCCACGATGCCTCTGCGAGCAAGACTTCTTCAAGAGAATTAAGGCCCTCAACACTGTCTGTCGAAAGCTGTGAAGCTCACACGATATCTTCTTTTCTTTCGGCTGACAAACGCCAGGAGTAGCCCCCTACCTCCGTGAGCAGTGATCAACCAGGACACTGCGTTCCAGCAATATTATCTTCAAAATCTGCTATGTACATTATTGTCGTTATTTCCAGATGTGCCACCATCACTGATGCTTGTTTGCGTGAAAGCATTCATCGCTGACACGGGAGATCGAGCAAAGATCGATCTACGAAGATATGTAGGGTCAGCATTTTTAGACGTGCATAATTATACTTACACTCTAAAGCTGTATTTAATATATATATATTGGTTGGTAGATCTAGGGCTAGCCTATTGTACAGCAAAATGCAAAAGAACGTCACAGTTCGACAATGACGCTTACAACTGGTGACATGTGACTGAGTGAATGATAATTATGCTTCATGTCTTCGGTGAGCTCTGGTTGACTCAAAGACCAAGACTTCTCATGTTCATTTCGTACAACTGTTTGACGTCAACAACGACGGTGACAGAACTTTGCATTTGATTCAAAGACTGACTTGAATCCCTAATCTACGTGGTTGTAATAAACAGCTTACGCCTTAGATGTTTTGGCTGATTATCTTGAAATAATAATAATAATAACCTCTACATGCAGATTTTGCCACGGCCAGTTCGTCAAGATTCACTGCATGGTTACGACAGAAGCCAACATCTCTCTCTCTCTCTCTCTCTCTCTCTCTCTCTCTCTCTCTCTCTCTCTCTCTCTCTCTCTCTCTCTCTCTCTCTCTCTCTGATACAACCATACTGGTTGACTGGGCGTAAAACACCAAGTTACTACTACAGCTACTACTACTACTACTACTACTACTACTACTACTACTACTACTCCCCCCTCCACCCACCCCCTTTTTTTCTTTCTTTTTTTCTCTCACAGTAATTACCTCAAACCCACACCGTAATTAAGCTCTGTATTATATTCCTACTCTTCTTCTCGGCTTACCAACATCAATGATTTCTCTGTAAGTGAGGTCATCCAGAAGCTTGTCCACCACGGGACTGTCCGGATTGTAGAGATAGTGCTGGTGGATGCCTGCCTGGAAGCGCTCCCAGTTGGTCAGTCTGAACACAGAGAGATTAACACATTCATTAATGCAAAGCGTCAGGATTCGACACCGCCAGCTAGGGCTGAAAACGCTGGGTCGTTGTCGTTGTTGTTGTTGTTGTTGTTGTTGTTGTTGTTGTTGCTGAATAGTTGCTGAATAGCCTTTCACAGCTGAAAACTCTAAGGGGTTCATGAGCCTGTATATCTGTCTATCTATCTATCTATCTATCTATCTATCTATCTATCTATATGTCTGTCTGTCTGTCTGTCTGTTTGTCTATCGATCTATCTATCTATCTATCTATCTATCTATCTATCTATCTATCTATCTATATGTCTGTCTGTCTGTCTATCTATCTATCTATCTATCTATCTATCTATCTATCTATCTATCTATCTATCTATCTATCTATCTATCTCTATGTCTGTCTGTCTATCTATCTATCTATCTATATGTCTGTCTGTCTATCTATCTATCTATCTATCTATCTATCTATCTATCTATCTATCTATCTATCTATATGTCTGTCTTTTCTATCTATCTATCTATCTATCTATCTATCTATCTATCTATCATACTATCTATCTATCTATCTTCTATCTATCTATCTATCTATATGTCTGTCTTGTCTGTCTGTTGTCTATCTGTCTATCTATCTATCTATCTATCTATCTATCTTATGTCTATCTATCTATCTATCTGTCTTCCCATCTGTCTATCTATCTATCAGATCTATCTTGTCTATCTATCTGTCTCTCTGTCATCGAATTTCAATTCGCTCCTTAGTCTATCTGATCTTTTTCAGTCTATCTGTCTATCTATCTTTTATTATCTCTCTATCTATCTATCTATCTATCTATCTATCTGTCTGTCTGTCTGTCTGTCTATCTATCTATCTGTGCAATTGTACATTGACAAAGGCATTCCATACGGCGAGGAGATAGATAAACCACCTTGTACAACAGACTGCACGCGTGAAGCAAAGGGAAGAGAGAAAACGACGTAAGAAAGGGAAAAAAGAGTATTACGTAAAGCAGACGGAGGGTAGGGTTAGCGCGTCGAGCTTGCTCAGCGGGGTATAGCGCTATAGAAAATGTATACATTATTAATATTTAGTTAGTTACTTAGTTTATAAAATAACTGGACTTTAATGTCATTAAACGCACAGGGCCGAACTCAGGACGATTTTTCCTCTTCTCCCCTTTTCACCCTTTTCCTTCTTCCTATATATATTTTTATATATATATATATATATATATATATATATATAATATATATATATATATATATATATATATAAAAATGTGGCTTTTGTGCGTGCGTTGCGTCTCGTGCGTCGTGTTTGGGGTGTGTGTGTTGTGTTTTGTTTCGTGCTGCAAAACGCGGTAGGGCCGGGGCGTTTTTTTTTTTTTGTTTTTTTTTCTCCTTTCCTTCTCCTTTCCTTCTCTCCCCGTTTTCCCTATTTTCTGGTCTGTCTGTCTTGTCTGTCTGTCGTCTGTCTGTCTGTCTGTCTGTCTTCTCCCTCTCCTCTCTCTCCTCCCTCTCTCTCTCTCTCTCTCCTTCTCTCTCTCTCCTCTCTCTCTCTTTTCTCTCCCCCCCCCCCCTTGTATAAAGTTCACTTACTCATTCATGCTTAAATTTTATACAAAGATGCTCTGCAATTTTGTCTACTTTCGTTAACTAATTAACAAGGACTAGTTGTTAAACAAAAGTTCTGACTGAACCCAAAAAATACAATCCCTTTTAAAATAAAGATTTCAGTTCTCTCTCTCTCTCTCTCTCTTTTCTCTCTCTCCCCTCTTTTCTCTCTTTTTTTCCTTCCACCCTTCTCTCTCTCTCTTCTTTAATCAAATGACAGAAGTCTGGCCCCAAAAAGAACGATTTCGCTGGAGATTTCAGCCATTATAGAGAGGTCCCTCGTCCTAGGAATGAATAATTCAAGCCCCCCGGGCAGTGTTTTTTTTTTTTTTTACCTTGCCCAAATACTACTTTCACACCATCACCACCCTTTCTTCAGTTGGTGAACAGGGGACAAAAGACTACATCCCTTTCGATAGTACAACACACAGCATTCATACATATTATGCATTCATACATATGAATACATCCGACTACCAGACTGAAGAGGTTGCGACTTTCATAATACCATGTGGCACACATTTTGACTCAAAACAAACAAGAAGAAGAAGAAGAGGAAGAAGCAGCATAATCTTGGCTCACGCCCGCCCATTTCCTGTTTTTTTTTTTTTTTTTTTTTTGTTTTTTAACGGATGGAAGAGTTGGGATCCAGTGCGACAAAAGGTAAGCGCGCACGCTTGACAGAAAAGGCGGGTAGGTTTGACACCACCTTAACAAACAGAGGAAAAAAGAGAGAGAATAAAAGAGAGAAAAAACGTGAACACACACACACACACACACACACACACACCACACACACACACTCCCTCTGTCTGTCTGTCTGTCTGTCTGTCTGTCTGTCTGTCTGTCTGTCTGTCTCTCTCTCTCTCTCTCTCTCTCTCTCTCTCTCTCTCTCTCTCTCTTTTTGTCTCTGCCCCTTTTTCCTCCCTCTGTTTTCTCCTTTTTTCTTGTCTGTCTCTCTGTCTCTCTCGTCTGCTGTCTGTCTGTCCCTCCGTCTCGTCTCTCCTCTCTCTCTCTCTCTCCTCTCTCTCTCTCTCTCTCCCTCTCTCTCTCTCTTTTTCTTTTTCTTTTTTCTCTGCTCCCTCCCGCTCCCGCCGCTCGCCTTTCCCCTTTTTTTTTTTTTTTCCCCCCCCCCCCCCCCTTTTTAAAGTTCACTTACTCATTCGCTAATGTTACCATCTCTCAATTTGTCTACTCTTAACTAATTAACAAGGACTAGTTGTTAAACAAAAGTTCTGACTGAACCTAAACTACAATCCTTCTAAATAAAGATTTCGAGTTCGAGCTCTCTCTCTCTCTCTCTCTCTCTCTCTCTCTCTCTCCCCCTCTCTCTCTCTCTCTCTCTTAA
>JABMCL010003825.1:77500-82500 GCA_018857735.1 Alviniconcha marisindica | reverse complement strand
TCTTCAAAAAGGTTTGTGGTTTGTGGACACCGTCTTGTGACTTTGTCCATCACTTCCTACGAAACATTAAAATGGCTCTCATCGCCGCCCACCTTAATGCAGGAGTCGTTCTGGTGGTGACAGTGCAGCGATAGGTATATAATCTCCCTCCCCCCTCCCCCCCCCCCCCCCTTCTCCCCGTCCCTAATAAACCCTTGTGGTTTCTGTGGACGTTAAGCACCATGTTTACTCCTTACTTATAGTATATATCTCCTCCCCTCCCCACCCCCCCCCCCCCCCCCCCACCCCCATATCCCCTTCCCCCTTCTCCCCGTCCCTAATAAGCCTTGTGGTTTCTGTGGACGTTAAGCACCATGTTTACTTACTTACTTACTTACGTATATAATCTCCCTCCCTCCCCCTCCCCCCCCCCCCACCCCCACCCCACCCCTTCCCCCCTTTTCCCCGTCCCTAATAAGCCTTGTGGTTTCTGTGGACGTTAAGCACCATGTTTACTTACTTACTTACGTTTCCCTTTCGGGCTGACTCACGAATGAGAGCGAGTCCCAGAGCGCTTGTGAACGTTTAATTGCTCTTGAGTCATTTCGCTTGACTCCGCTATGGATACAAGAGGTACAGCTGCAACCTGCCCACATGTTTTTGTACACAAAAACCGCACAACCTGCAAGCCATGAATATGGAACATAAAAGGGTGATTTCCAGTGGCATCTACGCTGGACAGTTTAATTAACTGCAGTCTTGCCCCCCTGTGACACGTAGTGTGCTGACGCATACAGTTGTTTGACGGTCATGCAGCGTATTAATCAATGCATGCTGGCTTGTCTTCAAGATTTTGAGAGAGAGAAAAAAATTATGTACTTTTCTGTTTAGCGCTAAGATGTCGCTTTTTCTGTGGTGGGATAGTAAGCCTGTTACTGCTACTACCACTACTACTACTACTACTACTACTACTACTACTACTACTACTACTACTACCACTACTACGACTACGACTACCACTGGCAATACTTATAATAGTAATACTACTACTACTTGTAAAACAATAATAAGATTTTCCACAGTAGTACAAGTAACAAGCTCCAACTAAACAGTCAAAAGGCAGATGCGATGCTCATCGGAACAAGACAAAAACTGTCCTTCATTTCCGTTAACACCCTTTAGCTTGACGACGCCGCAGTCTGTCTCTCTGACAGTCAGTCTGTCTCTCTGACAGTCTGTCTGTCTCTCTGACTCTGTCAAAAACCTCGGCGTTCTCATCAACAACAAACTGTCCACGGAGAACTTCATTAGTCGAATCTCCAAATCCTGCTGCCACCAGTTCTGTCGAATTAGTTCTCTCCGGAAGTATCACAACAGCTATCATTACTGTTGTTAATGTTTTTATTTATGTTACTACTATTGTCGTTGTCGCCTGTTTTTATGCACACACTATAAAATGGTTTAAAAAAAAAAAAAAAAATCAGACAAAAAAAACTAGCCGGTATGTCGTTCCACGTCTCGATTCCAAAATCTCAACTTAAAATTCCTGCCGGTAAACATGGAGAGAGAGAGAGAGAGAGAGAGAGAGAGAGAGAGAGAGAGAGAGAGAGAGAGAGAGAGAGAGAGAGAGAGAGAGAGAGAGAGAAAGACAGACAGACAGACAGACAGACAGACAGACAGACAGACAGACAGACAGACAGACAGACAGGGAGAGAACACAGAGACATAGAGACACAAAGACAGAGACAGGCAGACAGAGACAGACGGACAGACAGACGGACAGACAGGCGGGCAGACAGGCGGACGGACGGACAGACAGAGACAGACAGAGACAGAGACACAGAGAGAGAGAGAGAGACAAAGAGACAGAGACAGACAGGCAGAGACACAGGCAGACAGACAGACAGACAGACAGACAGAGAGGGACACACACACACACACACACACACACACACACACACACACACACACACACACACACACACAGATAAAGAGAGACACAATAGGAGAGGAAAAGGGGGGCAGGGATGCTCCGAAAAGCGCCATACTAATTTCTGTCCGCACCATCTCGCTCACAGCCAGCGACATTGCAGCCCCCTTGGGGCACACACACTGAAACAACTGGCTGTTATCATGTCGAACAGAGTCGATCATAATCAAGCCACACAACTGGAGTTCTCCAACAAAGGTCACCGACAAATACCCTGTTTTAGACTCGGCCTGCACGCAAACGGCAAGATTGATCCTGTTGAAATGTCAAAACCCTCGCCACTGCACACACCTCCGGGCCCACGCCGACCTCAATTAGCTACACATTTCTCCCCTGAAAATGTTGTCAAAGTTCCACCAGCTCTGCCGGTCCATACCCGCCACTCCGGCGTAGTCCCCGGTTATTTTTGGTGACGATTGGTTCCGTTTTCTTTCCACCATTAGGTCATTATTACCATTTAGCGGGTCGTCTGACGGTCTAAAATGAGCTAGCCCGTCGGGTCCCTAGCTGCTGCTAGTTCTAGCCGGTCAGATAACACAGAAACCTAGATCCTATGTTGATTAGGGATTAGTTAGATGTGCATGGTGGATAATATTGGTGATATGTTTTTTCTTTCTGATTTGATCTTCTTTTGACTCTCTCTCTCTCTCTCTCTCTCTCTCTCTCTCTCTCTCCTCTCTCTCTCTCTCTCTCTCTCTCTCTCTCTCTCTCTCAGCACGCAAGTTTTTGTGTGGGCGTTCGTATGCTCCATCTATAATTGTTATGCATAATTTTCCATTCAGACATTCATACTTCATATGCATATATACCTGTACATAAACGATGACTCGTGACAACAACAAAAACAACAACAACAACAACAGCAACAACAAATTACTCATCAATAGCTTAGCAAGGACTTGTTGCTCGGTTTTGCCTAAACCTGACTAGACACAATCCTTGTAAAATAAAGGTTCGAGTTCGAGTTCTCTGTTTCCCTGCTTTCCCCCCCCCCCCCCCCCTCCGTCTTTCTGTCTTCTGCCTCCTCTCTCCTCTCTCCCTCTCTCTCTCTCTCTCTCTCTCTCTCTCTCTCTCTCTCTCTCCATATGTATAATGCCGAAAAGGCTGCGTAGGCTACAAGAGTAGAAATCTCATAGCCTTAAAATGTCATCCTGCCTGCAGCAACTATTCGGGGACCTGCGTGGGTACAGCCGGCTAATGGAACTTCGGCAAGAAGACGAATGGTGGAGATGCACGGAAAAGATGGAGACTGGATCATGGCGCTGAATGACGGAGTATTAATTCGCTCTCGAAAGTCAAGTGAAGCACATCACTGTTCGTTCAAGGTTGTTGTTTTGTTTTGTTTTGGTTGATTGGTTGGTTGGTTGGTTGGTTGGTTGGTTGGTTGGTTGGTTGGTTGGTTGGTTGGTTGGTTTTTATTCAGGTTTTATGTTTGCATTCATAAAGTACATTGCATCTTGAGAAATAAGCGCCATCAATACATGTATACTGATAGCAGTAATTAATCTTACATTGTCACGCTAAAACCCCGAGAATATACAGCATGATTATTACCTTATGTCAAATAGTGTAAATGTATATATATATATACAAACATTTAGACTACGTATACACATATGTAACTGGAAAGATCTTTAATTATCATCATTTGAAGGAGAATCGAACAAAAGATGCACCACAAGCCGTATCGATAGAAATGGTCATGGAATAAAAAACTGCATGTACACACTACTACTACTACTACTACTACTACTACTACTACTACTACTGATTATACATACATACATACATACATACATACATACATACATACTACTACTGCTGCTGCTGCTTACTGCTACTACTACTACTACTAATCTATTCCCTGTACCAGTTTGATCAGCATTAGTAATTTATCGAATGCTGTTCGAACGTCTGTTATACTTTTAGCTAAATCTCACGTGTGAGCAGCGCCAAAAAGCGGAACCTGGTAGAAGCTCAGTATACAACTGTGTGATCATTACGTCGTTTCTTGAGTAAGCCCTGGTGTTGAAACACACCCACTTACAGCCTACGAAACAGAAGTCCAATGCAGTTGAATGAGCCTAACAAACTGACAAAACCAACTACAATATAAAGGTGGAACGCTGGGTCGGGAGGAGAGGGTGACAGGGGGGGGGAGGCAGAGCTAGAGAGACTGAGACAGCCTGGGTCCAGCGTGCATAGCGCGAAGCAGCAGCGTTTCAGAGACCGACGCTGCTGTCACGACTCAGGCCAAGGGATTAAAGCATGCAGTGACAGTGAGTAGGATTCAGTCTACTTCTGGGCGACGCTCTCGTTTTCCTCCAAATCTTGCTTCTATAGCACGATTGTGCTTTATGGCACGGGGACGGCGAGGGGGGCGACGGGGGGGGGGGGGAGGGGGTTGCTGTTGAGACCTCCTCTGGGGAGAGCTGTTCCTGAGGGACGTGTGCATTGCAGGTCTAATTTATGTCTGGCAAGGGTTGATGGATGGGCTGCACCTCCACCTGTGTGATGACATAACAGGCCTACGTCTGTGTTTGTGTGTGTGTGTGTGTGTGTGTGTGTGTGTGTGAGTGAGAGAGACAGAGACAGAGACAGAGAGAGACAGAGACAGAGAGAGACAGAGAGACAGAGACAGAGAGAGAGAGTGTGTGTGCGTGCGGTGTGGGGTGGTTGTGGTTGTGGTGTGTGTGTGTGTGTGTGTGTGTGTGTGTGTGTGTGTGTGTGCGTGCGTGCGTGCGTGCGTGCGTGCGTGCGTGCGTGGGTGTGGAGTGTTTGTGGGCGTTCTGGGGGGTCGTGATGCACGAAAGTACACAAACATTTACTTTAAGGGTATATTCATACATGCTTAAATAGAGTTCTTGCATCCCGAAAAACCATGTCTCACAGAATAACGTATATTCACCAAACCCAACAATACCGCAAAAGCATAAGAAAAAGAATTGCTTCAAACACACACACACACACACACACACACACACACACACACACACACACACACACACACACACACACACACACACACACA
>JABMCL010003825.1:42500-67500 GCA_018857735.1 Alviniconcha marisindica | reverse complement strand
TTTTATTTTTTTATTTTTTTAATAAACTGTAAACAATTAATAGCACCCATACTATCGTTTGGCCGGATAGAATCAACACACAAGGGAGTTAATTTGCGCTCGAAATACGTACACAAGTACAACAACAAAGACCTGAGTCGCCTACGGTGACTCTCACCTGGCATGCGTGTAAATACAAGGTACATAAACTCTACCAGAGCTACATCGTTTAGATACACGAAAATACTTCACACGTTGGCAGGAACGACTAGCGCTGCTCCGTTACTGGTATAAGAGCTCTCTCTCTCTCTCTCTCTCTCTCTCTCTCTCTCTCTCTCTCTCTCTGGGATTTTGTCTGATTTTCTCTCGTTTTCATGTTGTTTGATATAAAAAGCCCCTTGCAGCAAAACGAATCTAATTAATTATGCTTGTGAGCGTTTATTATAAGCTTAGCTTGCTTAATGCTGATGTACTGATTAAGTTTGTCCATAGATTACATGAACGTGAATAAAATGTCCTTAAACCAATAGCGCTGCTCCTGCTGTTGCTGCAGCCTTACCCAGGTAACGGACTTGAATTTCCCACAAGGGATTAATAAAGTACTGAAAAAGAAGGGGAAAAAAGAGAAAACGAACAGGATATTAGTCATGACAGCTTGCCGTAAGAAGCGACTTCTATTGAGGATGTTTTTAATCGAGTGTCTATTTCTCTCTGAACTGAACTTTCAGCTATATTGTTTCCATTCAACGGTCTCTTTTTCCTCGAGGGAATTGGTAAAGTTGTGTTCCATTTCAAGCATTTTTGCAGCGTTCGTGAGCGAATATCAAGATGATTTTTTTTTAAATCAGCGTGAAGACGACTATTTTCAAAAGTGTGTCCATCATCATAAAGATGGCGATGGTGTAGTGTACCCAATAAACATGAAAATCATTTTGACAGTAAATTGTAACACTAAAAAGTAAGGAAATATGAATAGTACTGATATTTTTTATAACTTGTGAAAGTGATGAAGGTGTACGTGTCGAAAGTATCAAATATTTTCCGAGATAAATTTTGTTGTTGATTTTGTTTTCAAATAATGCCACACCCTCCCGTGCTCTCCGCTCCCCTTCTGATACTCTCAGCTTTCAGATTCCTCGCGCCAGACTTTCCACTGTGGGTTCCTGCGCCTTTCTGTCTTCCGCCCGTCTGCATGGAATAGCATTTCCCTCCCCCTCCGACAGAAACCCTCTCTGGACTCATTCAACTATAATCTAAAAACATTCCCTTTTCCCAAAATTGTAGACCTGCCATGTTTTCTGTTCCGCGCTGATTTCTTAATCCATTCCAAGTCTCCTGGGAGTTTGCTGCCCGTTTTAAGCTGTGTATATTTAGCTTTGTATGGTCAGAATGCTTGTGTGTGCGGGTGCCTGTCTCTCTGTCTGTCTGTCTGTCTGTCTGTCTGTCTCTCTCTCTCTCTCTTTGTCTGTCTCCCTCTCTCTCTGTCTGTCTCTCTGTCTGTCTGTCTGTCTCCCTCTCTCTCTGTCTGTCTCTCTGTCTGTCTGTCTGTCTCACCGTCTCTGTCTCTCTATCTCTCTCTGTCGTGTGTGTGTGTGTGTGTGTGTGTGTGTGTGTGTGTGGTGTGTGTGTGTGTGTGTGTGTGTGTGTGTGTGTGTGTGTGTGTGTGTGTGTGTGTGTGTATGCACTTGGAATAGTCTCTAATGACAAGATTTTGCACTTTAAAAATACTTTAATTAATTATTAATTACTTCTTATTGATTTTTAATCGATACGTGAAAATCACCAAATTGTTTACCGTGGATTTTTCAATTAAAGCGTGTACATAGCTATTGAAAAACAACAAACTGATTAATTAAACATCATAAAACAAACGAAATTTTTTTAGCCCTGAAAAGACGTTACATGAACAGAACAAAAAATACCTGAATCGCCTACGGTAGCTCTCACGCGAATAAATACAAGGTGCATAAACTTCTCCGGAGGTAAACCCTCAATTAAAAGAAAGGACGGTCCCCAGTGGTATATATACCCTCCATTTCAGCGACACAGGTATGGTATGTACAACATAAGTAAGATTGTTGTTGTTGTTTTTATCATTTGAGACCGGACGTAGTTCTTTGATCGCTAAACTAGCTCAGCATTTAAACACACATAATTATACACACATTTACATGTTAGCGTCAGAGTGATTTGTTACCATCTGAAACGGAATGCGGACTACAGCGATTGTGTAGAATCAACAAATACATGAATGGCTGATTGATGGTTTCGCTGAAAGTGTGTAGACAGGCAATAAGCCTGCTGAAGTACTTATCTATTTCACTGAAAATGTGAAGAAAGGGGAACACTGTGTGTGTGTGTGTGTGTGTGTGTGTGTGTGTGTGTGTGTGTGTGTGTGTGTGTGTTGTGTGTGTGTGTGTGTGTGTGTGGTGTGTGTGTGTGTGTGTGTGTGTGTTTTCAGTGTGTAGCCTCGATAGGGAAAGTAGATATACAGTGCCAATTAGTTTTTTTGAATGTATTTTTATAAAAATGTGGCGATAGCAAAACGCATCACCAGATTAATTATCACTGATTGTCATTAACGTCCGTAGATAGAAGAAAGGTAGCAGATCAAATATACCACGCTCGCTAAAAGTGTGTATAAAGTTAGGGGGAAAGTTTTCAACGGAGTTCGCAGCCGAACGAAAAACAATAGCTACGCTCGTCACCACATAACCGGCGGCGCATTACTAATTTATTTTTTCCTTCTCCCTCGTTTGTAGATAGGCGGCAACGCCCTGATTTAATCACCAGGTGGTGTCTATTCTGCTGGCCACAGACAGGTGTTGATTGTTTCTGTGTAGTTTTGAAAACCTTGCAGGTAGAGTTTTACACTATTTACTTTCTAACAGTAAACATGTTACCTTTATGTGTTGCTACGAGTACGAATGAAGAACTGACCAACATACACTGGGAATGATGCGAGAAGGTAGCAGGATGCATATCTTTAATCGCAATATGACTGTATGATAAACTGCATGGTGATAAATACTCATGACGTGACCTCAGGTGAACACTGTGGTGTCTGCGCGCACGCGAACCCTCATCTGTGTGGTGGTAGTGGTGTGTGTGTGTGTGTGTGTGTGTGTGTGTGTGTGTTGTGTGTGTGTGTGTGTGTGTGTGTGTTGTGTGTGCGTGCGTGCGTGCGTGCGTGCGTGCGCGCGTGCGTGCGTGTGTGTGTGTGCCTGCTTGGGTATTTTATGTGTGTGCCTGGTTGGGTATTTTATGTGTGTGTGTGTGTGTGTGTGTGTGTGTGTGTGTGTGTGTGTGTGTGTGTGTGTGTGTGTGTGTGTGTGTGTGTGTGTGCGTGAGAGAGAGAGGGGTGGGTGGGGAATGTGTGTATGTGTGTAAGTGTATATGTGTGTGCGCGCGTGCGCGTGCGCCTTTGTCTCTGTCTGTCTGTCTGTCTGTCTGTCTGTCTGTCTGTCTGTCTGTCTCTCTCTCTCTCTCTCTCTCTCTCTCTCTCTCTCTCTCTCTCTCTCCCCCCCCCTCTCTCTCTCCCCCCTCTCTCTCTCCCCCCTCTCTCTCTCCCCCCCCCCCTCTCTCTCTCTCTTATTCAACGCAGTTCCATCATTCTGCTACGACTGCTCCCCGGCAAATGTTTTGACCTCCGTCCCGTCATGTTTCATCCATCAACGCCAATCCTCACCTTAAAATGTCCCGCCGCTCTATGGGAGACGGCTTATGTGAGAATGATGCGACAAGGTGTAGCCTACAATAGTGCAGGTTTTAATCACAACGTGACTGCACAATAAACTGCATGCTGTACACTCATGACCTGACCTCCGATGAATATAGATACTGGTAAAAAGAGAGAGAGAGAAAAAAAGAGGGGGGGGATGGGGGGGGGGGGGGTGGTGGTGTGGGGGAGGGGGGGGGGGGGGGGTGGGGGGGAGACCTCATTGATGTTTCAGTCTACTTGTTTTGTTGCATTTGGTTTTGATAGAGCGTGATGTAGTATGGGGGTTTGTGCGTGAGTGCTGCGCGCGCGGCGCGCGGCGGTGTGTGTGTGTGTGTGTGTGTGTGTGTGTGTGTGTGTGTGTGGGGTGTGTGTGTGGTGTATGTGTGTGCATGCTGCGTGCGTGCGTGTGTGTGTGTGTGTGTGTGTAAATTTTTGCCGGTTATGGTTCTAGTCTAAACCTCAAACTAATTTTGTTTATACATTCTGTATACATTTGCTTGGTAAATATTTTAATCTTTCATATTGCAGTTTCCCCCGCCCAGTCCCGTCAAAAGCCCCGACAAACCTTTCCATCTTTCATCTTTATATTGTAAGTTTCTGTTACTAAAAAAGCTCTAGAGGAAACTCTGTGTGTGAGTGTGTGTGTGTGGGCGGGTGTGAGTGAGTGTGTGGGTGTGTGTGTGTGTGTGGGTGGGTGTCTGTGTGTGTGTGTGTTTGTGCGTGTGCGTGTGTGTGTGTGTGTGTGTGTGGTGTGCGTTTCGCGTGGTGTGTGCGGTGGTGGTGCGTGGTGCGTGCGTGCGCGCGCGCATGTGTGTGTGTGTGTGTGTGTGTGTGTGTGTGTGTGTGTGTCTGTGTCTGTGTCTGTGTCTGTGTGTGTCTGCAGGCCACTTGTGCATAATGTAACCACAGCGTGGGGAGCATGGCTCCTTGCTCCCTATGGACCTGTCAGAAACTGTCGGATCATAAATATTACACGCAATGCACACGACGCAACCATGCAACCAAACTCTGGACACAGGCCCATAACCAGTGTCACGCTTACAGCCGTGTTTCTTCGCCAGCTTTCACGCTCAGTCCGCAAGGGGAAGAGTAACGTCTTGTTCCATCAGTGAACGGAAGAATAACGGTCTTTGTTCCTCTCTTCTCCTGTGTCTTCTGTGGCTGTAGGGCACCCTGGGCCCAGCAGCTAAGACCCCCATGCCCTCCGCGGCCCTCTGTTGTTGAGGGTCCAGAGCTGTCAAGGATTCCCTCAGTGTCAGTGAAGCTCGTATGAAGCAGATCAGACTTATAGCTTTTCCTGCTTCGCCTACTGCCATGAATTTTGCCTTCCTGAAGAGCGAAGCAAACTTTTACTTGAATATATACTTTTACTTTTACTTTTACTTGAATATATACTTTACTTATATATATATATATATATATATATATATATATATATATATATATATATATATATATATATATAGTATATAACCCTAATTTCCGATATATATATATATATATATGTATAACCCTACTTCATGATATGACCTTGAGGAATGGCCGCATGGGCTCTACATATCAAGCCGGGAATGTCAATCCATCGCGAGTTGGGTTCGTGTGTGTGTGTGGGGGGGGGGGGAAGGAGGGGGGAGGGGATGGGAGCTGCCTATCTGCCGAGGAAATGGACCATTCTTAAGAATATTCACTAAGGAGGTCAATGTCAGGTCACGAAATCGCAAGCGAGATTGGGCACACACTGACCTGTGGTCAATGTCAAGTCACGAAATCACAAGAGAGACTGGGCACAGACTGGCCTGTGGTTATAATCATACATAACATACTTAGTGAGTTAGGTCTCGGCGGTAAACAATGGCGACGGCGAGATTGGAATGTGCCAAGAACGGCAATCCAATCTATCTCTCGATCCCAAGACCCGCAGTGACGAAATTCTGTGAGATAAATCAGACTTCCGGGCAATAGCCTATTGTGCCCACACTCGCTTTAGATTTCGTGACCCGCCAGCTGACCATGCTGCTATCTCATTGAACCTCTCTTCGGAGATGAATGCGTCATCTGCAGCTAAATATACATATATTGATAGTTCACTGACAGCATTTCCTTACCCCCCCCCCCCCCTCCCCCTTCCCCCAACAACAACAAACCCAAGCAAGATTAGAAAAAGAAAAAACGAACTAATTTTCCCTTAATTTTCTTTTTTTTAACGTCGATGAAACACGATTTTCGACGTAGCTAAAATGAAAACATAAGTTATTCGTGCGTTTACGTCAGCGTTTCGATAATTTATCGTGATACCCACCCACCCCTTCCCCCAACAACAACAACAAACCCAAGCAAGAAAAGAAAAAGAAAAAACGAACTAATTTTCCGTTTTTTGTTTTGTTTTGTTTTATCGTCGATGAAACACGATTTTCGACGTAGCTAAAATGAAAACATAAATTATTCGTGCGGTTACGTCAGTGTTTCGAGAATTTATCCACCGAACATTGAGGAGGAAGAACAGGATGCTTTATGCCCAAAATGGACGACTGTCCCTTTCTCCGTAAAATTTATGCACTTCCTGTCTGACCGTTGCCTGCGCATGTACAGCGAGATTTCAGGGACAATGTGGCGTTAGCACTTGACACAATAAAAACGACGGAAGCCGACTCTCTGGACTATCGTGATACATTCAACAATGACTGTACTCTCAGGACTATCGTGATACATTCAACAATGACTGTACTCTCTGGACTATCGTGATACATTCAACAATGACTGTACTCTCAGGACTATCGTGATACATTCAACAATGACTGTACTCTCAGGACTATCGTGATACATTCAACAATGACTGTACTCTCTGGACTATCGTGGTCCATTCAACAATGAATGTACTTTCTGGACTATCGTGATACATTCAACAATGACTGTACTCTCAGGACAATCGTGATACTTTCAACAATGAATGTACTTTCTGGGCTATCGTGATGCATTCAACAATGAATGTATTTTCTGGACTATCGTGGTACATTCAACAATGACTGTACTCTCTGGACTATCGTGACTATACATTCAACAATGACTGTACTCTCTGGACTTCGTGATACATTCAACAATAACTGTTCTCTCAGGACTATCGTGATACATTCAGCAATGACTGTACTCTCAGGACTATCAACAATGAATGTACTTTCAGGACTATCGTGATACATTCAACAATGACTGTAACTGGCAAATCCAGATTGACGATGAGGCACTGGGGAGAGAATTTCTGAATTTAAGACCGTAAACTGCATGTATAGGCACGCGCAAACCCATAAAAAAGAAATTTGTGTTAAACTTATTATTACAGTCGCGTATAGCTTTAGCCATACACCCAGTCTGTGCATGTATTCAGGCTGGTTTGACAAAAAGTGTGTGTGTGTGTGGGGGGGGGGGGGGGGGAAGAAAAACTATATTTTTTACGAAGCGAAGTTGTTCTTAACGTGATTTGTTTTGTTTACTTTTCTCTTTCATGTGCGTGCGCGTGCGCGTATGTATGTGTGTGTGCGTGCGTGTGTGTGTGTGTGTGTGTGTGTGTGTGTGTGTGTGTGTGTGTGTGTGTGTGTGTGTGTGTGTGTGTGTCTGTCTGTGTGTGTATCAGTGTGTCTGTGAGTCACCCACGAAGATTTCCCATATGCATCCCCTTTGCCCAAACAGGTATAGCGTCTAATATTTCGTTTGCATTTTTCCAATCTATGTGTTTGACATGGCAAAATAACAGTATATACTATGTATGCAAAAATAGCTTACGGTGTTTGTTGGCAATTTTGTACGATGATCAAATTAATAGATAACCACGTCGCACTGATACTTTCTAGTTCGGGTTATATTGTCTTAATTCGTGTCGAGAAATTAATTTCAAGTTGAATTTGTACGATGCTTTTTGAAAAATGTATTTTTGATTTTTAATTTGTGCACGTACGCAAGCACTGCACACACACGCACGCACGCACGCACACACACACACTGTCAAGAACCAACAAACAAAAACAGGCTACCTGGAAAAATACAGATCCGGACTACTTTTCTTCAGTCCCACAATTTAAATTATTTTTCTCTAGGAATCGAGGATGGAGAGAGAGAGAGAGAGAGAGAGAGAGAGAGAGAGAGAGAGAGAGAGAGAGAGAGAGAGAGAGAGAGAGAGAGACAGACAGACAGACAGACAGACAGACAGACAGACAGACAGACAGACAGACAGAGAGACAGACAGAGAGAACCACATAATTAACAAATTTTCTTTGCGATCATTAGGATCATCGTCCTCTAAAATCTCCAACAACAACCACAGTCTGCCGTTAAACAACCAACATCATTATTACGTCCTGTTGTTGTTGTTGTTGTTGTTGTTTGAAGCAAACTAGCTGTGTCCTCGCCAGGTCCGGGCAGAGCTGACGTGACATCTGCTACGCCCATGAATCAAGCCATTGTTGTTGTTTTCTGCTGGCTGTCGTTGTCTGTTTCCCAGCCTCTGGGTCGCCGTTGTGATCTGCATGTCACAGCGAGTGCGGCTCTGCCACCACTCGTGACTGCATGTATTATGTCCGGCGAACGTGCCCCTCTGACCTCCTTGTTAACAAACTGTTGTCCCGGTGAAGCTGGTTGCCCAGGGTACACGGCCGTCACTCGATCACGTACAATGTGACCTTGACAAGCAGCAGGGTGAGGCTGAGACATGAGTTCAGCGACGCGTTGCAGTACGTGTCGATCAAAACAGTGGCGTTCTGTACATCAGAGTGGTGATTGTTTTCTAATAAATATCCTATTAATTCCCCCCTCCCTCCCAACCGCCTCTCTGTCTGTCTGTCTGTCTGTCTCTGTCTCTCTCTCCCCCCCCCCCCCCGTCAGAAATGTTATTCACGTCACCAACGCGTCAGAAGATCCTGTCTGTGTCTCTGTCTCTATCTCTCAATAGTTTAACAAAAACTAGTATTAGCTGTTTTTCAGACTAGTTCCACACGGCACCATGCAGCCATGTACCACTCAAAGAGCACTGCAAGCATACACAACTTTGATGCATATTCAAAAACGCTCTGTGAAACGAATTAATGGACCCCAGTCCCCTGGTGCATGGTTCAATGGAGTACACAGAACTTGCGCCGAGACGGCAGCAGTTTCAAGTGGCACCAGCCATGCAACAACCAAAGAGCGCTACCACTACACCACTTCCGTGGATATTAAAAATACGCGATATAAAAGGATGCAGTCACTCATTCAGAATCGCATGCCACTTGGGCGCAGTGAGTCTGCTCGAGAGCAGAGAACAGCGCCATAAAAAAATTCTTTAAGTATATTATAAAATTTAAAAAAGCGATGAAAAATAATAAGCCGCATGTGGCCAAAAATGATAAATACAAATCTTAATATTTATAATTTTGATGCGGTTTCTGTGGATGTAAGGCAACATGGGAATTCAACATCAAAAAGAAAATGTGAAACAAAAGCAAAGAAAATATGGACAATTATTTCATGCAATAATAAATTATAATTAAACCATCAAGCTATTTCCCCTTCTCGCATCATTCCGTCGCGGTCTGTGGGCACAATTGTAATGATATAATTGATATGCACTGCCATCTATCCTTTGTCCCGGCTCAGTCCCGTGACTGAAAAATACGACCCATATTATAATCGCGGAACACTAACAAAGCCCAGGTCACTTAGTCGGACAGGATGTGCTTTGCTGGTCGGATGAACCAGATAATAGCGGCTACAACACCGTGAAGAAATCAGATGTGGTAGCTGCGTTACGGTGGGCGTGTCGTCATTGCTACTAGGACAATAGCAGTTAAGTGGTGCGAAAGTGGTTCACGTTGACTTGACAGTATCAGTATGCGGTTGTTGTCCTCATCGTTCTTATTGTATGGCGATGGTGGTGATCATGCTCTTCCTATTCTCCTGTCTTTCTTCTTATTCCTTTGCTGCGTGAGCTGTACATTGTGTTGTTCTTGTTCCTTTTTGTCGTTGTTGCTACTGATATTTCTATTTGCTGCCATTGTTCCTGTTTGCTGTCGTTGTTGCTACTGGTATTCCTGTTTGCTTCTGTGTTTGCAGCTGGTAGGCTTATATATTGCTGTTTGCTGCTGTTGTTACCGCTGGTATCGCTTTTGTTGCTACGTGTGTGTGTGTGTGTGTGTGTGTGTGTGTGTGTGTGTGCACGTTACCTGGAAGATGTGTACACACACACACACACACACACACACACACACACACACACACACACACACACACACACACACCTGCTGGCTGATGCTTTTGCTAAAGGTACTGCTGTTGGCTGTTGTTACGACAGGTATTGCTGTTGTAGCTCTACATCTTTGGCGTTTCGTAGCGGCTTGTCTGTATACTGGCAAAGAGCCGCTGACTGCAAGCTGATACTTAAGGCTATCCAGTAATTGCATGATATATCCTACGCCAAGGATATACTTGTCATACGGTGGCAGAAATGTGATAACTCCTGAACCTTAATTTTCTTTCTACTCCTAGCCTTACGTAATACTGGCAAAACTGGTAATTTTTACACAGATCGGTTACGTTCCTCACGTGTTCTGCACGATACTTATATAAAATACGCCTGAAACTGACGGCTGCACGAGGTAGACTATATAGTGAGTCACCTGCCTGCCTTCCACCTGGGCAGATTCTGTGGAAGCGGTGTACAGAGTTTAGAACATCAGTAATAATTTATTCTGTGCGTTCCTGTAAAAAGTTGCTTAAATTTTAAGGAACATTTAATGCTGAGCTCAAGTAACCTATTTTTTGTTTTGTTTTTTGTTTTTCTTGTTCGTGTATGTAGACCTACTTTGAAACTATAATTTTCTTCAATTCGTTCTTCTTATTCTTCTACACCTTCTTTGAAACTATCTTAATTCTTTTTCAGTCGTCTCCTCCTCCTCTTCTCTCTCTCTCTCTCTCTCTCTCTCTCTCTCTCTCTCTCTCTCTCTCTATCTCTCACACACACACAGATGTAGGCAATGGTTCTACCAGAAGTTGTGCATACTGTTCCGACTGTTACATCTGTTGCGTGTGAGTACTTTTTGCCGAGTTCTTTCCCCTACTTTTCAAATGACTATGAGTTGTGCGCAAGAACGTCAGCTGCTAATCTACCGAAGAAGTGGAAAAAAGAAGGGCATAGTCTAACAATCAAATAGAGGAGGTGGTGGTTGGTGGGGGGTGGGGGTAGACCTAATAGTACTCGTCAGGCGACACGCATGAAAGAATTAGGGACACGCCTAGGCCACGGCCTGTGATAACCATTAAACTAGCGTGAAAGTTTGTGTTATAGGCCATGCACACAACTCCAGCAAGGTCGCAAAGGCCGCTAGCGCTCAACGCCAGAGGTTTATAAATTACTGGGCACAACAGTTAAAGTCGCAACCAACATTACGGGCACAACAGTTAAAGTCACAACAAACATTAATGGCACAACAGTTAAAGTCGCAACCAACATTACGGGCACAACAGTTAAAGTCACAACAAACATTAATGGCACAACAGTTAAAGTCGCAACAAACATTACGGGCACAGCAGTTAAAGTCACAACAAACATTAAGGGCACAACGGTTAAAGTCACAACAAACATTAAGGGCACAACAGTTAACGTCGCAGCAACAACTAACGGCACAACTATTCCAGTCACAACAGCTAAAGTCACAACAAACATTAAGGGTACAACAAACATTAAGAGCACAGCAGTTAAAGTCACAACAAACATTAAGGTCACAACATTTGCTTCGCAGCAACAATTAACAGCACAACTATTAAATTCACAACAATTAAAGTCACAACAACGACACAACAGCAATTAAGGGCACAACAATAATTAAGGGTATAGCATACATAAATACACACACACACACACGCTCGCTCACTAATCAGAAAAGGCCTCTTGGATGCATTCTATAAAATTCAGTACTCTCTCTCTCTCTCTAAGTCTACCTTTATCCCCCCCCACTACATACAAGAGAGAGAGAGAGAGAGAGAGAGAGAGATGCGAGAGTACCTCATTTTGTTAGTGCTTAGGAGAAGATGAGAGAGAGAGAGAGAGAGAGAGAGAGAGAGAGATGCGCGAGACATTCATTTTGTTGTGCTTGAGAAATGTCTTTTGGAGACATTCAATACAAACTGCGTATTTCTCCACCCCACATCTCTCTCTCTCTCTCTCTCTCTCTCTCTCTCTCTCTCTCTCTCAGCAGTCACACACACACACGGCTCTAAGAAGGGGTGGGTCCGGGTACAGACAAACACAGCTGTAGACAGGAACACAGACCACACAGACTACACACACACACACACAGGGTGAGTATAATGCTATCACAAAGCTAACGCTAGCTTTGTGAGATAAAAAGGCTTCTTCAAGATTAGTTTTTGACGCGTGAGGGGACCAGCGATATCAACGCCTATAGCTAGCTAGCACGCTACTGTTAAAGCTAATCGTTCAGTGGGCTGGGTTCAACAACTGACGGTGATACGACACAAGGGTACCTCTAGTCAACACGCCCTGGCTGTCACACACAGAGAACAAGTTTAGAGCACACAAGCCTTCTCTCTGAATGGTTCTGTCTGTGTGCTGTCTCGCTACTATCCTTCAATATTAAAGTTTTCGAGTTCATTCTCTCTCTCTCTCTCTCTCTCTCTCTCTCTCTCTCTCTCTCTCTCTCTCTCACACACACACACACACACACACACACACACACACACACACACGTGCCACACACGTACACAACAACAACAACAACAACAGCAGCAGCAGCAGCAAATCTCGGTCAAACACCTGGAACTGAAATCACCTTCTGAGAGTGGAACAGATCAACATACCAGCCGACTAGCGAACAGACCAAAACCAGAAACCTCGATCAATGGTCAAACGTCCGGTCCTTAATGCCCCTCAATTCAAAACCCAGCGCACACACACAAAGAACCGCCGCGAGTCAGTGACGATCAGACTGAAGCAGAGTGACAGAACCAAAGTCCGTCTGTTTTAAAATGGACGGGCTTTGGACTGGACCAAGCTAGCAGAACGCTCCCTAACCTCGGCTAATTAGTCCCTGGAGGACGTTGACAACGACGTCCACTACAAAGCCATCTGTATCGATTGGTCGCCACAGCCATGGCCATCACCACCACCAATCGACCATCACCACCACTGAATCGACCGAACCCCCCCCCCCATTTGTTTGTTTATACTGTCGTGAGTGACCTGGCTGAGTGGACGTCGTGGATACAGCGATTGTGGCGGGTCACCGTCACCCCTGCGACGCAGGTCAGGTGTAATTACTTACCAGGTGTTGATGAGTGCCACTGGTGCATGCCGCTCCGACCACTACTAGCCTTTGACACTCCACTCCGGTTTCTCCACATGTTAATCAAAAGTCTCTCAGGGAACACAAGACCGCACCGAGCGTCCCACTCTCGCGTCACTCACGTCACGCTACGACCACGCTTAATTGGGACAGCCGAAGCCGAAGGCCTCATGCATCACTGAACTCCAACACAAATCATCACACGCTGTTATAAAGCACCAGCTTCAGCGGTCACGGCCCAGGCTGGAACTGACCGACTGACTGCGTGTCGCCCAGTAGTTGTCACTGAACCGCGTGCACTTCAGTGGCAGCAGATCGAGCTTCGATCTTGCAGAACAGCTACAGGCAACGAAAGGGTTTTCAGCGTCACGGAGTCGTGCGTCAGCGCATGGGGTCCGGTCTCACATGCACGGCTCTTGGACATATATATATATATATAGAATTACATGTATAGCCTCATTCACGTCAGTGAAGCACACGGCACTGACAACAACACCCCACGAGGCTAAAGTTCACACACGGTGGAGTTTTCACTGAGTGTACCGACTCGGAATCGACCGTAGAGTCTCGCGTCGACCTGTCGCCACGGCAGTCCAGTTGCAAGTGTCGGCAGAACCACCTCCAGGAGGAAGAAAAGAAAAAAAGTTTCACGTGGAACGAGTCACCGTGGGCGAAAACTTCCACCGTAGGAAACGATACATGTCTATCTCGCTCTCACACGGCGCCGCGCTGCGTCTGTTAAATACACCCTTTGCAGGGGCCGAGCAATAGAATTCTTCCGCTATCGCCGAGGTGGTACGAACGCGTACGGCGGAGAGAGGCACACTACTACTACCACTACCAGCAAGACAGCAGGCTTTAGCGAAGTTGCGAGTGTGCGGTGTGCGGCGAGTAATCCACGAAAGGGGGCAAGACATAGGGGCCCATACCGCGCTAGCTCAGTGCCGACCGCGACGACAGGCGCGTCCCGTAGGGTCGGTCGTGTCGTGTCCAGAGTGAGTGACTGCAGTCCGCGGCCCCAGCAGTCACTGAGACTTCAGTAACTTCTGCCTGTGGGCAGACAGACCCTAGCTGTTGCCCCCCCATAGCTTGTCATGCTCACACCGAGGGCTGATAGCGGGGCGACACGACTCGCTGACGACACACGCCGTTTCCGCTGTCAGGTTTGGGTGCAGCTAAACACGGTAAAATAAAAGTAAACATGGGGCCACAGAAACCACAAGGCTTATTAGGGACGGGTGTTAAACAGTAGGTAAGTAAACATGGCGCTTAACGTCCACAGAATCCATGAGGCTTATTAGGGACGGGGAGAAGGGGAGATTATTATATACCTATCGCTACACTGTCACCACCAGAATGACTTCCGCATTAGGGTGGGCAGCGATGAGAGCCCAACGGGTGTTAAACAAGGTTAAAGAAGCAACTTATAGCTCCAAGCCTCCACAAAAGCAGGTCCACAGAAACCATAAGGCTTGTTATGGACGGGGAGCCCAGGACGGCCACCTCGACTTTCACACAGCTCCAGAGCTCTGCTGACATTTAAGTTCAATGTTGCTTTACGTCCACAGAAACCACAAGGCTTGTTATGACGGGGAGCCCAGGACGGATAGGCTGCATGTTGTTCCGTGCGGATAGGTTGCATGTTGTTCCGTACGATAGGTTGCATGTCGTTCCGTGTGGATAGGTTGCATGTTGTTCCGTACGATAGGTTGCATGTCATTCCATGCGTGCAGTTGTTCCGTGATGCGGATAGGATGCATGTTGTTCCGTGCTAGCGGATAAGTTGCACTGTTCATCCCCTCCCCTACCTCACCACCACACCCCTGCTCGCCAACACGACAGCCAGGCTAACAGTGCGTGACTGTTAATCCGTGACGACTCTTGCACTGCAGGTCCGCAGTGATGTCTCTGTGCCTGCTGTGTGTTCCAAAGGCTGTGTGCTCCAAAGGCTGTGTGCTCCAAAGGCTGTGTGCTCCAAAGGCTGTGTGGCTCCAAAGGCTGTGTGGCTCCAAAGGCTGTGTGTTCCAAAGGCTGTGTGCTCCAAAGGCTGTGTGCTCCAAAGGCTGTGTGGCTCCAAAGGCTGTGTGCTCCAAAGGCTGTATGCTCCCAAAGACGGGACCCAAAGACGGGAGGTGGGAAAAAGGCATATAATTATACAGCGCAAGTTAGCGACGGAACACGGGACAGGAACATGCGATATCAGCATAAGACGCAGAGGGCCCGACAGGAACAGGGGATATCAGCATAAGACACAGAGGGCCCGACAGGAACAGGGGATATCAGCATAAGACACAGAGGGCCCGACAGGAACAGGGGATATCGCAGCGATGGAACGCTGAAATCGGTCAAGGGCAACAAAATGATAGTGGTGTGTGTGTGTGTGTGTGTGTGTGTGTGTGTGTGATCGGGGCTGAATAGTGGTGTGGTGTGGATGGGCACAACTAACAGATAGTGGCGATGACATGGGCTAGGCAATACTGAGAGTGGTGCACACAACTAGGGCAGGGATAACAGAGTGGCAGTGAGGGCAACTAGGGATAACAGAGTGGCAGTGAGGGCAACTCGGGATGACAGAGCGAGAACAACTACAGATAACAGAGTAGCAATAAGGATAACTAGGGATAACAGAGTGGAAGCGAGGACAACTAGGGATAAGAGAGTGGTAGCGAGGACAACTAGGGATAAGAGAGTGGCAGTAAAGACGAGGACAATAGGGATAAGAGAGTGGTAGCGAGGACAACTAGGGATAAGAGAGTGGCAGTAAAGACAACTAGGGATAAGAGAGTGGTAGCGAGGACAACTAGGGATAAGAGAGTGGCAATGAGGACAACTAGGGATAAGAGAGTGGTAGCGAGGACAACTAGGGATGACAGAGTGGCAATGAGGACAACTAGGGATAAGAGAGTGGTAGCGAGGACAGCTAGAGATAAGAGAATGGTAGCGAGGACAACTAGGGATAAGAGAGTGGTAGCGAGGACAACTAGGGATAAGAGAGTGGTAGCGAGGACAACTAGGGATAACAGAGTGTCAATGAGGACAACTAGGGATAACAGAGTGGCAATGAGGACAACTAGGGATAACAGAGTGGCAATAAGGACAACTAGGGATGACAGTGGCAATAAAGACAACTCGGGATAACACAATGGCAATGAGGACAACTAGAGATAACAAAGTGGTAGCGAGGACAGTTCGGGATAACAGGGATATCGCAGGGATAATACAACTACATACAAGGGGGGGGGGGGGGAAGCAGGGATAACAGGCTAATGGGGGGAGGGGGAGAGAGACACTGGAAGGGGGTGTCAACAGCAGAGACAACAGAGCGACAGACAAATGTGTGTGTGTGTGTGTGTGGAGGAGGAGAGGGTGGGGATAACAGAGACAAAAAGAGGCCGCCATGGATAACAGTGAAACAAATAGGTGGATAGGAGCAGGGATACCAAAGCGACGGACAATAGACTCCTTTCACTTAAATCTTCGCGCATGCACACTGAACTGGTTTACGCGATTTGCCGGAAGTAGGGGGGAACGCGTCAGCTGGGTTGCGGCCAAGCGCACAGCTGTATTTCTCTGGTCCTAGTAGTGGTGAAAACCTCGCACTTCAAGGCGACAAGGTGGGCGGAAAAGATCACTGCCGTGTAACCACTGGTCGAATAAAAGCCAGGAATTTCGCAGGAACGTCTGTCCTTTAGTTTCAGGAACAAGGCAAAATATCTCAGTCGGCGCTGACTCGAGAACGATCCCCAATCTGTCGAGAATGAAGTTGTTGTTGTTGGTTTTTTTATATTTTTTATTCGAGACAAAATATAAAGATACAGCGAATTATGGTGCGCTCACCAACAAGCTTTCAAGGCTTATGGGCGATGAGCTCACACAGTTGGGAAGAAAAACAACAACACACAAATGTACGGCGGATGAACAATTTCACCTAGCTAACAGTAAATAATAAATGAGATGTAACAAAAACAACAGCAGCAGCAGCAGCAGCAACAACAGCAGCAACAACAACAAAACCACGAGGAAACGAAGAACGAAAAAATGTCCATCTTACTCTAGTGTACCGGCTGTGCACTTAATTACTACATTAGAGAGGCTGGGGAGTAAGTCATAATAAAAATAAATAATACGTACATTTTCCATAGCGCTATTCCCGTCTGAGCGAGCTCAACGCGCTTGTTCACATACATGTACATATGCCATTTACATTAACATATTACGTCAGGGTTCCAGGCGAGATCAAGAGATCTTAGAGGAGGGAGGTGGAGCTGGACCCTCAACTTAGCCCAGAAGAGATCATGAGTAGGGAGGTGGAGCTGGGCTAAGAAAGCTGGAATTCTTTTGCTTGAGTTGTCCAAGTTGTTCGTCAACAGCAGTGCAACGGACATTGTCTTTGTGACTCTGGCAGGCACAGCAGTTGAAACAGCAATTGCGCCCGTGCACAAGTCGCTGGGCAATGGCGAGGGGACACCGCCCTAACACTTCCATTGTTCTGGCGGCGGTCCACGGTCTCTCCTGTCTTTTCGGGCGGTTTCCGCGGTCGAGCCTTCACTCTGTCGTCCCCTTCCCACTCTGTCCCCGTCCCTAATAGGCCATCTCGCCTCCGTGGACGTAAAGCACCAAGAAAGAAAGACATATTACGTACACGCACATTCGCATTACGTACACTTGAACTAATATAAAACAAGTACTTGCAGAACAGCAAATAGAATAACTTTTTTTTTTTATAACGCATTGCAATAATTTTAAAACAAGTACATAATTATAAAACAATGTACAAACTTACTACACTAACACACACACACACACACACACACACACACACACACACACCACTTATCTCCCTTTCTTTCTCTCTGCCGCCCCCTCCCTACACACACTACCTCTCTCTCTCTCTCTCTCTCTCTCTCTCTCTCTCTCTCTCTCTCTCTCTCTCTCTCTCTCTCTCTCTCTCATGCATTTTACCAAAAATGTTGGTTAAATGAAACTCTTCTTAGTATCTGGAAGCAGTCAGTAATAACTCCGATTCTAAAACAAGTCGAACATTACTGTGAAAAAAATGAAGACATCAGTCCCTGCAATTCAAGCGGATTATACAGATTGCACGCACGCACGCACACACGCACACACACGTAGACTGTCTGTGTGTAAATTTAGATGGCTGTGTAACTTGACACACACTTGTTCACAGGTCTCCATGCACGCACCCACCCACACACATGGAATTTATAGAGAGCGATAACATCGACTAACTGACGACCAGAATCTTTACAATCTTCGCAACTTACGTGCTTTCTTTCGTGTGGAGCAGAGCATCGACAACAACCCGAGTTTATTCCTTGAGGGCATTGTAGTGTGACGCATGTATCTCAGTTGAGAGAAAGCCAACAAGAAATGCAAGACAAATTATGCCACAAACGTTGCGCGTGGTACACCAGCCCGTTTTAATTCCACTAACTGCGACCAAAACGAACTGCTAGCGAGATAGGATATGTGTGCTGGTGACAGCCGACCTGTATCTGTGGGGTTAGTAAGCTTAAGGTACGAAAGAATATGTAAGTCGATTAGTTCTGGTCAGTGGGGGTCGTATTCTTTTCTCTGCCGTCAAACACACACACACACACACACACACACACACACACACACACACACACACACACACACACACACACACACACACACACACACACACACACACACACACAAGGCATGCGCGCGCACACACACACACACACACTTGCAGGTCGCACATACGCACGCACACTCAAATAGCTTAAGCTGAAAAAGGTGTCAGTCGATCAGTTCTAGCCAGTGGGGTTGTATTCTTTTCCTGCTATCGAAACCACACATACGCGGCGCGCGCGCGCGCACGCGACGCACACACACACACACACACACACACACACACACACACACACACACACACACACACGATTCCGGAATCTTATTATACAATCGATATTTCTCTTAGGAACTAAAAAGCTAAAGGTACAAAAAGAATTAAGGAATTCATTCTCGGCTTGACCCTTCTCTTCGTTCGATTCGCCTTTTATGGAAATCTGAGTTAAAACGATTTGGCTTTGTGGAATCATTAACTTAAAAGGGTTTCAAACTGTATCTGAGCCTCTTGATGTGGACGTCCTCGATTGCTATGGCAACAAATACAATAATTTTTGTTTTCCAACTTTGATGATGTAACTTTTCATTTCATGGTTGGCGTGAATGCGTCAGTGGGCTAGAATTTGGCTCGCTGGTTCGTTTTTTGGTAACCGAGTCGTAAGCTATTGGTGATAGTGATGACGCATGAACACCAAGCAATATTCCTTTTCGCTTTTACTTGTCGGAAATTATTCCTTTATGTCTTACGTCTTAACCCCTTCACATGCACACATACAAGACTGCAAACAATTATTTGATCGCCCTACAACAAAAATGTACTTTCAATACTGTGCGTTCTTCTTTCTTTGTTTTCTCTTGGGTTTTTTGTTTTTGGTTTTATTGTTGTTATATTTTTGTTACGTCTCATTTATTGTTAGCGAAGTGAAATTGTTCGACCGCCATACATTGTTGTTGTTGTTGTTTTCCAACTGTATGAGCTCATCGCCTATAAGCGATAGCTTGTTGATGAGCACATAAAGATTTTTTGTATCTTTATTTTGTCCCGAATAAATTTTTGTTTATACCAATACTGTGCGTTTTGACCGAAATCCTTTCACGTACTCATACAAAGAGGAAAAAAGGCTGAAAGATTTCATATTTGGTACTTTTATTGGTCGCTCTCCGAGTGAAGGCGCGGCAAGCAAAGCAGCGAAAGGGTTAATAGTACTCGACAAGGCATCTTCGATGATCGTCATACAGGTAAGCTGTTTCTCATTAATTTTTCGGGGGGGTTCGAGTTAAATATCTTTCCTTGTCGCTTTGATAATCGAATCTTACAAAATGTCGGTCGTTGTATTTCTGATATCATTAAAAGGCATTCATTCTTAACGTTCTGCTTCCTTTTGAGTTATATATAAGTGTGCACATTGAACTGTTTTCGTTGAAGAGACAATCTACCAGGACTTTATTTTCAGTTGCAGATAATATGAAAACAAAAACCAGAAACAACAGAATATAAAACACGGACAAGAAATGGTGTCTTCACTTGCTGTTGTAGATATTAAAGCACCAGCGTGCGTGTGTGTGTGTGTGTGTGTGTGTGTGTGTGTGTGTGTGTGTGTGTGTGAGTGCGTGCGTGCGTGCGTGTGTGTAAAATTTGGCTTGAAGAATCAACAAGTAAAGGAGTTAGCGCTCGAGAGAGAGAGAGAGAGAGAGAGAGAGAGAGAGAGAGAGAGAGAGAGAGAGAGACACACACACACACACACACACACACACACACACACACACACACACACACACACACACACATAAATAATCACACCACCAACAACAAAGACCTGAGTCGCCTACAATAACTCTGACCTTGCATGCGTGTAAACACAAGATACATAAACTCCGCTAGAGGTACGTCCTCTTTGGTTTGAAGAGTAATAACTAATACAGGCTATCAAAATCGGCTTCACGAGTCCTAATAATAGCTTAGACTGCCCGATGTGTGTTCACTGGTCCAAAACGTTACTGGCCTATTGATTTCCTGTATCTCTGAATCACGCAGCAGGACAATGGCCTCTTGGTGTTTGAAATGTCTCCCCACGTTTCGTCTAGTCCAAGACATTGGTCCGTTGATTTCCGAAACGGTCCGTTTTATCAGAGTGATCCAGGACGTTGGCCTTTGAAGACAAAAAGGCTCAGGAACAAGGTCAAAAATCCAGTCAACAACCGTGGGCTTTTTGCATGCATGAACACCGCAAGCACGTACACCTACAAGTCGCGTTCTCGAGGAGCTGATCGAACCAGTCGTTGTTTTCAACATCGCCTTCTGTCGACCATTAAAGATTCCGATACACATAAATTCCGATACACATGTGTGATTTTATGGCTTACGGTAATTTGTCATATGCAGCGCCCTGATTTACGGCTCTGTGTGGCTCAACGAATAACGTGTCGTAGACGATGGTATGCATGAAGACTAACAAAGCAAGTCATTGTGTTAAAACTAGTATCCCGACGCAAAGATTGGGGGCTGTGCTGTGGAGAAAAAAACGTAGTAAAACGCAGAAAGGTTGCATTGTTTTCTTTTGGACAGTTTTGATCATTATTATACAGTGGCAGATGCTTGCAATATACATCTACACCTTTTGACAGAATCAATACAGGCATGTTACTGTCAGACGTTTATTTCTGTTCTTTTAATATCTTTTTAACTGGCACATACAGTGATACACACAAGCACGCATGTGCACATTCACACACATGCGCGCTCGCATGCATATGTACAAACATACCTGCACATAATCTCTCTCTCTCTCTCTCTCTCTCTCTCTCTCTCTCTCTCTCTCTCTCTCTCTCTCTCTCTCTCTCTCACACACACACACACACACATCACACACACACACACACACACACACACACACACACACACACACAAGTATTGAAGTTGCTTCCCTCTACAATGGTACATTCTCCACGAAGGCATCATTTACGATTGTGTGGCATACAAAAACTATTGCTTGTCAGCGAGTAGGCCTATTCCTCTGTTATGATTCGTTCAATTCCTTCTGTAGCTCTCTTTTACTCAGCCTTAATTTCCAAGCGTGATAAACGTAATGGATTTGGGTGATTTGTCGCCAAAGAAGGAACGTGACATTTGAAATATTTGCCATGCACATTCAGCGAGTCTATAATTAAAATGTAGGTGAGCGGGGTGGGGAGTGAGGGAAGTAGGTTGGAAGCATGAATAAACTTTGAAGTCACAAGTCAGAGGTTGCTATAACATAACTTTTATGTACACCGACCAAGAAACAGTGCCTGTGTTGGAAAAGACACAAGCAAACAAAACATTTAGAACATGAAAGCAAACGTAAAGACTAAACAACAGCAAGTATCTAATAAATACAGTAACCATGTTGTTTACATGTAGGCTACTATAATAAATGATTAATAATCAAGCACATAAATTGTGTGCATGACTTGCACTTAAAATCAGTATCTCACAGTGTCGCGGTGAGTATGAAAGACACCGCATTACCAAGATCATTCTTAACTAAACAGGAAGAGTGAGATCATTGTTACAGCAGTTCCACTTAAGCACGCAACGAGACGGACAGTGACACGGGTGGCACTTGGGACCATGCCGTGAGCGGGAGGAAGTCGGTCATAAACTGACCGGCTCCAGCCTCGTTACTGTTACTGCATGACTTGCAGAGCATATCTGTGAACAACGTCAAGGGTCTTACTGACGCGGGTAGCGCATCAAGAATCTAAGCTTCTGATCTGGCTGCGTCTGTCTGCTCGGTTAGTCAACAGAGACTATTGGTGGTGTTGTGTTATTGGTGGTGTTGTGTTTGTTGTATTGTTCTCTTAACTTTATGTGTGTGTTTTTTGTTTTTTGTTTTTTACGAGCCCGCCATGACCACAACAAAATTGGGCCCTTGTGGGATGATTAAAGTTTCATGAATTGAACTCAGACAAAGACCTAGTTGCCACTACTGACGCGCATCACCGGCCAGTTCGGGTACACGCACAAAGACCCGGAAAGGGTGTACAAGCAGAGCGAAAGCTAGTCTGCGCGTCCAAGGCCCGGCATACAAAAGCCGGATCAAAACATAAATAAAAAATGTCTCACAGTTTATACAATCATCCCTATGCACTAAACCATATTCAACTAATAAAATGAACATTCGACAACTATGAAGTCACCATCTTCAAAGTGTTAGCCATGATATACCACCGATTTCATGTTAAAAAAATAGATCGGTAGAAAATAAATAAGTTGTGCCGCGCAGAGATCTGCACGGCCACACAAGGCGGAACCATACTTTAGAGGGATAACTGCATCGGTAAAGCATCACTCAAACTGAACATCCAACAATGGCAGCATAACTTACTAGCTGCATATCAGCTAACCAGGATTAGCTGCATACATGTTGGAAACACTGGTAACCCTGTGGCATAAAGGCTTAAAATTTGAACACACAAACAATTATGTACACTGACGCCATGGCGGCAATCATGCCGAAATTTCCCACGTGTTTGAACCACAATCAAGGCACGTTGTGAACATGGTAACATGCATCATTTACATCAATACGAAACAACAGAATAATAATCCATAGAAAAATAACTACTTACAGGCTCTCCCCTGAATCAGATGCATCATAGTTCAGGAGCTGTGTGTGAGTCGAGATGGCCGTCCTGGGCTGTCCGTCCTAACGAGCCTTCTGGTTTCGTGGACGTAAAGCTATATTGAACCGTGCTTCAGCATTGGTCTCAGCTTGTCCCTAATATGTCAACCGACACCTGAGGACATCACGTAACGCGCACACTAAAACGCGACCTGCTTCTGCAGGGACACAGGGGGAAAGAGGACGCGGCGGGCCCAGTGTGCAAGTTTTAACACTTCAGATAATTAGGGCCATAAAACTCCCACCCAATCAAAAAAGAAAAAGGACAGGAAAGAAACGGTTAAAGGGTCCTGGACACACACAATGCACTCGGTTACAAAAAGAAAAAAGAAAAACATAAACACAAAAAGAATACAACATAATCATGCCATTACCAAGGTAACTGGAACTATGCATCAACTGACATGCGGACAAGAAGAAAAAAGCACACACACACACACACACACACACACACACACACACACACACACACACACACACACACACACACACACACACACACACACACACACACACACACACACACACACACACGCTCCCGCGCGTATATACACATATACACAAACCCCCACACATACGTGCACCCAAACCCACACAACACACGCATGCACTCACGCATGAATGAATACCACACCCAGTTCTCTTCCACTTGCATACCCATTCAGCCACACACAATGTACAATAATCACTATGACAATTCTGTCAAATGAGAGTAAAAGGCCTTAACCCAGTTTTCTACCGTTTTCTACAATGTCGCTCGAAGGTTACAACTACATCAATAGATTCAGGAATTTCCATATGCAGCCCCTTAATATTTTAACACGGCAACAAAGGCTAAAGTTTCTCAGCTTCTACAATAAGGTTGGCTAGATCTGCAAAGTTTTCTGGAAGTAGCATGTCTTTAACATTGTGGAAGATAAAGACAGACGGACAGACAGAGGGAGATAGAGAGAGGGGTCATAGATTAAGATTCGGAACCAAACATTGAGTCTAATGTAAACTTCTGTCAATTATCTTTGCTGACGTCAAACAGTTGTATATGTCATTACTGTGTATATAAACTTGACCGCTGGTTCAATCAGTCACTTGTAATGAGACATGTAGCAGTAAACACTGTAAGTTGGCCAGCCACCAAAAGACGTAGACTCCATATGTTCCGTTTCATTCTGGCTGTGCTCACAGAATATAATGCACGGTATGTGAGTCAACTAGTTTTGTTATTGTTGTTGTTGGTGACGGTGGTGGTGATGGTGCTGTTGGTGGTGTGTGTGTATGTGTCTGTGTGTTTGCGTACCCCGCGTGTGTGTGTGTGTGTGTGTGTGTGTGTGTGTGTGTGTGTGTGTGTGTGTGTGTGTGTGTGTGTGTGTGTGTGTGTGTGTGTGTGTGTGTGTGTGTTTAAGGAGTTCTAGACACAATTCTTGCGTCATCCACAGCATTATCTGTCATGAAGTTACACAACTGAGGCACTGTGGCCTTGGAGATCAAAACTGAAACAGTGTTGATATCAGGTAATTATAAGCATGTTGATTAAAGCTGCTTGTAAATTCGCCAGAAGACTTGACAATAAATTGTGGAGTGCTGTGTTCCTTTGAGTCTGACCGCCGTGAGACACTAGTCTCTTGACCTGCCTGTCGCCAAGCCTTCTGTCAGCAAATGTCACTTCCATCGACAAACAAAGCGAGCTAATTAGCGCTCGA